>JANAVB010007397.1:8609385-8994385 GCA_029216955.1 Iris pallida | reverse complement strand
ACTAACATCATGTATTCTGTAGACTCTTATTATTTATGTATACTCATATGCTCTCATGTACTCTCATGATCTCATGAGCTTCATGTATAAACTATCATGTACAATAACATAACCAGTCGAGGTCCTTGTGTATTGATTGGGGCATGGGGGAGTAGAAATAGTCATGTGAACAATTCCAAAGTAGTGTAATCATGTACAAACTCTTTAGTATAATCATGTACAAATCAAGCCGTTCACATGTCTATCTTGTACTCTAAATCATGTAGTCACTTGCAGTTCTCTATTATCATATATAGATAGTTTTGTTTATCAGTTCTCTCTTCTTTTTATGCTTATTCTTACAGTATTTCATGTATCTTAGCCTATCACATGTTTTATATTTCCTATCAAGATATGAACTACATGAGGTGTATTGTGCTCGTTCCCGTCCTGATTGGACTGTTGAAAATATTACAGGTGATGAGGAGGAGTTCTGTCCTACGTATTATGGCACAGGCTTAGATGACACCGGTGACTTGGTCCCTCAGGAGGATCCTACAGTTGTTGAGGACTTACCTATTGTCTAGATTAGATTTCTAGACTAGTTCTCCTTGTTGTCTTACTTATGTAATTTCAGTTCTGGATATTGATAGATGTTGTATTCGGATATTGCTCTCATTTATAGTTGGTTGGAGATTACACTTTTATCTTATATTCATCTTTTCTCTTTATTCTACCTTAGATACTGTGACTGAGTTGTACCTTTATATTCTTCTCCTTTTTGGAGTGTATATCATTGTACAGGTTTGATTATTGCTAGATGTTGTAACCTAGGACAGCGTTCTAACGTCGACACTACGACGTAGGCTGGACGTACCTACTTATCGTGCTCTTACACTGGGTACGGGTCATGATATAATGCCATTGCCGAATTATATTATTGTACTCGGTATGTATTGGTTGAGCAGACACCATGCCAGATAGATTATTGTGGTGGTAGAGTTCTTTTCAGAGTGCTAGGAGAGCTAGAGTTCGAGTTCACCAGATGAGAGATGGACCAGAGCAGCGGAGTCTTCTACGAAGCTTCAGTGGAGGAGTAGAGCGTGCCACATCCATTGATAGCTGAGTTCATGGATGTATTTCCAGAGGAATTGCTAGGGTTACCTTCGGACAGAGATGTGGAGTTCTCTATAGATTTGGTGCCCGGCATAGAGCCGATATCTCAGCATGTCGATAGAGTGAACAACAAAAACCTAGTAAAGTTGAAGAAGTAAGTGGATGAGTTGCAGGACAAAGGCTTCATCCGATCGAGTTCTTCACCATAGGGTGCACCAGTACTTTTTGTGTCGAAGAAGGATGGGTCGGTACGGATGTGTATCGACTACAGGGCTCTCAACAGCCTCACAATCAAGAACAAGTATCCGCTGCCGAGGATCGATGATCTGTTCGATCAGTTAAGTGGAGCGAAGGTATTTTCCAAAATTGATCTGAGGTCAGGTTACCATCAATTGAAGGTGAATAAGGAGGACATTACGAAGACAGCTTTCAGGACACGGTATGGCCAGTTTGAGTTCATGGTGATGCCGTTTGGGTTAACTAATGCCCCGATGGTATTCATGAACTTGATGAACAAGGTATTCCACCAGTACTTGGACAAGTTCGTGGTGGTGTTCATTGATGACATCTTGGTATATTCGAAGACCCCAGAGGAGCACGAGGTGCATTTAAGAGTGGTTCTAGAGAGTCTCAGGAATGAGCAGCTTTACGACAAGCTTTCGAAATGTGAGTTCCTTTTGGACCAAGTTGATTTTTTGGGTCATGTTGTGACCGTAGATGGGATCTCAGTAGACCCGAAGAAGATCAGAGCAGTTGAGGCATGGACAACACCAAGTTCAGTGGCAGAGATCAGGAGCTTTCTGGGATTGGCAGGCTACTACAGGAGGTTCATTCAGGATTTCTTCCGGATTGCAGATCCATTGACTAGGCTGACCCGGAAGGACGCAGAGTTATCTAGTCAAAGGAATGTCAGATTGCTTTCGATGAGTTGAAGAAACGGCTGACGACAGCCCCAATTTTGATATTGCCATCAGGATTCAGGCGGGTTCACTATCTATAGTGACGCCTCAGGTAAGGGTCTGGGTTATGTCTTGCAGCAGTATGGGAAGGTGATTACCTATGCATCCAGGCAATTACGTTCGTATGAGAAAAACTACCCTACCTATGATTTGGAGTTAGCGGCAATTATCTTTGCTCTTAAGTTATGGAAGCTCTATCTATACAGATAGCGTATGGAGATCTTCACAGACCACAAAAGCTTGAAGTATGTGTTTACACAGAAGGAGCTCAACATGAGGCAGCGCAGGTGGTTGGAGTTGATGAAGGACTTCGATATTTCATTCCAGTATCATCTAATCAGTGGCTCTGCGCTCCAGTCCCAGCGGGAAACCCAGATTCAGATTCAGACGATGATCACTTGCAAATTCTGTTGCTACTCAGGACACCATTATGACGAGTGCCGCAAGAGACTGAGCCTATGCTTGTACTGCAAAATTGCCTGCCTGCTAAGTCAAGGACTATCGAAAGTTCCTAATCACACTACCCAAAGACGAGCACGAGGAGCACCAGAACTACAGCAAAGGGACCCGCCTCTCCAGATTCAGCAAACACATTGAACACTACCACAAGGACCAGCCTACGTCAGGACAGTTGAAGAAGTTGAAGTGATTCCAGTCCCGGAGGAATACTGAAGATAGACTGAAGATAGAAGGCTTCTTTTGCATGGTTGGAGAAAATCATGTATCTTGTTTCGCAATCAAACTTTCCCTTAAATTCCTCTTGGCACCTAGACCGTTCTTAAAACTTCTTGTTTTCTATTTTGAACTTTGGTTGGTATTCGGAAATTATTTCGAGATATTATTACCTATTCGGTAAACTTGTTTCAGGTCCATAATTAATTGTCGGAATCTACTATTCGATACTATTTGCATATTTCATGATCTTGCTTCCTAGTGTTGGCTCATATTTGGAAATTTTGTTCCCTCATCAAACTTCGTGTTATTTGAGATTTTGCTTGTTTCGTATTCACAATCCGGAACCTTGTTTCCTAATTATTGATTGATACTCCTCCATTCACTCTTCATAACCTTGCTTCCTATTCGAGATTCTATTCAAGATTTTCTTCCTATTCGCAGCTTTATTAATGTTGGTTTTCTATCTGAGAATTGTTTCCTTTTGAAACTTCTTTCAATGTATTGTTCGAGACTTCGTTGCCATTCAAGATTCTATTATACTTTGATTCCTATACAAGGTTCTGGTCCTTATTTCGAGACTTTGTCTTCTATCTGATATATTGCATCTATGCTATTCTTGAGACTTCGTTACCTATCCAGGATTACGTTCCAAATATGGGATCTTGTTACCATCCCGGTTTTCATTTAAGATTTTGGTTACTATTTGAAACTTCGATTCCCTGTTCGAGATTTTAAATCTCCCTGTTTGTTTTTGTACTCACTACCCTTTGATTGGATCCCTTGTTGCTTCTTAGTACCTAATTAACCCTTGTATTCTAATAGTCAGATAACCTCACCATTATCGTGACTTGGATTTTTTTTTAAAAACTTATTTTGGATTCCTCGAAAATTTTAAATTCCTATGGATAAGGTTGAGAGACTATTCGATGATCTACTGGGGCGTGGCAGTTGTGTGCTACAGTCATTATCTGGACTACGAATACAAAAATTTGCTGCAGCGAGCAGCGCACTGGCGAGGCAGGAACTCTAAGTTGAAGTAATTTCAGACATTCATAGATTTTCGAATATTATTGAGACTGTGTCATATTTTTCATATCTTGATCTCTTGGGTTGTTTCGTCAATGATTGTTGAAAATGGATAAGATTGACAGAATATTCGGTAACATATTGTTAACATATTGTTAATTTAGTCACAGAGCCGAAAGTCCACTGCAGTCAGATATACTGGCGGGATAGGAATTCTAAGCAAAGTGATTTCAAATACCTATATGTTCTCAGGTACCATGGAAACTATATTCCCTTTTTCATATGATTACTGGTTTTCGAGAATCACAAATCCTTGCACGTTCACCTTGATTTGATACTGATACCTCCTGGTTAGCTTCCCTAAGTTTTCTCGGTTAATCCTTGCAACTTCCCTTCTTGCATTTTATCGTTGGATCATTCGATTTTTCAAGCACACTACTAGATTTTGATTATGTTTCACTGGATTTGAATCGTATCTATATTGATCGTATTTCGTCTAAATTTTTTGATCCTGCCTATCTAACAAATAAATTTTTCCAATCGTGCTAAATTCTCAAATTTTTATCATACTTAGAAGATCATGCCTTCACAATTCACCTCTCTAAGTTGTAATCAAATTCATCCTACCTTGTGCCTGTTTGATCTTTAATCATTATTAAAGCGCGTTCCTTCAGTTTCTTGTATGTAATCATCATACTTGGTCTGAAGGTTCAGAGCGTCTCAGAGTTGCACAGGATCGGCAGAAGCACTGGGCGGACAGCAGCAGACGGCCCTTGGAGTTTGCTGTGGGAGATAGTGTTCTTGAATATCTCGCCGACCAGAGGCACCATTCATTTCGGCAGAGACGGGAAGCTCAGTCCCAGATACATCGGGCCTTTTGACGTGACGATGCGAATTGGCAAGGTGGCGTATCGACTAGAACTTCCTGCTAGCTTGGAGGGAGTACATGACGTCTTTCATGTGTCCCAGCTTCGACGCTACATTCCAGATCCGAGCTATGTGGTGGACTACTCAGAGCTAGAGGTAGGTCCGAGCTTGACCTACGAAAAGTTGCCCGTTGAGATCGTTGATCGGAGGGAGAAGCAATTGCGGAATCAGACTTACCACATGTCCGCGTCATGTGGAGACACCACTCTCTGGGAGAGTCCACATGGGAGCGTGAGGACGAGATGCGAGTGCGTTACCCCAGTTTATTTGCTTGATTGTATTGAGGTTTCAAAACTGAATATAATAAATAGTTGTGTTTGGATCATCTTGTGTTTTGTTGAAGAATATTTTTACCGTTCTCCAAATTTCGAGGAAGAAATTTTTTTGGGGAGGGAATATTTGTAAGCCTACTTCCCAGATTTTATAATTCTACAAATATTTTTAGCTAATGATAATTCTTTATTATAAAGAACCAAATTATTTAGCTTTACTATTTTTCTTATCTTTTAAAAAAAACTTGAAGTTGGATTTGGCTTCTCAGCGCACTATCCCTCCCCTTTTAAACTTTTCTGTCTCAGTTTTTAGAGAGTGGGAGAAATTCATAATTCTAACCGAATTTTAAATCATCACTGTCACACACATTTTTCTATTTAAGGGTATTTTGGTAATTGTAAATTCTTTTGATTATTTTAATATATTATATTATTGGTGTAGTGATTTTTGGCCTTTTGATAGTATAGCCTTGGTGCAACCTAGCCTAGTGTCTCACCATGACTTAGTGACCTAGTAGCATGATTTGTTAGGGTTAGTAATCCTATTATAGTTAGTCTCAGGTTAGAAGCTATTTAGCAAGCTTTTGATTAGAGGCTAGTTGGAAACTTTTTATTTAATGTTTTATTTTTACCATAGAAAGAGGCCCAAGCCCAACCATTAGGAAACCCTAGCCCATTATATTGTGGCCGGCCAAGCTAGGTCAAGGGGGAAACCCTATTTAATATCTTCTAGTGAGAATTGATTCTCTTTTCTATTCCTCCTCCTTTTGGCAAAAACCTAAGTAAGTATCCCTCTTATCTTTTTCATTTCTTCTCCTTTTAAACCCTATTCTTTTGCATTAGGTTCTGATCTTTGTTTATAAATTATTGATGATGAGGAAATTCAGAATTGAAGTGCATTGGAGTTTTGGAGCCGCAAGGAGGATCTTCGCATTTGGAGCTTTCTATAAGAAATTCATCTCAATAGGTAATCTCTCCAAAACATTTTAATTCCATGAATTTTTTCGTAGATACATCCATCTAGGTGTCCCCTAGCTGTAGGATGAGTTTCGTAGAAATTGATAGTGGTTTGGTATCCGTATCGGACACGTATTAGTATTTTTGTGTTTGTGTTTGATGAAATGCCCCAAAGAAATTTTTGTTCGAATTTTTGAAATCTAATTGAATGGATTTGTAGATCTATACATGACTTTTGATTTTGTATTGGACTGAGCACGTTTTGAGTCGTGTTCGTGTCCAGAATCGGACACGAACCACAGCACGAGACACACGCGCACGTGCCCTGCTACCGCCCCTGATTTCTCCTTGTGTAGGCCACGTGGACATGTGCCATTTGGCACAGGGGTGGGGGCAGACACTGTCAGGCCACCCCTCGAGTTTCACGCACTCTCGTGTTGTATCGGACATGGGATCTAGCCTGCACTAATTTTGCACAGACACGTGCGCACGGTTCAGTCGCGTCTGATACGCGTCTCGTGCGACGCGGGGACACGTCGTAAAATGATTTTGACCGATTGTAGCTTGGTCGAAAGGAAGATTCCTTCGACCGATTGTAGCTCGTGTCACCTCCGTTTTCCATATACGTACTTCCAGTATACGTGTACGGGATCCTGTCCAGTATTTTTACTTGTCTTGTCTTGCTAGCTGATTTTGAATTAATCTTGTTTAGGTTCATCATGGTTTAACTTGGTTTATTTTGGTTGGGTTGGTTTATTTTGGTTCTACATGTTAACCCCCTACCTACCACCATCCCCCTTAATAACGCCACCTACTTTTCTCTCTCCTCATAATTCTTCATAACTTCTTCTTCTTCTCCTCCATTAAAAACCTCTCCCCCTCCATAGGCAAGTGCACCTTGCTCTCACTCAAGAACCCATTTGGATGGTTCCAATGGTTTCCTAGCATGATTCTCTTCCACTTTAGAACTTGAAATTTTTTATTTTGAAGCATAGATTTTTATAGATCTAAAAAATTGCCTTTTTCAGAAACTTAAAGTTTTGATCTATTTAACTTCTTGATTTGCTTGTTTTTATGGTTCCAAGTGGTAGAGAATTTCGTTCTACCCCATTTTGACCTAAGGAAGTCCATTTATCGGCCATGGTTCGTTCTTCCCGGATTCGTCGGAAAGACGAACAGTGTACTGCTTGGGCGCATGGACCTGTCATGCTCCCAAAGCATTTCCCCCACTCATGTGGGCGCATATGCCTCCATGTGGAAGCATAGGTTATCGCATGTGGGAGCATAGTCTTGTGTTGGCGCATAAGCCTTCACGACTTATCTTCTTGTATTCATTCACCCTTAGCCTTTGGCCACAAGGGTCCAACCCATGCTTGGGCGCATAGGACACCCCTCCTTGGGCGCATAGGGTGTGCTCCCCCTCCTAGTCGGTGCATACTATGTAACCAGTGTGGGTGTATGACTTGGGTATGGCACGTGGCCTTCACCCGTAATGCATAAACCCCTTCTTCATTCCTTGGCACTTGGCTATGTAGGCACCCATGTTTGGGCGTATAGCCACCCTCATGTGGGCGCATAGGAACGCCTCATGTGGGCGCATAAGTCCCCCTTCACTTGGACACATGGATGCCCATGATCCTCATGTTTTGGTTTTGCATGTTTCGGCTTATCGCATCTTTTACGACTTGTGATTTTATGCGATTTTCTTGCTATTGATCTTCATGAAATGACATGACTCGTGCGTGCCACGGCTAGGCATGGAACGACTCGGCACGGCACGACTTGTACAAGTCGTGGAATGACTTGGCACGACTAGCGCGATTTTGTTTAATCGTGGCACTGTCTTCTATGATTTTGCTTAATAGATAGTCGTGACACGACTTAGCTATGATTTGGCATTTTCTCTTTTGTCATGACATGTATTTTCCTCTATATATGCTCTAAGCTTTGTTGTCTTCCTTACATCGATGGTCCGTTGGGCACACTCAGGATATATCTCTTTTGCTTACATGATGATCTGCTATGATCATAACCATGATGTGTAAACACGAAATGATGAATGACATGTAATAAACCATGATGGCGGCCCATCGTGGCGCGTCCCTAACAAGTAACATGACATGATAGTGGCCTATCGTGGCGCACTCCAGACAAGAATATGACAAGTAACATGACATGATGGTGACCCGTTGTGGTGCACCCCTAACAAGTAACCTTGACATGTAATCTATGAAGGCTGTTGCGACGGCTAACTTGATATGCTAGTAAATTCTCTTCTTGAACACCGTGGGTGATTGTATTGAATGTGCTTGTAAAAGCTACCAGTCTTGTCTCGTATCATGTCTAGGACATGTATCCCTGGTTACCACGGTCAGAGATTCATATTGAATCTGACTAGGTTAATGACTAGATTGGTCAAGTAGAGCATATAAAGAGGTATTTCGGTTACAGGCAATCCCATTATCCGGACGTCTTCTTTGATGGACTTGCAGCCTGCCGACGAGTAGGGCACATTTCCAGCCCACTGTCATGTGGGGCACTCCTTGAAATAAGTAATATGCATACTGTCATGTGTTGCACCCCCAAGTCACCGAATAGGGTACATTTGTCTCCTGGACGATGTACCTACTATTATATGAACAAGGGATACATTTGTCTCCTGGGCGATGTATCCGCTACCAACTCTTAACATGAACCTTGTGCTGGATAACCTGGATAGTCTGCAGGGCTTGTGGTCGTTGGAATCCTCATTGCATCTTGTTAGTAACTAGGCTTGTGATAACCCTAGCTAGATAACTATCAAGTCGTACTCTTGCTTGGCCGTGAATGATTGGATGGAGTCCTATCTTGTCTAGTCTTGTCTAGACCCAGTACATGGCTATCTCTGGATATGATTGTTTATGCTTTACTCTATCGATAATTGGTTAG
Organism: Iris pallida; assembly: GCA_029216955.1. NCBI lineage: Eukaryota > Viridiplantae > Streptophyta > Magnoliopsida > Asparagales > Iridaceae > Iris > Iris pallida. The sequence goes on along the minus strand of JANAVB010007397.1, from coordinate 8,985,546 downwards.
AGGCTAAGTTCTGTTCAGGTGAAGGGTTACAACCCCGGTCCTTGTTTGGTTTACGGGTTGTAACTTGGTTACCGGAATAGTCCTTTAGTTATTTTATCGTTTATCACCCTGTTATCTTTACTCATGTCTTATGTTATTTTTCTCTATGATTTTATGTGCTGGTTTTAGTTCTTAAGTGAAGCCTCCTTTGTGGCACTTGCTCTTTCTGGGGTTGACCCAGCTGGTTTTGTATGGCCAGATTTCAGAGCAGCTTCCGTGGATCTTCCAGCTTTCCTGCCAGATGGTGACCACTAGACGGAATCCTGACAACTAGTGGGTTTTTATTTTGCTCTCCCACTCTATTGTAAAAATATTCTTTTGAGGCGTTTAGCCGCCGAGCAAGTGTTAGCTCGTTTGTAACTTTACTTAATGTCTGCCTACGGGCTACAACATGATTGACAAATCCTAGGGTTGATCATGTATGACTTAAACTCTTGCTAGTCTGTAAAACCTCCAAATTTTGTGAAATTTTTTTATTGTCATTTTGGCTTAAATTGAATTTTACTATTTTTATGAAATGTAAATTTATTTGTTTATTTTTTTTATTGTTGAATAATATAAATGATATATTTTTACATGAAAATTTTCATCCTACAATTATTTGCAAGATATTCATTTATGTATATATTATGAGGGTTAGAGATTATTTGGTCAAAGGTTTTATTGAATTAATATAAGGGATATTTCTTATATAATAAATACAAATTTTCCTTGGTATATAATATATGCCTATAATCTTTTTAAAAAATTATTTTAACATTTTATACTAGAATGATTATGATTAATATTAATATAAAAGTGTATTAATGTTTTAATAGGAATATTTTTATATGTTGACTCATATTTTAGATATGTAGATATATGCACATATAAGCATATATCAAATATAGCTAGTAAATGTAGATATTTTTATATATTTTAAAATTTTTTTTTGCATTATAAAGCTACTTTGGGCATTTATTAGTTTATATATATATATATATATATATATATATGTATATATATATATATATATATATATATATTTATTATTGAAAAAAAAAGAAGAAGAAGAATCCTGGTGGTCGGCCCAAGGACCGACCACAGCACCTATGGTTACAAAACCATCAACCCATTTGCTACGTTAAAAAAAAATCAGCGGTGAATAGTGCAACAAGGGGACACTATAGCTCTTCCAAGAGCCCGAGCCGCGCCCCCTCTATTAACACAGTTAGCTTTTTTTAAAATTTTCGGATTTTAAAACCCAATCCAATCCTTAACCAAATCTTCCCAAATCTTTTTCTTATAATCCCTAATCAAATTCTCCTCCAGTTAGCAATGAATCCAAGCTAGAATCAAATCCAGATTTTGCTAGAAATCAGATTGAACATAGGAACGGCGTAGGTATATATATATATATATATATATATATATATATATATATATATATATGAAATCATCGAATTCTTGGTTATTCTTCCAAAACTCAGAAACTCCTGACCCCAGTTGAATCCTGAGATACCTGCGCACCCCCTCGAGTCATCCTCAGCCACCTGTCGTCGCCGGTGATCTCCGGGGAACCACTGGAACAAAGAAGCTCCTCTGTTTCACAGCGCATCAGGTACCCGACTTTCCTTCAATGTTTCTCCTTCCTCTCTTAACGAAATTATGATCTAAAAATTCCTGCTTAGAGCCTTCATAACCCTCTCGAAGTCCCCACTACTAGTTCTGGGTTAGTCGATCCATCAATCCTAAAAAATCGATTCGAAAAACCCGAGAAAACTGTTCAAACTGGGAACAGTAAAACAGCCCAACCACCTATATTGGAAGTCGTATTCTGACCAACTATGTAAGATACTTTCAAAACTTTTTGAACAAACCTTTAGACAACATATAGGAGATGAAGATCCTTCTTGTAGATTTATTTTTCATCTAATATATGGAAAGATATTTGATTTCCAAATCCTGGAAAAACCAGTTTTCGAAAACTAAAATTTTAATAAAACTATCCGATACAACATATGTCCCGCCAATCCGGGTGACGTGGTCACGAACTGTAAGCATCGAAAGGTGCGTAACGACTTCGCGGACGTGTGGACTTTGACGGAATTCGAATTGGTCGCGTGTGCGCGACGAATTTGACCCGTATCCGTCGAAGAACGCCGTATCGGCCTATTTCGAAAATTCCCAATTATTTTGTGCACACTCGTCAAACCGCGACGAAACTTGCGCCATTGGACTCAAAATATTTTTCTGGTCCTGCATGCCAAGTTTGGTCCGATTTTGAGAAGGTTGATCGGAACGTCAAAATTGGCGGTCCCGCGACCCACTCAAACGGGCGATTTTGTTCACGGCTCATCGGAATCCAAAATTGGACATACCGTTGAGTTCGTCTCCTCAAAACAAATCCGTAGACATGTAGTTTGACGACTTTAGAGACTGTAGGTTTTGGCACGCGTTTCGGTACAAAGCGTGTCCAACGGCGAACATCGTTTTGTCCCGAAATTATGATTTTGCCCCTGTTCCGAAATTGGACTTTTGGACAGGCATTTCCTAGGTATATCTTCTTTACCGAGAACATTTTTGATGTTTGTTTCAGCATCCGGGAACGTTTGCGGAGGTTCCACTCTTGTTGCTTCTTCTCACTTGCCGATTTCTTCTACTAGACGTCGTTAAAACACCTTTCAACCACCAGGCAAGTATACCTTGCTATATTTACTGTCATATTATTTATTTTTAGCATTTATTTACTTTGTTTCATATTTTTATAAACTGTGCGTCCAAGCCACACTTCGGTGCAAGCGACTTTATCAGTCGTTTCTTGTTTTATTTTAATTTGTTGCATGTCGACTTAGTTGTAGTGGACTATCTTTCTATTGTAGGATATCCTTATATCTCCATTGGCCATGACACTCACACTACACGATTTGAGACATGTTGCTAGGGGCACGGCTTGCATATTGACTGGCCATCTTTATGTAAGAAGTCGTGTGACGAATAGATGATCATAACTGCTATGACTAGGGTTTTAGAGACTCAAGCAGTTACAAAACTGGACGAGCCATCGACATGACTTGAACAGTGTGGGAAGTATTGGGGGAGGACAGTCGCTAGTGCGTATGGGAAGCCAAACAGGTAAACCACAGTCTCCGGATAGAACTGTGACGATTTATTTGGAGATACCCTCTGACATTTTGGACGTTACGGCCGAATACAGATGACTGGATGCCAGTTACGTACACATAGCCTAAAATCCCACCCATGTGCATGAAAGTTGTCCTCTAAATTGCACAATAGATGCTTAAAATTCCTTACATATTGTTGTCTAGGAGAGTCTTGCATATTATTATTATTATTTTGATAGTTCATATTAGCATGTTCTTCCTGTATCTTGTTACGTCCCTCTGAGGACCTGGTGATCTCTCCAGCTATAAACGACGAGCAGTATCCTGAGGAGTACGGTTCTGGACTAGTGTCTCTATTTGCAGCTGAGGAGGTCTCGCCTTCGGAGCCTATTTGATTCTATTCTTAGTTGATGGACTTATGTAGTTGATACTCTTTTTCATATTCATTTCAGTTGATTTCTTTTCAGTAGCTCGGTAGTGGATTTGTTTCCGCCCGACAGATATTTCTCTTTATTTTGAGTTGAGACATTTGGTTTGTTATTTCTCTTATTTATCATTGTGGATGAGATATAGTTACTGCATGTGACCATGTTATATTGTTATGATCTAGAGCTCTTTTATTACAGCTTATGTGTGTACACGTAGATTCCATATATTGGAGTAGTCTGCGTATGCATACAACTGGCATGTACGTATTTTCTAGTCCTATGTATATTGGGACTGGGGCGTTACATGTTTTTTGGTGGCTCATACAGGTCTAGATAAATTGTTTGGTTACTTTACCGTACCAAGCAAGCCTGCATATAGGAATAGAGTTTCGAAATCTCATCCACATGCTTAATCACCTTCCTTAATTTCAAAATTTTCGGATTCTCGATTGACTGCTTGTCTTGCATCTTGCTTGATCTTGTCCTAAAGTAATCTCTATTTTCGTGCCAATAGGATGAATCTTCGTAGTGGTCGCTCTACTCCTTTCGCCATTACTGATGGGAACACCACTGCTCAAGAAGGACCAGCGGATCAGCCACCCATGTCCCCTATCACTCCAGCACCGTCCGGATTGCAGCCTGTGATAACACCAACCACTACTCAACAGCAAGCCCCGACACCTCAAGTGGGGCAGACAGACCCCGAAAACCATGCATCTCAAGAAGAGTACCTGCCACTTCCGCCAACCTATCCACCTCAGTTCCTACCACAGATTCCACCTCCATATCCACCATCATGTCCACCACACCAGCCTCCACAGTATCCACCATCATATCCACCACATCAGCCTCCACAGTATCCACCTCAGCAGCCTCCCCAATCTCCACCATCATATCCACCCCAGCAGCCTCCACAATATCCACCATCATATCCACCACATCAGTCTCCACAATATCCAACTCAGCAGCCTCCCCAATCTCCACCATCATATCTACCCCAGCAGCCTCCACAGTATCCACCACCATATCCACCCCAGTATCCACCACAGTATCCACCTTAGTATCCTCCCTCATACTCACCATAGTATCCTTTTCTATATCCTTCATATCCACCACAGTACGGGCCACAGGGTGTCCCACAGATCATGCCCCAGATGCCATACATGCCTTTACAGCAGCCCATGTCTCAGGCTGGTGGGACTACTACCGACCATATCATCCAGAGCTTAGTACATGCTCAGATGCAGCAGAGCGAGGCTATCAGGAGGAGTTTGGAGATAGCACTGACCCGAGCACCCCAAGCCTTTGTGGGTACTATCGAAGGGTTCCGCAACATGAATCCTCCACACTTCAAAGGCACTGAAGATGTCATCGGAATTACCAATTGGCTGGTGAAGACGAAAAATCTTTTGAAGGCTTCTGAGTTGTCTGCGAACCTATGGATGACGGTAGTTAAAATGCAGTTGGAAGGAAATGCTTATGATTGGTGGGCCGTAGAGGAGAGACGACTAGGAGTTGATCAGACATGGGAGGAGTTCAAAGAATTATTTAATAAGAAGTTTTTCTTCGACACTGCCAAAGACGCACCTTATGACCAGTTTCTACATCTAGAGCAAGGAAGCATGACAGTTGATGAATACGACGCCGAGTTCAGTCGGTTGAGTCATTTTGTTTTTGGATTAGTTTCGACAGAGTTAGAGAAGGCCAAGAGATTCCATAGAGGATTGAGCATAGAGCGACAACGATCTATTTCGACCGTTGCATCAACGAAGACGACACCAGTAGGGCCCACCCGACATCCGGTGACACAGCAGCAGATTAGAGCTTCCCCACAACCAGTGAGGGAATTACCCACCTGTCACTATTGCGGAAAGAAGGGACATTTTCAGAGGGATTGTCGTCGCAAGTTGGGATTGTGTGTGGCTTGCGGGTCAAACCAACACCAAGCTCGAGATTTTCCTTCTGGATGACAACAGATGCAGGGAGTAGCATTACTAGCGCCAGGAGGAGGAGCACCACACCCGCCAGCAGCTAATGCATATCCAAGGGGCAACCAAAACATGGGACAAGCCTTCAGCATGATCACCGCGGGGCCACCAACCCAAGGAGCCATAGAGACAGGTACGACGTCTTAGTTAAATTACCATTGCATGACCATGATCATAGGATGACTTAGAAATTTTTATGGTATAAACCTTGATAGTTATAGAAACACGAGGGTACCCTATCTAGTTAGAAACCACCACTGCAATCCTTGTAAGTACTATAATTTGTTCCATTCCCTCGGATCGTATGTCAACGTAGTGCCCTGCTAAAATACGGAGATACGAAGGCGACATACACAACCGTTTACCTCTTTTGTGCAAAAATCGTGACACAATTTTCGTGCTCTATTCTTCCTCCATCTACACTTCGTTTCCACATATCGTGCGTTGTTTTTATTTCGAGGATAAAATTCTTATAAGTTGGGTAGGATGTAAAACCCCCAAATTTTGTGATTTTTTATTGTTATTTTGGCTTAAATTGAATTTTACTATTTTTATGAAATATAAATTTATTTGTTTATTGTTTTTATTTTTGAATAATATTAATGATATATTTTTACATGAAAATTTTCATCCTACGAATATTTGCTAGATATTCATTTATGTATATATTATGAGGGTTAGAGATTATTTGGTCAAAGGTTTTTATTGAATTAATATAAAGGATATTTCTTATATAATAAATACAAATTTTCCTTGGTATATAATATATGCCTATAATCTTTTTAAAAAATTATTTTAACATTTTATACTAGAATGATTATAATTAATATTAATATAGAAGTGTATTAATGTTTTAATAGGAATATTTTTATATGTTGACTCATATTTTAGATATGTAGATATATGCACATATAAGCATATATCAAATATAGCTAGTAAATGTAGATATTTTTATATATTTTAAAATATATTTTTTGCATTATAAAGCTACTTTGGGCATTTATTAGTTTATATATATTTATATATATATATATATATATATATATATAAAATATATATTTATATATATATATATATATAAAATATATATATATATATATATATATATTAATGAAAAAAGAAGAAGAAGACTCCTGGTGGTCGGCCCAAGGACCGACCACAGCACCTATGGTTGCAAAACCATTAACCCATTTGCTACGTAAAAAAAATCAGTGGTGAACTGTACAACAAGGGGCACGTAGCTCTTCAAAGAGCCCGAGCCGTGCCTCCTCTGTTAACACAGTTAGCTTTTTTTAAAATTTTTGGATTTTCAAACCCAATCCAATCCTTAACCAAATCTTCCCAAATCTTTTTCTAATAATCCCTAATCAAATTCTCCTCTAGATAGCAATGAATCCAAGCTAGAATCAAATCCAGATTTTGCTAGAAATCAGATTGAACATAGGAACGGCGTAGGTATATATATATATATATATATATATATATATATATATATATATATATATATATATATATATATATATATATATTGGTTATTCTTCCAAAACTCGGAAACTCCTGACCCCAGTTGAATCCTGAGATACCTGCGCACCCCCTCGAGTCATCCTCAGCCGCCTGTCGTCGCCGATGATCGCCGGGGAACCACTGGAACATAGAAGCTCCTCTGTTTCACAACGCATCAGGTACCCGACTTTCCTTCTATGTTCCTCCTTCCTCGCTTAACGAAATTACGATCTAAAAATTCCTGCTTAGAGCCTTCATAACCCTCTCGAAGTCCCCACTACTAGTTCTGGAGTTAGTCGATCCATCGATCCTAAAAAATTGATACAAAAAACTCGAGAAAACTGTTCAAACTGGGAACAGTAAAACAGCCCAACCACCTATATTGAAAGTCGTATTCTGTCCAACTATGTAAGATACTTTCAAAACTTTTTGAACAAACCTTTAGACAACATATAGGAGATGAAGATCCTTCTTGTAGATTTATTTTTCATCTAATATATCGAAAGATATTTGATTTCCAAATCCTAGAAAAACCGGTTTTCGAAAACTAAAATTTCAATAAAACTGTCCGATACGACGTGTGTTCCGCCAATTCGGGCGACGTGGTCACGAACCTTAAGCATCGAAAGGTGCATAACGACTTCGCGGACGTGTAGGATTTGACGAAATTCGAATTGGTCGCGTGTGCGCGATGAATTTGACCCGTATCCGTCGAAGAATGCCGTATCGGCCTATTTCAAAAAATTTCAATTAATTTGTGCACACTCGTCAAACCGTGACGAAACTTGCGCAATTGGACTCGAAATATTTTTCTAGTCCTGCATGCCATGTTTGGTCCAATTTTGAGAAGGTTGATCGGAACGTCAAAATTGACGGGACTGCGACCCACTCAAACGGGAGATTTTGTGCACGGCTCATCGGAATGCAAAATTGGACATACCGTTGGGTTCGACTCCTCAAAACAAATCTATAGACATGTAGTTTGACGACTTTAGAGGCCGTAGGTTCTGGCACGCATTTCGGTGCAAAGCGGGTCCAACGACGGACATCGTTTTGACCCAAAATTATAATTTTGCCCCTGTTCCGGAATTGGACTTTTGGACAGGCATTTCCTAGGTATATATTCTTCACCGAGAATGTTTTTGATGTTTGTTTCAGCATCCGAGAACTTTTGTGGAGGTTCCACTCTTGTTGCTTCTTCTCACTTGCCGATTTCATCTACTGGACGTCGTCAAAACACCTTTCAACCACCAGGCAAGTATACCTTGCTATATTTACTGTCATATTATTTATTTTCAACATTTATTTACTTTGTTTCATATTTTTATAAAATGTGCGTCTAAGCCACACTTGGGTGCAAGCGACTTTATCAGTCGTTTCTTCTTTTATTTTTATTTGTTGCATGTCGACTTAGTTGTAGTGGACTACCTTTCTATTGTGGGATATCCTTATATCTCCATTGGCCATGACACTCACACTACACGATTTGAGATATGTTTCTAGGGACACGGCTTGCATATTGACTGGCCATCTTTATGTAAGAAGTCGTGTGACGGATAGATGATCGTAACTGCTATGACTAGGGTTTTAGAGACTCAAGCAGTTACAAAACTGGACGAGCCATGGACATGACTTGAACAGTGTGGGAAGTATTGGGGAAGGACAGTCGCTAGTGCGTATGGGAAGCCAAACAGGTAAACCACAGTCTCCGGATGGAACTATGGTAATTTATTTGCAGATACCCTCTGACGTTTTGGACGTTACGGCCGATACAGATGACTGGATGCCAGTTACGTACACATAGCCTAAAATCCCACCCATACGCATGAAAGTTGTCCTCTAAATTGCACAATAGATGGTTAAAATTCCCTTACATATTGGTGTCTAGGAGAGTCTTGCATATTGTTATTATTATTCTGACAGTTCATATTAGCATGTTCTTCCTGTATCTTGTTACGTCCCTCTGAGGACCTGGTGATCTCTCAAGGTATAGACGACGAGCAGTATCCTGAGGAGTACGGTTCTGGACTAGAGTCTCCATTTGCAGCTGAGGAGGTCTTGCCTTCGGAGCCTATTTGATTCTATTCTTAGTTGATGGACTTATGTAGTTGATACTCTTTTTCATATTCATTTTAGTTGATTTCTTTTCAGTAGCTCGGTAGTGGATTTGTTTCCGCCCGACAGATATTTCTTTTTATTTTGAGTTGAGACATTTGGTTTGTTATTTCTCTTATTTATCATTAAGGATGAGATATAGTTACTGCATGTGACCATGTTATATTGTTAGAGTTGGAGCTCTTTTGTTATAGCTTATATGCGTACACGTAGATGCCATATATTGGAGTAGTCTACGTATGCATACAGCTGGCATGTATGTATTTCCTAGTCCTAAGTATATTGGGACTGGGGCGTTACATAGTCTTCACATTTTGTACGACTAGCTTCATGATCATTTGAATATGTAATGTATGGGATACCTTACTTTGTATGTCTGATGATCTACCATCTTGTTATAATTACTTACTTGCTTGAGATAGAGACACTAGGCATTGTTCTTGACCCTAAGAGACTAATGGCTTGTAGTAAACCCTCATGCATCAAGACAGCCGTGACTGTATTACGAGGTGGAAATTTACTTCAACGTACGTAGCTGGCTGTGTCTGTCCCCTGCTCTCCAGTATTCTGGATCTGGGGTATGACACGATTTGAGTGGTGGCCCATGCAGGTCTTGTAAATCAAGATGTGTGAGAGTTTTACAGGATAGATGTCTCAATCAGCACTCGCCCTTGATCTCTACTCGTGTCTTCTAATCTTCCTAAAATCTTGATCTGATCACATGCTTATAACCTTGATCTATCATGGTCCTTCTTTATTGTTCCCTATGTCGTTTCTTCAGCGGTATTGTTCCTGGTCCTACCGATCGGCAAGGCGAAGCACCTTCAGTGGACCAGCAGCAACCTTAAGATCAAGCCCATCATTCAGGAGTAGCCTCCAGAGTCATGCCTACTGGGGGTCAAGAGCTACCAGTTCAGCCCGTCCAGCCTGCAGAGCCTGACGATGGCACCTTGGTGGGTCTCATCAGGACATTGCTTGCATCTCAAGATCGTCGGGGTGATGCCCTGTACCAGGTAGTACAGGATGCCATGGGCCGTGTTGGTTATCAAGGAAACAGTACGACTAGCAGTTTCAAGAGCCTCAACCCTCCTTTTTTCAATGGTAGTGATGACGCTATTGCAGCTGATGCGTGGCTCCAGGACATCGAGATCATCTTGGATGCAGCAAAGACTCCAGAAGAAGAGAAGGTAGCTGTGGTGCAGCTACTGTTATTGGACCTAGCCCGCACCTGTTGGGCGATGATAGCAGTTGGGTTGACGACGCCTGTTCCATGGGCGGTATTCAGTGATAAGTTTCAGATCAAGTACTTCGATGCTGTAGCTCGGCACGACCGACAGATAAGGTTCACCAATCTTAAGCAGATGAGAAGGACAGTTGATGGATATACGGTCAAATTTTCAAGACTGAGTCGGTTTGCTCCTACCTTGGTGGCAACCGAGTTCGATCGAGCACAGTTGTTCCAGCAGGGACTCCACATAGAGATCATTCTAGCAGTGGAGCAGTTTGAGCATCGAACTTTTGATGTCGTCTTGCGAGTAGCGAAGAGGTATGAGTATACTTCTCAGAGGATTGTAGACAGAACTGGAGGACGGAAGTGGTCCCGTGGTCATATGAACCAGTCTTTAGCCCCAGCCCTGGCAGCTAGGGCCTTGACCATTGGAGCTCCGAGGAGGACAGCATCAGTTACGTCGGTTCAGCACTCGACCCCGACGTACCCTCTGCAGCAGAAGCGGAGGCAGTCTGCCACAATGGGCTGCACTCATTGTGGGAAGCCAGGGCATGTTGTATCAGAATGTCACCGAGCACAAGGATTGTGTTTGGTTTGTGGGGCAACGGATCGTATGATATGGTCCTGCCTGTAGAGAGCCGATTCATCCTCATCGGCCCAGACTAGTCCTTCGATGAGGGGACCAGTACCAGTACAGCAGCAGTAGTACCCCCCTTCGAGGCTATTGCCGCCTCAGGCCCAAGCATTCAAATAGCAGAAATTACAGTAGTATGCCCAGGCCCAAGCTCAGAATCAGAACCGCCAGAGAGGTTTCCAGCAGAGGGGACCAGCACCCAGAGAGCAAGGACAGGTGATGGCTTTGACCGTAGAGGAGGAGTTGGCATCAGGTGAGGTGGTGGTAGGTACCATGCTTGTTAACTCTTTTCCTGCATCAGTATTATTTGATTTAGGTGCATCGCATTCATTTATGTCTGCACGATTCGTGACATGGATAGGACTGAAGCCCGAGTCATTATCAATAAGGCTTAATATACGTACTGGTAACGGTCTTGTGGGAGTGGATAGAGTATTTTTCTCGTGTCGAATCGTAGTTAGTGGTAGAGAGTTTCTTGCTAGGTTGATAGAATTCCCGATGGCCGATTATGATGTGGTCCTAGGGATGGATTGGTTGAGGGACCATTATGCTAGAATAGATTGCCATATCGGCTAGATTATTTTTAGTATTCCTGGTGAGCCAGAGTTTTTATTTTTCGAGGCAGAGTAGAACCTTCTTCCCCAACATTACGGATGGCAGCAGCAGCAGTTCAGTTTTCCAGAGTTGTAGAAGAGTTTCTGACATATTTCCCGAAGAGCTTCCAGGCATGCCCCTAGAGAGAGAGAGATCGAGTTTACTATTGATTTGATTCCCGGATCAGCCCCAGGGTCAGAGAGAGTCTATAGGATGGTGCCTTTAGAGTTAGAGATCTTGTATAAGATGATTGAAGAACTTAGAACCAAGGGTTTTATTCGTGCTAGCGGATCACCTTGGGGAGCTCCGATGCTTCTTGTGAAAAAGAAGGATGGTACGTCCAGATTATGTGTTGATTATCGTACCTTAAACTCTGTAATGATCAAGAACATATATCCTCTACCAAGGATATATGACTTATTTGATCAGTTTAAGGGAGCGGCAGTATTCTCGAAGATCGACTTGCGGTCAGGGTACCATCAAATCAAAGTCAGAGAGCAGGACATCCCGAAGACAACATTCAGATCGAGGTATGGACATTGGGAGTTTCTTGTTATGCCATTTGGAGCGACCAATGCACTAGCCGTATTTATGGACCTCATAAATCGTATCTTCATGTCCTATTTGGACCAGTTCATGATAGTATTTATAGACGACATCTTAGTCTATAGCAAGAGTGAGGTAGAGCATGAGCAACATCTCCGTGTGGTTCTTCAGATTCTTAGGGAGCACCAGTTGTATACGAAGTTCAGTAAGTACGAGTTTTGGTTGGATCGTATCTCGTACTTAGGTCACATCATCACCAGAGGTGGAGTAGAAGTGGACCTCCAGAAGATAGTTGCCATTGAGACATGGCCAGTACCTAGCACTGTCGCGGAAGTTCGGAGTTTCCTTCGATTGGCCGGTTATTACAGTCGGTTTGTGTCAGACTTTGCTCATATTTTAGCGCCATTGACGCAGTTGACCTGCAAGGATATGCAGTTTACTTGGACAGTAGAGTGTCAGAGTTCATTCGAGAAGTTGAAGCAGAGATTGATGACGGCCCCCATTCTCACTCTTTTCGATGGGACTGGAGGATTTTTAGTTTATTGCGACGTATCCGGCAAGGGATTGGAATGCGTATTGATGCAGCATGGTAAGGTGTCGCTTATTGCGTCATGTCAGCTTTGTGACCATAAGAGGAATTACCCAACCTATGACTTGGAGTTAGCAGCAGTAGTGTTTGCATTGAAACTATGGAGGCATTATTTATAGGAAGATCGGGTGAAGATTTTCACCAACCACAAGAGTCTTAAGTAGGTGTTCACCCAGAAGGATCTTAACATACGTCAGAGGAGATGGCTAGAGCTACTTGTGGATTATGACCTCAACTTGCAGTATCATCCTGGGAAGGCCAACGTTGTTGAAGATGCGTTGAGCAAGAGAGCCGGAGTTTATTTTCTAACAGCGCAGCCTGAGTTTTTAGCAGATCTTCAGAAGATGGGTATTAAAGTTGTTCTTCCTTCTAGTGTGGCATTGATGGCCAGTATGCAAGTCCAGTCCAGTATAGTGGAGAGGATCAAGTTAGCTCAGTTAGTGGATTCTAAGCTTCAGCGGCTTAGGGCATAATGTGTAGTAGGGCGGAGACTAGAGGTATATATTCATGAAGATGGTACACTCCGACAGGGAAGGCATCTTTGTGTACCCAGTGGAGATATCAGGCAGGAGATCATGGCAGAAGCTCACAGTTCTCAGTATTCGATTTACCCTGGCAATACGAAGATGTATCGTAATATCCGTCAACATTTTTGGGGGAATGGCTTGAAGAGGCAGATATTCCGGTTTGTCTCTCGTTGTTTAGTTTGTCAGCAAGTTAAAGCCGAACATCAGAGACCAGCTGGACTTCTTCAACCATTACCAATCCCAAAATGGAAATGGGAGCACATTACCATAGATTTTGTGACTGGATTACCTAGATCCCCAGCTGGAAGAGATGCTATCTTGGTTATAGTCGACAGACTCACAAAGGTAGCTCATTTCATCCCTTTCAAAATCGATCAGTCGACGGATCAGCTTGCAGAGATGTACCTCAGGCAGATAGTCAGATTGCATGGAGTACCAGTCAGTATTGTGTCCGACAGAGATTCAAGATTCACCTAGCACTTTTGGCAAAGTCTTCAAAAAAGTTTGGGGACTCGTCTCAAGTTCAGTTCAGCCTACCATCCGCAGACAGATAGTCAGTCAGAACGCACGATCCAGACTCTTGAAGATATGCTACGGTCATGTACGCTCGACTTTGGTGGTTCGTGGAAAGATCACCTGCATCTCGTAGAGTTTTCCTACAACAGCTTCCAGGCCAGTATCCAGATGCCACCCTTTGAAGCCTTGTACGACAGAAAGTACATATCTTCCTTGGCTTGGGATGATATCGGTGAGAGGCAAATGCTTGGACCAGAGATGGTGACACGGACTGTTGAGGTGGTCAGACAAGTCAGAGATCATCTTCGAGTTACACAAGATCGCCATCGTCATTGGACCGATTCTCATCGACGTCCCCTTGAATTTTCTGTCGGCGACCATGTATTCCTTAGGAACTCGCCTACCCATGGCTTCATTCATTTCAGCATACAGGGAAAGCTTAGTCCTGGTATATAGGACCGTTTGACATCTTGGAGCGAGTAGGTGATGTGTCCTATCGTCTCGCTCTTCCGCCATCGTTACGTGAGGTACATGATGTCTTCCATGTATCCCAATTACGACGGTATATCCCAAATCTGAGTCATGTCTTTGATCATTTGGAATTGGTTGTTGGTACCAACCTTTCGTATGAGGAGAGACCCGTATCCATATTGGACCGAAGAGAAAAAATACTCAAGAACAAGACTATCAAGTTAGTCCGTGTTACTTGGGGTCATCACCCTTTGGGTGAGTCAATGTGGAAGAGTGAGGATGATATCCGATCACGATATCCCGACCTATTTGACTCGTAAGGTATAATGTCTTCTTATGCCTTATGCCTTCAACTTTCTAGCTTGCATGAATGATTGCTTGATTGATTGCCTAGTTATAACTTGCCTGTGAGTAGTATAGCATGCTCGACATCTCTAGCCTCTTGATTAAATTCCGAGGACAGAATTCTTTTAAGGTGGGTAGAGTTGTCACCTCCGTTTTTCATATACGTACTTCCAGTATACGTGTACGGGATCCTGTCCAGTATTTTTACTTGTCTTGTCTTGCTAGCTGATTTTGATTTAATCTTGTTTAGGTTCATCATGGTTTAACTTGGTTTATTTTGGTTGGCTTGGTTTATTTTGGTTCTACATGTTAACCCCCTACCTACCACCATCCCCCTTTATAAAGCCACCTACTTTTCTCTCTCCTCATAATTCCTCATAACTTCTTCTTCTTCTCCTCCATTAAAAACCTCTCCCCCTCCATAGGCAAGTGCACCTTGCTCTCACTCAAGAACCCATTTGGATGGTTCCAATGGTTTCCTAGCATGATTCTCTTCCACTTTAGAACTTGAAATTTTTTATTTTGAAGCATAGATTTTTGTAGATCTAGAAAATTGCCTTTTTCAGGAACTTGAAGTTTTGATCTATTTAACTTCTTCATTTGCATGTTTTAATGGTTCCATGTGGTAGAGAATTTCGTTCTACCCTATTTTGACCTAAGGAAGTCCGAATTTGGACTCCGGACGGAGAAATGGCGGAGTTTTGAAATTCTCGGCCATGGTTCGTTCTTCCCGGATTCGTCGGGAAGACGAACAATGCACTGCTTGGGCGCATGGACCTGTCATGCACCCAAAGTATTTCCCCCACTCATGTGGGTGCATATGCCTCCATGTGGGCACATAGGTTGCCACATGTGGGAGCATAGTCTTGTGTTGGCGCATAAGCCTTCACGACTTGTCTCCTTGCACTCATTCACCCTTGGCCTTTGGCCACAAGGGTCCAACCCATGCTTGGGCGCATAGGACACCCCTCCTTGGGCACATAGGGTGTGATGTCCCTCCTAGTGGGCGCATACTATGTAACCAGTGTGGGTGTATGACTTGGGTATGGAACATGGCCTTCACCCGTAATGTACAAACCCCTTCTCCATTCCTTGGCACTTGGCCATGCAAGTGCCTTGGACATGTAGGCACCCATGTTTGGGCGCATAGCCACCCTCATGTGGGCGCAAAGGAACCGTCATGTGGGCACATAAGTCCCCCTTCACTTGGACACATGGATGCCCATGATCCTCATGTTTTGGTTTTGCATGTTTCGGCTTATCGCATCTTTTACGACTTATGATTTTATGCGATTTTCTCGCTATTGATCTTCATGACACGACATGACTCATGCATGCCATAGCTAGGCATGGCCCGACTCGACACGGTACGACTTGTGCAAGTCATGGCATGACTTAGCACGACTTGACACGATTAGCTCGATTTTGTTTAATCGTGGCACGACCTTCTATGTTTTTGCTTAATAGAAAGTCGTGACACGGCTTAGCTATGATTTGGCATTTTTTCTTTTGTCATGACATGTATTTTCCTCTATATATGCTCTAAGCTATCTTGTCTTCCTTACATCGGTGGCCCATTGTGCGCACACAGGATATGTCTTTTTTGCTTAGATGATGATCTGCTATGATCATAACCATGATGTGTGAACACGAAATGATGAATGACATATAATGAACCATGATGGCTGCCCGTCATGGCGCGTTCCTAACAAGTAACAAGTACAAGTAACATGACATGATAGTGGCCCGTCGTGGCGCACTCCAGACAAGAACATGACATGATGGTGACCCGTTGTGGTGCACCCCTAACAAGTAACCTTGACATGTAATCCATGAACGCTGTTGCGATGGCTAACTTGATATGCTAGTAAATTTTCTTCTTGAACACCTTGGGTGATTGTACTGAATGTGCTTGTAAAAGCTACCAGTCTTGTCTCACATCATGTCTAGGACATGTATCCCTGGTTACCACGGTCAGGGATTCATATTGAATCTGACTAGGTTAATGACTAGATTGATCAAGTAGAGAATATAGAGAGGTATTTCGGCCACAGGAAATCCCGTTATCTGGGCGTCTTCTTTGATGGACTTGTAGCCTGCCGACGAGTAGGGCACATTTCCAGCACACTGTCATGTGGGGCACTCCTTGAAATAAGTAATATGTACACTGTCATGTGATGTACCCCTAAGTCACCTAATAGGGTACATTTGTCTCCTGGGTGATGTACCCACTATTATATGAATAAAGGATACATTTGTCTCTTGGGCGATGTATCCGCTACCAACTCTTAACACGAACCTTGCGCCTGGATAACCTGGATAGTCTGTAGGGCTTGTGGGCATAGGAATCCTCATTGCATCTTGTTAGTAACTAGGCTTGTGATAACCCTAGCTAGCTAACTATCAAGCCGTACTCTTGCTTGGCCGTGAATGATTGGATGGAGTCCTATCTTGTCTAGTCTTGTCTAGACCCAGTACATGGCTATCTCTGGATATGATTGTTTATGCTTTAATCTATCGATAATTGGTTAGAGGCTAAGTTCTGTTCAGGTGAAGGGTTACAATCCCGGTCATTGTTTGGTTTACGGGTTGTAACTTGGTTACCAGAATAGTCCTTTATTTATCTTATCGTTTATCACTCTGTTATCTTTGCTCACGTCTTATGTTATTTTCTTCTATGATTTTATGTGCTGATGTGTTAGTTTTCGTTCTTAAGTGAAGCCTCATTTGTGGCACTTGTTCTTTCTGGGGTCTAACGCAGCTAGTTTTGTATGGCCAGATTTCGGAGCAGCTTTCGAGGATCTTCTAGCTTTTCTGCCAGATGGTGACCATTAGACGGAATCCTGGCAACGAGTGGGTTTTTATTTTTCTCTCCTACTCTATTGTAAAAATATTATTTTGAGGCGTTTAGCCGCCGAGCAAGTGTTAGCTCGTTTGCAACTTTACTTATTGTCTACCTACGGGCTGTAACATGATTGACAAATCCTAGGGTTGATCATGTATGACTTAAACTCTTGCTAGTCTTTGCATTTTGTATGACTATCTTCATGATCATCTGAATATGTAATATATGGGATGCCTTACTTTGTATGTCTAATGATCTACCATCTTGTTACAATTACTTGCTTGCTTGATATTGAGATACTAGGCATTGTTCTTGACCCTAAGAGACTAATGGCTTGTAGTAAACCCTCATGCATCAAGACAGCCGTGACCGTATTACGAGGTAGAAATTCACTTCAACGTACGTAGATGGCTGTGTCTGTCCCCCGCTCCCCAGTATTCTGGATCTGGGTGTAACAGCTCGACACCTTGATCTGGTATGTCGATTAACCCTATCAAATAAGCGATGAGTTCGAACCGGAGGTATGTGATTACGGGTTCGAGATGACGTACGTCTTTGGCTACCCCCAGTACCATGAGAGCGATGAGTCGTCATGTTGATGGAGGAATATATTGATTCATCTTCATCTTCTGAAGATACCTCGACAGGACGGGTCAGAGTAAGACGATCAAAGACTGACCGTTTGATTGTTTTGCAACAACATTTGATTGTGATCTCATATGCGTTGCAATGGTGCACCATAGGTTGAGATGGAGATACGACCTTCCGTTTTTGTGAAATCAGGTCACGGAGGTCGATTTTATTAGCTGAGGAAGAGGGGAGATATGACCTGTTCTTAGTCTTGTTGGTCCCTTGAAGGTATAAAGAAGCCCCTAATTCAACATAATAGGCGATGGGATTCTTGTTTTTAGTATTCATCTTTGGGCGCTCTAAGGCAATAGGTGCCACCATTTGAACGTAGCCTACATTGGTAGACAAAAATTTTGGGCGCTCAGAGCATGTGGGCGCCAGTGCTTGTTTAGTAATGGGGCGCATATTTTGATTAAGTTTGGCTCGGCGTCTATTAAGAAGGGTTCGCATATCAATGTCAATCATCATTTTACTCCGTTGCACTTGGAGTTTTCCTCGTGTATTGTGACTTATGCGCATAGTAGGAAGTTCTTCATTCATACAAGGAGTAGGAAGTATCCCTTTCTGTTGTGCACGTAATTTCTCAGCGCGCCTGATACAGCGTCTTTGAGCAGCCGTAGTGCCTTTGCTGAAAGATCTAGAATTTGGCACATTATCTATTATTGCTGAAGTAGCAAAAATAGATTGGAGAGAATGGGCGCCCTCAAGCGGGCGCCTATCTCTATGTGACGTGCCTCCCGAAGGAGTTGGCATCACAGGAGAAATAGGAACAGTAGATTTGAAAGAATGGGCGCCCTCAAGCGAGCGCCTATCTCTATGTGATGCACCTCCCGAAGGAGTTGGCATCACAGAAGAAATAGCAACAGCATATTTGAGAGAATGGACGCCCTCAAGCGAGTGCCTATCCCTATGTGATGCGCCTCCCGAAGGAGTTGGCATCACAGAAGAAATAGGAACAGTAGATTTGCGAAAATGGGCGCCCTCAAGCGGGCGCCTATCTCTAAGTGATGTCTCTCCCGAAGGAGTTGGCATCACAGGAGAAATAGGAACAGCAGATTTGGGCACCCATTCAAGGCGAGCCTTCAGAGCGTTGCCACGCACTTTTGCAGTGCGCCCGGCCTGGTTCACAACAGCAGTTTTCCGTGCCCTATTTGTAGAAACAGGGGCACGTTTAGCACCCGGAGCGCCTAGCATCTCTTCGAATGCTGTTTGGTCGAATTTAACGACCAATATTTCTTTTTTAGTACCAACCGATGATAAATTGGCTTGAGTTGTCACCTTCTCGTCGGAGGAGGAGGTCGTCCCCAGCAGAGTCGCCAGTTTGTTTGCAAAAACATAAAGTTTTATTACAAACATTAAAAGAATAGTACAAGAACACCATAAATTGTGGAAAAGTACAACTGTAGGAGTCCGGTCTGAGTGACGACCGCTTTGTCCCTTTGACGAGGCGATTACGGAAGAAAGCAAGCTTATCGTCGTGTCTCGGAGCTTCTGTTGACGAGGAATCTTCTGTATGGCGCGGCCGTGTAGAAGTATCGACAGGACTTCGGCTTCAATTAACGATAGAAAACCTGCTTTTTTGAACGATTTTTTTTGAAGATGAGAATGCTTAGATTCTGGAAATGACATGAATGCTCTACCTATACCCCTCATTTTCGTCTGTACGTTTAGAGAACAGAACTCTATTTATAGAGCCAAGAAATAACTAACAGGTAGTTATTTAAGACAGGCGTCCCTATATGGAAAGGCGTCTAAGCCACTATGCACCACTTTTCAAAAGGGTCGCCTATTACTTTTCTGAGTGTCATTGACATGTGGCAACCCATGATGAATAGGCGCATGATCATGGCCAAGTGATGTGCACGTTCTTCAAAAAACTCAAAGTAGTGTACCACGTTTAATATAGATGACAGCTTATCACGCCACGTGGATTTATGTACATCATTCCAGTATGGCGCTTCATCATTTAGGCACATTTAAGAAAATTGGACGCATTCTTGGAAGGGTGCCTATCTCAATCTGGGGCGCCTAAATATGTACTGTCAGAATTCATGATGGCCTAATTAAAGAAATTTATGCCACATGACCATTCGCT
The DNA here is from genome assembly GCA_029216955.1 of Iris pallida. Classification (NCBI taxonomy): domain Eukaryota; kingdom Viridiplantae; phylum Streptophyta; class Magnoliopsida; order Asparagales; family Iridaceae; genus Iris; species Iris pallida. Next base: position 8,965,349 of record JANAVB010007397.1, on the reverse strand, counting down.
GTGAGGTGCCTAAGAGAATAGGTGCCTAAATAGAAAGATAGTTGGGCGCCTTTAAGAAAGAAATATTTGGGCACCTACATACATGTCATTTCAAGTTTACTTGTTCTTGTTAAGAGTGCGCCTTCGCGGGCCACTATCATGTCATGTCGAGTCAGGGTCATGTTTTCATGTTCAAGCCAAGATCAATACTAGCAAGTCATACTCATGCTCAGCAAGTTATCAAGTCAGGTCGTCGCAAGTTAGGCCAAGTACAAGACACATGTAAGATCACAAGCATATGCAACAAGAACTAGGAAAACATGCATGGGGGTAAGGGGCAAGGGCTACATGGCAAACAAGAAGCGCTGGTCAAGTGGCGCCAGGGAGGTGACACGTGTCGCCTAGCCAAGTAGCGCCAAGGAGGACATGTGGCGCCTTGGTTGGGTTGCGCCAAGGGATACTGGTGGCGCCTAGGCTGGGTTGCACCAGACTGGGATGTGCCAGGTCGGGCTGCACCAGACTAAGTTGTACGAGGTCGGAAGGCGCGACGCTAAAGAGCGCCGGCTGGGTTACGCCAGGGCCAATAGGTGCCTGGGCTAGGGTGCGCCTGGAAAGGCGCATCGCTAAAAAGCGCACACTACCAAATGGCACGGTGCCAAGAGCACATGCAACTCAGTGGCGAGGTGCTAAAGAGCGCGCACACACTGCTCACCTTTTTCTCCAACAGACCGAGAAGAGCTCAAAGAAACCATGAACTTCAAAATGCCATAACTTGCCCAAAACAAGTCCGAATTGAGATTTCCAAGGGTCTAAACTATATAGAACGAGATTTCCTACAGCCTAGGACAACTTGTTTTAGGAAATACCAAGCTTTAATAGATCAAAACCAAGAAAAACAAGAAAATATTAAAACTTAGATCTACAAAAATCCATCCATCAAAACCAAGAATGTCAAGTTATAATGAGGCTTAGAATCTCGCAAGGAAAAGAATAGAATATTAAAACTTGAGATCCACCATGAAGTAAGTTGCACTTGCCTAGGGTTTCTTGGGTGTAGTTGGAGAGGAGTAATGGAGAAGAAGAAGAAATAAATGAAAGTAATGAAGAGAGATAAAGAAAGAGAAGAGTTGACTTATATATCGACCCTTCTCATATCAAACCAAAATGAACCAAACCAAGCCAAGCCAAGCCAAGTCAAGATTAAACCAAGATCAAGATAAGCAAGATAAGTCTAACTACGGTCCACCTGACAATTGCTAGAAATCCGTACACATATACAGAAAATATGTATAATGGGGGAAACGGGAGTGACAGTCGTCTTGGTGTCAACTTAAAATAGTTGATCACTTTGCAGGAAGTGACTTCATTGCACCACTCTTCCACACACAACACAATAGCATAGCAAAAGAGTTGTATACTAAAGTATCGTACCAAAACCACTCCCTATTATCTTTTTCTTCCTCTTTCTTGAGACATTCTGCATGGAAAAAAAAGAGATTTCTACCTTCCCATGCCCAAAATTGGACCTATGTCACATAACACCACAAGGTAGAAATGGGTTCAAGAATATAGCCACCACACACCAAGCCTCTATCAGGCTTGAACTTCACTTATATAAATCACGTATACATCAAGTGTCTATATTCACTGCCCATTAATTTGTTCTTTCTATGCATATATTCAATAATATGGTACCAATAGTTACTTAGAGGAAAAGGTAAATATAATTGTCCAAATTAGATAAATATACAATAATACAGTTTAAAGCTGGATCACCAATCTAATTCCAATTTAATGTAAAAACATGATTTTAGATTTGGAAAACATGCATAGCAGTCAATTCCTGGTTTTCCTAGTACGATTGGCTAGGACTCAAATACTTGTTTTAATCACAAAATTCTCGGTATTTCTAGTGGTGTGTCTATTGAATGTTGTAAAGTGTCAAATTGGTTAGGATTGTGTTGTGTTTGTGTCGATTCATGTACCTATATGTATGCTACCAGCTGTGGCAACTACATATTTTAGTGAATTATAAATAGAGGAAAGGAGTATAGGATAATAGAGCAGAAAACTGTGAAGTTCAGTAGCTAGAGGACACATGTGTATGATACGCATCAAATGAGTATTTATAAAACCCCTAAAATTTCTACTATTTTTTATTTAAATTTGGTACTGAATTAAAATTTTGTATTGTACGTCGCGTAGTCGTATTGTACGTCGTATGCGGAAGTTCATTTTTTTCTTTTCGAATTTGCTCGACGAGTACGAATATGTGCGAGCGTATATATTTTAGAAAAACATTTTGTTCTATTTTTATAGTTTCAAATAATATAATAATTAGTTTTGCTATCATTTCTAAGCTTGTTGTTCTTACGTCATTTCTAAAAGTTATTAAATATAAAATAATATTTTGTATGCTAGAAAAGCATAATTATGTAAAGAATATTTTTGCATACATATATTTCATTGGTCTATTTTAAATAAAAAATATAATTTTCGAGATTTATTAATATTAATATTTTATTGTTCAAAAAGGTATTTAAAAATATTTATTATTTTTGAAATTATTATTATAGGTAATTTGAAAAATATTTTTGAAAGTTATTGTGGCCATTTAAATTTTGATTTAATTTTTGAATTTATTAAATAGATTAAATTAATATCTATATTTGGAATTTGAATTATCTCATTTGGTGTTAAACTAAAGGATCTAAATTTAATTAGATCTAAAGTGGATTTAATTTGAATCTGGATTTGATTATTGCTTTAAATTAAATTAGGTTTAAAAATCCTAATCCATATCTAATTGGGAATTCCCACATCCTATAAATAGGCAGGTACTCCTCCAATTCATTATTCATCCACAACAAATTTCTCCACCCAAATGCCTGTGCATCGTGTTTGTGTTCATCCAAGTTCTTATTCCGTATTTACACACTAATTAGTTTTGTCGGACAGACCCCGATAAATCATCCTAACCCTAGACCTATTGCTGCCCGACAACCACCTTTGTCCGACACCAAACCCATCGACCAAGACCCCGCCATTACCAAAATCTCCGTCGTCACCCTAAAACCAAAGTCCCGGCCAAACCAACATAGCAAACCCGACACAACCACCTGTAAACAAATACCCACGGCAACCGCCACCAGGCCCAACCCCCAAACCAGCCTCCTGGCCATTATTATTCTTCTCACCCACAACCCGACCACGGCCGTGGCCACCGCCACCGCAACCAACTGCCGACCACAATACCTCTCCCGACAAATACAACACAGCCCCGGACAGCCCACCACCACCTTCACCATTAAAAACCAGCCACAAAATTAAAACCCTCACCTATTGTCGCCGCCGTGGCTGCACGCAGCAGTGTCGTTTCGTCCCGGTCCTCCGCCGCCGAGTCGACCGCACCGACGCAGCGCGTCCGCCTCCTCTACAGGCGCCCAGCGTCGACTCCCCAACCCTCCGCCGGATCTGCGCCGGCGAGCTCCTCCTCGTCAGGCCCCTCCGACATCCCGACCCCCCTTCTCCGCCGGCGTGCGTCGACGTCGACCGCCCGACCATCAATTTCCTAAACCTCCGCGAGCAGCGCCTCGCCGCCTACGCCTCTCCGCGCGACAGCCGCCTCCCGCCGCGCCGTAGCCGGAAACCACCGCCGCCTCTTCTCCCTCAAACCCCCTTTTTTGCCTCCGCCCTCCGTACGCCGGAGCGCCGCGCCGCTCAAGCCCGACCTCTCTTCCCGACTTCCTCAGTGCGCCGGAAACTCCTCCACCCCTTCCAGCCTTCCGCCGCATGATCCACGCCTCCGGCTCCTTTCACAGCCGACCGTCCGCCCCAACTCCCACAGCTCCGTCACTCCACACCGTTTTCTCTCCCTCCGCCTCTCTCTTCTCAGACTCCTTTTTATTTTCTCTCTCCCTCTCTTTCTCTCTCTTGTGATCTATTTAATCCGGTGTCCCTTCATTCGAGGAAGGAGCACTATGCTGGGTTTTTATTTTTTTTTGTTTCTTTTTTTTTGTTTTTTGTTTGATTCGTTATATTTTTTTCTTCTTTCATAACAGTACCATGTAGTAATTATAATTTCATTTTATATAATATTTACTAATATTCTTAATTAATATCATAATTATTGTTGATATTTTTATATTCATTACTGTTTTAAAACAACATATATAAATTTCAAAAATATATATTTTAGTGATAAAGGTTTATTATGATTATAATTATGATATTATTTGTAAATATTTTATTTCCTATTATTATCGAAAATATTATTAGTGTTGAGTATAAATTTTCTTTATGAATTATATAAATATTCTTAAATATTGTTTTAACCCAAAACATATGATTCTATATTCCTATAACCTTGTGAATAGTTTTTGCCCCAAGTCTCTTTTCTAGATTTTACATTGTCTAAGAATATTTATCTAAGGTATTTTTAAATATTGTTCTGTAAAAATAAAATTTACGAACTTAATATCTTTAGCCAAAAACAATTTTTAAATTTTTAACTATGAATCAATATAAAATATTTTTGGGGTTGTTTACATCTAGTTTTGCTAGTCAAAGATATTTTGATAAATTAAGGAATTGCCTTAAATAAGTTACTAAATTTTCAAAAGATATTTTTGTAACAAATATTAACTAATAATATATTATTTTACCAGTATTATAAATAGTTTTCTATATCTTATTGTTTATCTATTATTTCTTTGATTTTCTCTTGTCAGTAAACCAATCTTCCTATCCCTTTGCAAATTCTTCCCTTCCACCTATTGACCCTAACTAAATTGACCCTTCTGGACCCAATGGAACTGTCCGTGTCACCACCCGAGGTCACCTTGCATAGTTGTTGCACCGAAGTCACAACTCTATGCCAGCTTGAGCATAGCAGCACACCAGGCATCCTACCAGGCAAGACACCTTGCCATTTACTGTTTATTTATTTTAGCTCATATTTCATGCATTATTTATTTTCTTTATGCAAAATAAACAGTGATACGTGGCATAACCTGTTAGAACTTACTGTTCATTTATATTTCATGTTGTGTATTATTTTATTACAAATTAAACCTAGATTTAAGGGACCACCTTGTGTGTTGCATTCATTGGCCTTGACACGTTGTACCACGAAATTGTGTGTCGCATATAGAACACGAAAGTACGTAATTGGCTGGCCACCAGTACGTACAAGCCGTGCGATAGGAATAACCGCTAATAGAGATTGCATGCTAGTTTGACTTAGCGGTTATAGTGATTTGTGTTGTGGATACAACACAGTAGGCATTGGGCGGGGAGGACAATTCCTTAGCGTATGGGCTTCGATGCACTTTCCCTTGTGACCCGGACTCTCCGCTGGAGATACGGGGTTGATGACCCATGATTACTGACGGCCACTGAAGATTCTGCGAAACGTCATGCTCTTACTGATGGGGCCTCTGGTGCCCAAAGGGGACTACGCCGATCCTATTTAGCCAGGGCCCATGCGTAGGAAGGATTGTTCTTAACTATATTTTACTTTGAACGGTAGGCTACCTTTATCCGTTAGGTACGAGTACTTTTGGTTTGGGTACTTGTATCTGACCGTAGCTTGGAACAATAACTTGTCGCGGATTAGTTCGTCACATCTTGTCCTTGTTTGGTTGTAGGTGTGACTTACTACTTCGATGAGAAAGTATTGAACCTTGTTGGGGTCCGGATACCATATTGAATTCATAGCATGGAAAGATACGTCACCGTGAATTAGTTTACCATCTCCTGTCCTTGTTTGGTTGGGGGGATGGTACGCTCGTTCAGTAGGTGCGTATTGGACCATGTTATAATTCGATTTACTTATTTATTTGAGCAATATTTATTTAGTTTATATGGCATGATATTATGTGTCTTGTTACGTCCCTCTGAGGACCTGGTTATCTCCCCAGGTGTGTGCTATTGTCTTTCGCAGGTGTTTTAGCTCTAGCCGTGTTTATTGCTATTTCTCGAGGATGATTGCACTTGGATCGTCTTCGCTCGCCAAAATCATTTATTCTATCATGTATTTCTTTTCATAGTTGGTAGTGGATTTGTGTCCGTCCAACTACATGTACCTAATGACAATTTCATAGTTGATTATATGATATCTTCTATTCTTTTATTTTGTGTGGATGAGATTAGTTATGGTTCTACTGCATTTTATAACTCATGTATTTATACGAGGCTTCCATATATTGGAGTATACTTCGTATGAATATAGCTGGCATGTCTATGTTCCTAGTCCTATGTATTTTGGGACTAGGGCGTTACATATTTTTGTGGTGGCCCATGCAGGTCAAGATAAATTGTTTGGTTACTTTACCATACCAAGCAAGCCTGCGTATAGGATTAGAAGTTTAGGATCTCATCCACATAGTTGACCTATTTCTTGATTTTATCTATCGGTTGACTCATCAATTGCATCTTGCTTGCTTCCTTCCTTCCCTATTCTTATTTTTTCTTCGTGCTTGCTAGAGATTGACCCTACTAGTTAGTTGTCCCAAAACACCATTAGTTTAATTCTTTAAGTTGGGTAGACTACCTTATGACCTAGCAACCCCTTTGACCTAGTGACCTATATTAGCAAGCTTATTTAGATCCTAGAATCTAGAGGACCTAACCCTTCTAGCCAACCAAGGACTTGGACAAGAAGACTATAAGACAACTGTATGACTTAGAATCATTCTACCTTCTTTTAATCTAAATCTCTCGTGCCTATGTTTTTACCATTTTGACTAATGATGCTAATGTAGCCTAGTTTTTGCAAGCTTATTCTTTATCGAGTTTGTTCATGACATATGCTATTGAGTGCTCACTAGCCTATTGTCTAATCAGAATAGGTGCATAATGGTCTGATCAACCAAGTGCACTTTGGTTTGCTTTTATCTATTACTCTACGTAGATGGGGACATAATTAAACTTGGCCCTTACAATCCCATCCACGACTGCCTTGACAATTCCTTTGTAATTATTCGATCGTCTTTGAATCACGTATTCCTATTCGATAACGCCCCCTTCGAACTCGATATTGCTTTCGCCTTCACCTATTTTAGAAGGACGAAGGCGTTATACTATAACTTCCTCTAGCCTTCCAATCGGCTATGACCATTCTCACTCGATATTGTTATATCTTTATCCTAAACTACTCGGCCCTATCAAGACCCTCTAATCGCTTAATTTAAGCGAATCTATTTCGTCCTCTTAATCGTGACCCTTATTCATTACCCGTGACCACACCGTATTACTTTTCTAGATCGCAATTTCTTACGGTATGATTTTGTCATTGATTGTTCCCCATCGATACCCCTTGTGTCTTCTTACCCCCCTACGAATTCTTAATTTCGAGGACGAAATTCTTTTAAGTTGGGTAGGATGTAAAACCACTAAAATTTCTACTATTTTTTATTTAAATTTGGTACTGATTTAAAATTTTGTATTGTACGTTGCGTAGTCGTATTGTACGTCGTGTGCGGAAGTTCATTTTTTTTTCGAATTTGCTCGACGAGTGCGAATATGTGCGAGCGTACATATTTTAGAAAAATATTTTGTTCTATTTTTATAGTTTCAAATGATATAATAATTAGTTTTGCTATCATTTCTAAGCTTGTTGTTCTTACGTCATTTCCAATAGTTATTAAATATAAAATAATATTTTGTATGCTAGAAAAGCATAATTATGTAAAGAATATTTTTGCATACATATATTTTATTGGTCTATTTTAAGTAAAAAATATAATTTTTGAGATTTATTAATATTAATATTTTATTGTTCAAAAAGATATTTAAAGATATTTATTATTTTCGAAAATATTATTATAGGTGTTTTGAAAAATATTTTTGAAAGTTATTGTGGCCATTTAAATTTTGATTTAATTTTTGAATTTATTTAAATAGATTAAATTAATATCTATATTTGGAATTTGAATTATCTCATTTGGTTTTAAACTAAAGGATCTAAATTTAATTAGATCTAAAGTGGATTTAATTTGAATTTGGATTTGATTATTGCTTTAAATTAAATTGGGTTTAAAAATCCTAATCCATATCTAATTGGGAATTCCCACATCCTATAAATAGGCAGGTACTCCTCCAATTCATTATTCATCCACAACAAATTTCTCCACCCAAATGTCTGTGCATCGTGTCTGTGTCCATCCAAGTTCTTATTCCGTATTTACACACACATTAGTTTTATCGGACAGACCCCGACAAATTATCCTAACCCTAGACCTATTGCTGCCCGACAACCACCTTTGTCCGACACCAAACCCATCGACCAAGAACCCGCCATTACCAAAATCTCCGTCGTCACCCTAAAACCAAAGTCCCAGCCAAACCAACATAGCAAACCCGACCCAACCACCTGCAAACAAACACCCACGGCAACCGCCACCAGGCCCAACCCCCAAACCAGCCTCCTGGCCATTATTATTCTTCTCACCCACAACCCGACCACGGCCATAGCCACCGCCACTGTGACCAACCGCCGACCACAATACCTCTCCCGACCAATACAACACAGCCCCGGACAACCCACCACTACCTTCACCATTAAAAACCAGCCACAAAATTAAAACCCTCACCTATTGTCGCCGCCGTGGCCGCACGCAGCAGTGTCGTTTCGTTCCGGTCCTCCGTCGCCGAGTCGACTGTGCCGACGCAGTGCGTCTGCCTATTCTGCAGGCGCGCAGCGCCGACTCCCCAACCCTCCGCCGGATCTGCGCCGGCGAGCTCCTCCTCGTCAGGCCCCTCCGGCATCCCGACCCCCCTTCTCCGCCGGCGTGCGTCGACGCCGACCGCCCGACCATCGATTTCCTAAACCTCCGCGAGCAGCGCCTCGCCGCCTACACCTCTCCGCGCGATAGCCGCCTCCCGTCGCGCCGTAGCCGGAAACCACCGCCGCCACTTCTCCCTCAAACCCCCTTTTTCGCCTCCGCCCTCCGTACGCCGGAGCGCCGCGCCACCCGAGCCCGACCTCTCTTCCCGACTTCCTTCGCGCGCCGGAAACTCCTCCGCCCCTTCCAGCCTTCCGCCGCGGGATCCACGTCTCCGGCTCCTTTCCCAGCCGACCGTCCGCCCCAACTCCCACAGCTCCGCCGCTCCATACCATTCTCTGTACCTCCGCCTCTCTCTTCTCAGAATCCTTTTTATTTTCTCTCTCCCTCTCTCTCTCTCTTGTGATCTATTTAATTCGGTGTTCCTTCATTCGAGGGAGGAGCACTGTGCTGGGTTTTTGTTTTTTTTTTCTTTTTTTTGTTTGATTCGTTATATTTTTTTCTTCTTTCATAACAGTACCATATAGAATTATAATTTCATTTTATATAATATTTACTAAGTATTCTTAATTATTATCATAATTATTGTTGATATTTTTATATTCATTACTGTTTTAAAACAACATATATAAATTTCAAAAATATATATTTTAGTGATAAAGGTTTATTATTATTATAATTATGATATTATTTGTAAATATTTTATTTCCTATTATTATCGAAAATATTATTAGTGTTGAGTATAAATTTTCCTTATGAATTATATAAATATTCTTAAATATTGTTTTAACCCAAAACATTTGATTCTATATTCCTATAACCTTGTGAATAGTTTTTGCCCCAAATCTCTTTTCTAGATTTTACATTGTCTAAGAATATTTATCTAAGGTATTTCTAAATATAGTTCTGTAAAAATAAATTTTACGAACTTAATATCTTTAGCCAAAAACAATTTTTAAATTTTTAAGTATGAATCAATATAAAATATTTTTGGGGTATGTTTACATCTAGTTTTGCTAGTCAAAGATATTTTGATAAATTAAGGAATTGCCTTAAATAAGTTACTAGATTTTCAAAAGATATTTTTCTAACAAATATTAACTAATAATATATCGTTTTACCAGTATTATAAATAGTTTTCTATATCTTATTGTTTATCTATTATTTCTTTGATTTTCTCTTGTCAGTAACCAATCTTCCTATCCATTTGCAAATTCTTCCCTTCCACCTATTGACCCTAACTAAATTGACCCTTCTGGACCCAATAGAACTGTCTGTGTCACCACCCGAGGTCACCTTGCATAGTTGTTGCACCGAAGTCACAACTCCATGCCAGCTTGATCATTTCATCACACCAGGCGTCTTACCAGGCAAGACACCTTGCCATTTGCTGTTTATTTATTTTAGCTCATATTTCATGCATTATTTATTTTCTTTATACAAAATAAACTGTGATACATGGCATGACCTGTTAGAACTTACTGTTCATTTATATTTCCTGCTGTGTATTATTTTATTACAAATTAAACCTAGATTTAAGGGACCACCTTGTGTGTTGCATTCATTGGTCTTGACATGTTGTACCACGAAGTTGTGTATTGCATGTAGAATACGGAAGTGCATGATTGGCTGGCCACCAGTACGTACAAGCCGTGCGATAGGAATAACCGCTAATAGAGATTGCATGCTAGTTTGACTTAGCGGTTATAGTGGTTTGTGTTATGGATACAACACAGTAGGCATTGGGCGGGGAGGACAATTCCTTAGCGTATGGCTTCGATGCACTTTTCCTTGTGACCCGGACTCTCCGCTGGAGATACGGGGTTGATGACCCATGATTACTGACGGCCACTGACGATTCTGCGGAACGTCATACTCTTACTGATGGGGCCTCTGGTGCCCAAGGGGGACTACGCCGATCCTATTTAGCCAGGGCCCATGCGTAGGAAGGATTGTTCTTAACTATATTTCACTTAGAATGGTAGGCTACCTTTATCCGTTAGGTACGAGTACTTTTGGTTTGGGTACTTGTATCTGACCGTGGCTTGGAACAATAACTTGTCGCGGATTAGTTCGTCACATCTTGTCCTTATTTGGTTGTAGGTGTGACTTACTACTCCGATGAGAAGGTATTAAACCTTGTTGGGGTCCGTATACCATATTGGATTCATAGCATAGAAAGATACGTCACCGTGAATTAGTTTACCATCTCTTGTCCTTGTTTGGTTGGGGGAATGGTACGCTCGTTCAGTAGGTGCGTATTAGACCATGTTATAATTCGATTTACTTATTTATTTGAGCAATATTTATTCAGTTTATATGACATAATATTATGTGTCTTATTACGTCCCTCTGAGGACCTGGTTATCTCTCCAGGTGTGTGCTATTGTCTTTCGCAGGTGCTTTAGCTCTAGCCGTGTTCATTGCTATTTCTCGAGGATGATTGCACTTGGATCGTCTTCGCTCGCTAAAATCATTTATTCTATCATATATTTCTTTTTATAGTTGGTAGTGGATTTGTCTCCGCCCAACTACATGTACCTAATGACAATTTCATAGTTGATTGTATGATATCTTCTATTATTTTATTTTGTGTGGATGAGATTAGTTATGGTTCTACTGCATTTTACAGCTCATGTATTTATACGAGGCTTCCATATATTGGAGTATACTTCGTATGAATACAGCTGGCATATCTATGTTCCTAGTCCTACGTATTTTGGGACTGGGGCGTTACAGTATTTCATTCATAATCTAGTTTCAGAAAAATTTGTGTGTAAGTGAGGGTGCCAGGTCACAACCGGATGGAAAAGGATTATGATACATGCAGAACATTTGCAAATGAAACACCATTATAAGCAAATAGATCCAACCCAAGAGAGCCTCCAGATATTGTATGATGATATTTACAAGAAATATAAAGATATATATGCACAATTAGATCATTTTCTAGGAAACAAACCAAGTAGTTACATATGCAAAGCAATGTATTGGACTATACCTCAACAGCCATCTGAATGCCCTTTTGCTCCAAAAATTGTTCGACTGATTTGATAACATTTGTAACACCTCCAGCTATTGAAATATGATTGTCTTTTATCATCACCATGTCAAATGAACACATCCTGTGGTTCTTCCTACCACTAATTAGTACCTGTTACAGAAGATTTGAGGAACCGGTCAACGCAAGAAACACATAAGGTACAAATTGGTCAAAGCAGAGTAAAGTGTCCTAGATTTATATAATCGTGTGTCCGTACGGTTGTGTCAGTACTGTGTCACCTCTTTTCGATAGCAGTAGGTCTCCTTTCACTAGAGGAATCTACATGATCAGAGATAGAAGTAAAAAAATGGAAAAAATTCTAAAAACAATTGAAGTGTCCACAAAAAAAATCTAGATAATTGAATATCAAGAACAAAAAACCCTATATAATGAACGATTCTTCTTACAAACCCTAACTAAGGAAAGAAAATACAAAACCCCTAATTATTATGCTTATAATATATGAAGGAACAAAAACTAAGAAAAAAGGTAGTTCGAGATGATGGAGTAGAGATGACCTATACGTACGACAAAGGTGTTGGTGGCACCGACGATCGAAATTGCTCCAAACCCCCTCTTGCTACCCCAATCGTGAGGTGATGATGGTGACAGCAGCACTCTTGCCGCTCCATCCGAGAAAGAAAAGAGAGAGAGAGAGAGAGAGAGAGAATGGGGGAGTCCACAAAAATTGGAGAAGGAGAACAATAGGAAGGAAGAAGAGAGTCTAATTTTGGGAGAGGACTGTGCGCGGGCTGAAATGAAAAACAGCAGCGCCAAAATTTGGGGAAAGTTTTGAAGAAGCGGTAAAATATAAAAAAATTGGGGGAAATATATTTTGGACAACACTTTAAAAGTGTTGTGTTTACTATAAAGTATTATACGACATTTTAATTGGTTTTAAAAGTGTTATTAAATTTATATTTACGATACTTTTTAAAAGGTGCCATAGAGGATGACAAATATTTAATTACAACGACAAGTTTTAGTAGAGTGTCATCACTAAAAAAAATTAATGACACTTATTTAGAAAGTGTCAAAAAAAGTGTCGTTATTAATCTATTTTGTTGTAGTGAATATGCTATATTCTATTTTTTTATCATGTAAAATAAAAATCTACATAGCAATATATGAATGTTATAGATTCTACAACGTTCAGAAAATGCTATAGATATATATTTTTATAGCACTGCAGAAAGAACGTTATTATTGATAACATTCTATAGCGGGGACACTTGAACGCTATAAAAAAACTGCTATTGTAGGCCATATTTGTTGTAGTATTATTATCACAATTTATAGAAATTGCAGGAATATGATGAACAGAAACAGGTATATGCATAGTAAGATTTCTAAGCCATTCGGCTTCTGTACAAGTAGTGTCCAAGGCTATCATTCCAGAGTCCATTGTACTTTTGGCAATGATAGTTTGTTTACATGATCCCTAGGAGATTGCAGCTCCTGCTAGGGTAAAAGCATATCCAGTAGTAGATTTCACATCAGTTGAATCACTTACCCAATTTGTATCTGAGTAACCTTCTATGATATCAGGATGTCTAGTATAATAATGTTTATAATCTAGAGTGCCCTTAAGATATCTAAATACTCTATCCAATGCAGTCTAATGTGATTGATTTGGGTTACTGGTATATCTACTCAGTCTTCCAATAACAAATACAATATCGAGTCTTGTCATATTTGTTATGAACATAAGGGACCCAATCATCTGAGAATATCTATGTTGTTCTATAGGTAATCCTTCATTCTTCTTGAGAATAACATTACTGTCATAAGGAGTGTAACACCCCAGTCCCAAAATACGTAGGACCAAGTACGTAGACATGCCAGCTGTATATATACGAAGTACAGGGCCTTGTATGTATACATAAGCAGTAAAATGCAGTAAACCACAACGAACTAATCTCATCCACAAAATAAGGTAATAAATGATATCATATAATGAATTGTCTTGGTACAATATGTTGGGTGGAGACACATCCACTACCAACCAAAATAAAAGGAAGAAGTACATGATATATAAAAGGACTAAGCAAGGAGGAACCAAGTTACGTCATCTTCGAATAAATAGAAAAGACCACGATCCGGCTAGGATACCTGCAGAAGACATGAACACACACTTGGGGAATAACCAGGTCCTCAGAGGGACGTAGCAAGATACAGAAAGAACATGCTAATATGAACTGTCAGAATAATAAAATAATATATAAAAGACTATCCTAGACAGAAATATGCAAAGGAGATTCTAGCCGCCTAATGTGCAATTTAGAGGACAACTTTCATGCGCATGGCTGGAATTTTAGGCTACATGTACGTAACTGGCATCCAATAATCCGTATCCGTCCGTAACGTCTAAAATGTCAGAGGGCATCTGCAAATATAAATCGCCACAGTTCCATCCGAAGACCGTGGTTTACCTATTTTGATTCCCATACGCACTAGCGACTGTCCTCCCCTAATATTTTTTATACTGTTCAAGTCATGTCCATGACTCGTCCAGCTTTGTAACTGCTTGAGTCTCTAAAACTCTAGTCATAGCAGTTACGAAAATCTACCATCACACGACTTTAGAGATGGCCAGTCCATAAGTCGTGCCCTAGCAAAATATCTCAAACCGTGTAGTGTGAGTGTCATAGCCCAAGGAGATATAAGGATATTCTCCAACAAGAAGAAGATAGTCCGCTAAAACTAAGTTAACATGCATATAGTAAAGTAAGACGACTAATAGAGTCGTTTGCACCCAAGTATGGCTTGGACGCACAGTTTATAACAAAGAAAACTAACAATATAAAACAAAATAAATAATGCAGAAAATAAATAATATGACAGTTAATTAACAAGGTATACTTGTCTGGTAGCGACGTCTGGTGTGGAGCGATGATCACGGTGGCACTGACTATGATTTCGATGATATAAATACGTAAGGCGGCCTCCGATGATGGTACGGACTGTCCCATCGGGTCCAGAATGGTGAGACTAGTTTGGGTCAACATAGAGCAAGAATTGACAAGGGAATGAGTATAGTGCGATTGGACACAATAGTAATCGAAGGAATTTAGTGAATATTATATATATAATTTTTAGAAAACTATCTATAATACCCGAAAATAATTTTACGCAAATACTTATAAATATTATATATATATATAAATTTAAAAACTACATTATTATTAGTCAATATAGTTAGATATATATTTTTGATACCTAGAAAATATGATAAGAAATACAAAATAATATATTAGTATCTTCAAGGTTTCGAAATCCATGGATGTAGCGCCAAACCCATTAGTATCTATAATCTCAAAAGTACATGTAAAATATTTCGACAATAAATTTTATCAAGCCAAAATATATTTTCAAAAACAATTGATCACTTTTTAAGGCGTAAAGTAGTAATAAATTTCAAATAATAATAACTAATAATCAACAAAAATTAATATCAAAATTTTTAATAATTATTAAATACCAAATCATGGTATTTGTACCTACTAGTACATACCCCCATATGCAAACTTAGAGAATGAAATAACGAATTAGAATAAATAAAAATCTTTTTACTGTAACCCAATATCGAGAATCCACTATAAACATCTTCTTCTTTTTCTTTCTTTTTTTTCTTTTTATAACAAAATACAACAACAACAACAACAACAACAATAATAATAATAATAATAATAATATAATCTTAATTAAACCTACAGCTCTTCTCCCTAATTTGTGACAGTAAGAGAGAGATGGAAAATGAGGGAGGAGATCGGAGAGAAGAGGGAGGGGATTACCGGAGGGCTGCGTGGCGCTCGGCCTGACGACGGAAGGACGGAGCTCCGACGGAGAGGATAGGGGCTTAGGGTTTCACTTGCGCGGCGGCGGTACCGAGGTGGGAACCGTACGGATGGAGGAGAGGGGCGAGCACCATTCGATCGGCGGAGGGTTTCGGCGGATGGTGAGTACGGCACACGGCGAGGGATTCGGTGGCCGGTGGAGACGCCGGAGGCAAGTAGTAGTGATGAAACTGCCGCTGTGGAAGCATGGCAGCGGCGGCGCCGAAGGTGGCTGTGGTCGGGGTCGAGAGGGTTTCCTAGTGGATCGGCCGGACGCGAGGGCAGGACGTCGTAGAAGGGACGACGGTGGCGGAGGATGTGTGCGCTGGGTCGTGGGCGGAGAGGCGGTGGGAACTCCGGCGATTTTTTTTGGCCGGAGAGTCGCACGCACGCGGCCTCGTAGCACGGAACTGTAATGATCATAGTTTGTGTTACGTATTTTGGTATACGTGTACGTATTTTGTATGTGGACCAACCCTACCTACCACACTCTCCCTTTATTAGCCGCCACCCCTTATCTCTCCTCACTTACTTCTTCATTAATTCTTCTTCCTCCATTACACTCTCCATCTACCAGAGAGAGAGAGAGAGAGCCTAGGCAAGTGCAGCTTGCTTCATAGAGGAACTCAGTTTTTATTGTTCTATTGTCTTCCTCATAAAATTCTAAGACACTTTAATACTTAGTATTTTTAATTTCCATGGTTCATTTCTTGTAGATCTAAGCTTATTATATTTTTGGATTTCTTGGGTTTTGATCTATCTAACCTTATTATTTTTTTCAAGTTTTTATGGGTTGTAGAGAATTTCTTTCTGTCCTATTTTGACCTATAGAAGTCCGGATTCTGACCTTGGATGAAGGATTAGTGGAGCTTGGAATCCATGGCATTCCATGGTTCTTCTTTTCGAAAGGTGGAGAAGAAGAACAGTGCTTGATCGCATGGATTTTCATGTGACAAGTTTTCCTTGACCGTATGACAGCCTTAGCCACCTGGCAGTTTCGGCCGTATGGCCTTGACCGCATGGCTCTACCCGACTTCAGCCGTATGAACTTCTGCTTCTTCAGCCGCATAAGACTCCATTTTCTTAAACTACATGGCTTGAGTTGACTTCAGTCACATGGCTCTGCCCGACTTTGAGCCGCATGATCCCATCTCTTCCTTGCCGTATGACTTGGTTGGTCCACTGCCGCATATACCTGCATCTCTCCCAGCCGTATTTACCCGTACCTTTCCTAGACGCATGCGCTCCGTTCTCCCAACCGCATGAACCCGCATCCCCCTCCAGCCGTATGCGCCCCGTTCCCTTCCAGCCGTATGCGCTCCGTTCTCCCTGCCGCATATGCCCGCATTCCGTAGCTGCATGAGCCCGCATTTCTTAGCCGCATGAGCCCGCACTCCCCGAGCCGCATGAACCCATTTCCCCATAGCCGCATGAGCCTAACTTCCCGAGCTGCATATGCTCTTTTCTTTGGCCGCATAGCCTCTTTCCTTTCCTAACCGTATGAGCTTGTTTCCCTTAGCCGCATGGCTCTTTCCATAGCCCTTGTCCTCCTTTATTATTAGTATTATTCTTATGTTGGATAGTTACATTTATGCTTATGTCTTATGATCCATGTGTCACTTGGGTCCATTGATAGAATGCTTGTACCATGTAAATTTTGTACATGACCCATAAACATGATAGTGGTCCGTCGTGGCGCACTCTTGACAAGTAAACCTGACATAACACCATTGATATGCTATTGCGACAGCTAGCACGACATGACAAGAATGATTGGCCTGGACCCCGTGGACGATTGTGTTTGTACAAATGAACCAGTATGGTCTTACATCATGTCTAGGATAGGGACCCCTGAAAACCACAGTCAGGGGTACCTACTGAAATTGACTAAGGCTAATAACTAGAAAATCCAGTAGTCATGAAGAGATTTTCCAGCTACAGGCAATCCCGTTATCTGGGCGCTCCATCATAGGATTTGTAGCCTACCGTCGAGTAGGGCACATTTCCAGCATACTTTCATGTGTTGCACCCACCAAGCCACTTATGGGCACATACGTTTCTTGGACGATGTACCCACATGAATTCAATCCCCTAATTGCGTCTGGATAACCTGGATGGTCTGCAGGGCTTGTGGCTGTGGAATAATCTCATTGCATCTTGCTAGTAACTAGGCCTGTGATAACCCTAGTTAGTTAAAGTATCAAGCCGTACTTAATTTCTTGGCCATGAATGTTAGATGGAGTCTAAGTCTTGCCCTGTCCCGGTTTCCTGGTTACTTCAATAACATGATTATTTATGCTTACCTTAACAATAATGATCAGGGGCCCAGTTATGTTCAGGCGAAGGGTTACAACCCCGGTCCCTGTTTGGTTTAAGGGTTGTAACCTGGCTCCCGGAGCAGTTTTGTGTTTTTTCTTCGTTTATTGTCTTATTGTACCCAATGTCATGCTCATCATGTTTTACCTTACCAACAGGAATTTGAGATAGGTTTCTATCCAGGTGAAGGGTTACAACCCCGGTCCTTGTTTGGTTTAAGGGTTGTGACCTGGCTATCTGAATAGTTTCCTTGTAATTAATTCACTGTTGTTGTCTCTGTTATTATCAGTCTCTTTTATATATATAAATATCTATAATATTCATTTATGATATGCTGGTTTTAGTTCCTAAGTGAAGCCTCCTTTGTGGCACTTGCTCTTTCTGGGGTCTGACCCAGCTGGTTTTGTATGGCCAGATACCGGAGCAGCTCCCGAGGATCTTCCTACCTTCCAGCCAGATGGTGACCACCATGTGTAACCTTGGCAACGAGTGGATTTATTTTTTTGCCCTCCCACTCTATTGTAAAAATATATTTTTGAGGCGTTTAGCCAACGAGCACGTGTTAGCTCGATTGTACTTTATTTACTGTCTGCCTACGGGCTGTAACATGATTGACAAATCCTAGTTTGATCATGTATGACTGAAGCTCTTGCTAGTCTTGACATTTTGTATGACTAGCTTTATGATCATCCAAATATGTAATGTATGGGACGCCTTACT
Organism: Iris pallida; assembly: GCA_029216955.1. Classification (NCBI taxonomy): domain Eukaryota; kingdom Viridiplantae; phylum Streptophyta; class Magnoliopsida; order Asparagales; family Iridaceae; genus Iris; species Iris pallida. Next base: position 8,946,669 of record JANAVB010007397.1, on the reverse strand, counting down.
ATTGTATATTTGGTGCTCTAACATCTTGTAACTGTTATTACTCGTTGAGATTGAGACAATAGGCTTGTTCATGACCATAGAGACTGATGGCTTGTAGTTAAACCCTCATGTATCTAGACAGCCGTGTTCATATAGCGAGGTGAGTTGCACTTCAATATACGTAGCTGGCTATGTTCGCCCCCGCTCTCCAGTATTCTGGTTCTGGGGTGTTACATGGTTTAAGTGGTGGCCCATGCAGGTCTTGTAAATCAAGATATATGAGGATTTACCGAATAGATGTCTCAATCAGCACTCATTCTTGATCTCTACTCATATCCTCTAAATCTCTGAAATCTTGACCTGATCACATGCTTGTATCTTTGATCTATCCTGGTCCTTCCTTATTATTCCCTATGTCATCTTCTTTAGCGATACTGTTACTGGTCCTACCAATCGGTAAGGCAGAGCACCTCCCATGGACCAGCAGCAACCTGGAGATCAAGCCCAGCATTCAGGAGTAGCCTCCAGAGTTATGCCTACTGGGGGTCAAGAGCCACCAGTCCAGCCAGCCCAGCCTGTAAAGCCTGATGATGGCACCTTGGTGGGTCTCATCAGGACATTGTTAGCTTCTTAGGATGGTCAAGGAGATGCCTTGCACCAGGCAGTGACAGATCTCTGACCAGAGGAGGTCATCAAGGTAACAGTACGGCCAACAGCTTCAAGCGCTTGAACCCTTCCTTCTTCGATGGAAGCAAAGATGCTATTACCGTAGATGCTTGGCTTCAGGATTCCGAGGTTATTCTAAAAGCAGCCAGGACCCCAGAAGACGAGAAGGTGGCGACAGTACGCCTATAGTTATTGGATCTTTCCCGCAGCTGGTGGACGGCGCAGGCCATTGAATTAGTGGCACCTGTTGCTTGGACAATATTCCGTAAGAGATTCCAGACCAAGTACTTCGATGTTGTATCTCGGTACGATCTACAGACGAGGTTCACCAATCTGAAGTAGATGGGCAGAACGGTCGACGAATATGCGATCGAGTTTTTGAGACTTAGTCGATTTGCTCCCACCTTAGTAGCGACCAAGTTCGACAGAGCCCAACGGTTCCAGCAGAGGCTCCATCTAGAGATTTTATTGGCAGTGGAGCAGTTTAAGCATCAGACTTTCGATGCGATATTGAGAGCAGCCAAGAAGCATGAGTATACCTTCCAGAGAATCGTGGACAGGACCGGGGGTCGGAAGTGATCTTATAGCCAGATGAATCAGTCTTCAGCACCAGCCCAGGTAGCTAGGGCTTTGACCATTAGAGCTCCGAGGCGGGCGGCCTCAGTAACGTCGGTTCAACATTCAACCCCGACGTATCATCAGCAACAAAAGCAGAAGCACTCTTCCGCAGTGGGATGTTCACACTACGGGAAGCCAGGGCATGTGGTATCAGAGTGTCGCAGAGCACAGGGTTTGTGCTTGGTTTGTGGTGCCCCGGACCACAGGGTTGGGAACTGCCCGAACAGGAAGAGTTCATCTTCATCAACCTTTTCTAGTCCTTCGGTTAGGAGACCAGTTCCAGTACCAATCCAGCAGCTGCAGCAGTACCCGTTTTCGAGGCCCTTGCCGCCTCAGGCCCAAAAAATCCAGCAGCAGAGACCGCAGCAGTATGCCCAAGCCCAAGCTCAGATCCAAAATTGCCAGAGAGATTTTCAGCAGAGGGGACCCACACCCAGAGGACATGGTTAAGTACTGGCTTTGACCATAAAAGAAGAAAGATTGGCACCAGATGAGGTAGTGGCAGGTACTATTCTCGTCAACACTTTTTCGGCTTCAGTGTTATTTGATTCTGGTACATCGCATTCATTTATGTCTGCACGATTTGTGACCCGGATAGGACTGGAGCTCGAGTCATTATCAGTAAGGCTCAATGTACTTACTGGTAACGGTCTTGTGGGAGTAGATAGAGTATTTTTCTCGTATTGGATCGTAGTTAGCGGTAGAGATTTTCCTGCTAGGTTGATAGAGTTTTCGATGGCCGATTATGATATGGTCTTAGGGATGGATTGGTTGGAGAACCAGTATGCTAGGATAGACTGCCATATTGGCCGGGTTATTTTTAGCATTCCAGACGAGCCAGAGTTTTTCTTTTCCTTAGGCGAAGTTGAACCTTCTCCTCCAGTATTGCGGATGGCAGTAGCAGCAGTGCAGTTACCCCGGATAGTCGAAGAGTTTCCAGATGTTTTCCTAGAAGAGCTTCCAGAAATGTCGCCAGAGCGAGAGATTGAGTTTACTATCTACTTGATCCCAGGAACAGCCCCAGTATCAAAGAGTGTCTACAGGATGGCGTCGTCAGAGTTAGAGATATTGTATAAGATGATTGAAGAACTCAGGACCAAGGGATTCATTCGTGCTAGTGGATCGCCTTGGGGAGCCCCAATACTTTTTGTAAAGAAGAAGGATGGTACGTCCAGGTTATGTGTAAATTATCGTACTTTGAACTCAGTGACAATCAAGAACAGATACCCTCTCCTGAGGATAGATGACTTGTTTGATCAACTCAACGGGGCAGCAGTATTCTCGAAGATTGACTTGCGGTCAGGATACCTTCAGATCAGAGTCAGAGAGTAGGACATTCCGAAGACAGCTTTCAGATCTAGATATGGGCATTGAAAGTTTCTTGTTATGCCATTTGGAGCAACCAATGCGCTGACTGTATTCATGGACCTCATGAATCGTATCTTTATGCCTTATTTGGATCAGTTTGTAATTGTGTTCCTAGACGACATCCTGGTCTACAGCAAGAGTGAGGCAGGCATGAGCAGCATCTTAAAATGGTTTTTCAGATTCTCAGAGAGCACCAGTTGTATGCCAAGTTCAGTAAATACGAGTTCTGGTTCGATCATATTTCATACTTGGGTCCTATCATCACCAGAGGAGGAGTATAAGTGGATCCCCAGAAGATCGTGGCCATTGAGACGTGGCCAGTACCTAGTACAGTTGCAGAAGTTCATAGTTTTCTTGGATTGGCCGGCTACTACCGACGATTTGTTTCAGACTTTGCTCAGATTTTAGCGCCATTGACCCAGTTAACCCGCAAGGATGTACAGTTTGCTTGGACAGTAGAGTGTCAGGATCCTTTTGAGAAGTTGAAGTGTGGCTTGATGACGGCACCCATTCTCATGCTTCCAGATGGGACCGGAGGATTCTCAGTGTATTGTGATGCTTCAGGCAGAGGTTTAGGATGTGTTTTGATGCAGCATGTGAAGGTAATAACTTATGCGTCACGTCAACTTCGTGATCATGAGAGGAATTATCCAAACCATGACTTGGAGTTGGCAGCTGTAGTGTTTGCACTTAAGTTGTGGAGGCACTACTTGTACGGAGATAGGGTATAGATTTTTACCGACCACAAGATCCTGAAGTATGTGTTCACCCAGAAGGATCTTAACATGTGTAAGCCCACTTCCCAAATTTTTAATTTTTTTAATTTTATTTGTTTTAATTAATTTTATGGTTATTGTGAGTCATGCAAAAGCTTGTAGGTGGGCTTTGACCATATTAAGGTCATATGACCTCTAGATAGCTTATATATGTATTATTTAGCTATCTTATATTTTATACAATTTTTGGATATTTTTAGTTATTTAATATTTAAGTTTTATTATTTTTAAGGACTTTCAGGATTTACTGTAAGGTCATACGAGGGTATTTCTGGACCAAATATTTATATTTGGGCTTTAAATGACTAAAAATATTTTCTAGAATATTTTAGAATTTTTCTGGATTTTTTAGAATTTTTTAGAATTTTTATATAATTAAAACATATAGAATTTATACTTTATAGGTTTTTGGAACTTACTGCGAGGTCACACGATGATATTTTGTGTTAAAATATTTTATTTATATTATAGACACTTAGAAATATTTTTTAGAATTTTTCTGGATTTTTCTGCAATTTATCTTGATTTATTTGGACTTAAAATAATTTTTAAATAATTTTCTGAATTAAATAAATAATTACCCAATAATCTACCCGGGGGGGGGGGGGGGGGGGGCACCTGTCGGTGCCCGCTACAGTAACCGCCTCTCTCTCTCATATATATATGTATTGTATATTCACAAACCCTAATTAATTATAGCCTCCTCCTTTTGGAGTTTGATCCCGGTGATTCCCCGACTTCCCGAGGCGATTGCCGTCAACTCGGACCTCATTTTTGCGTGCCATTTTTTTTTGGAAGCGTATTGAGGTATAATTTCTGAATATGTAATTTATTTTCGTAATTTCTGAACCTAAATTTCTGGAAAATTCGTAGAGTGTCGGTTGTCCGAAACTTGACACGTTTCGGTATTTTCGAGATTCCGGGAGAACCAGAAATCAAAATCAAGAACCATTTGAAGTTTCGAAAAGATAACACAGATCTATAAGACATATATTTTTCCCAGAAATTATTTCGTTCATATAATATTTTATTTATTCTGTTGAACTCAGAATTGATCGGTTGATCACCGTTTTGGTCACGATTGGCCATAACGGCGATATCTTTTGACCAAAACGGGATTTTGGGGCACGGTTAATTCTAGCGCACTCATGGTGCTGAAATCTACCAAGGTGCACTTTCAAAATCTAGAGTTCACAGTGTTTGACTAAATAGTCAATGGTACGCCTCGATTTGTGTGCCATGGTTTTTAAAATTTGAAACATGACTTTTGATGGCCAAACTTGCATGTTTGGATTATATTTAGATTTTTATTAGGTTAAATTAGGTTCTTAAGTGAATTATTCCAAAATTAAATATTATTAGATTAGTAACCCAACTAGCCACTATTCCATGAATTTAGAACTAGAACATTAGAATTGATTTATGGTTTTTGTGCACGGTTCGTGGTGCGATATGTGTTATAGGTTGACAGCTTCTAGATCGGCATTCTCTCATCCTCTACTTATGACTACGGTTGTGCAAGGATTCAAGCAAGTACAGTATTACATTTATGTTTTAGTTCATTATAACGTTTATTCTATAGTTTTCTTGTTTGATATCCCATTGAGTCATTGCTTGATATTCGATTGAGACACGATTGTGACACTGTAGTTATCATATCCTTTTAGTGTATTATTGACCTTTATCGATTGTTAAAGAGTCGGAAGGGGAAATACTCGGTAAATACGTGAACAAACCCAATTACTGTTACCGAATAATAGCTAAGTCATACACACCCACGTATGAGTTAGCCGTACCAATTACTGAATGATAGCCATCGTATGATGTGCCGTATTAGTCCATCCGTTCATGTATTAAAAGGTATTTCACACACACATAGTGGTTCATATTTTTCCTTTATCTAGTCCATTATCTTGTTAGTTCATATCTTGCTAGTTTACATCTTGCCAGTTTATATCTTGTTAGATCCCATCTTGCTAGTTCATATCTTGATCGTTCATACCTTGCTAGTACGAGTTCTTTATATACTCTTTGCCATCATCGTTTCTCGTTGTTCTAACTTATTTTGGACTAACAACATTAATTAAAATATGGTTGTACTCTGCTCCTTTCCTGACTGGATCGTTGTTATAGGTGAGGTTGACATGCCTACTCTTGCGCTATGGACCATACGAGGGAAAGATAGAGACTCGAAGGCTAAACCATAGAAGACTAGTTAGTTGTGTGGTAGTTTTCTATAAATGTAAAAGCTTACATTCTTCTTCAAATGTAAAACTTCTATATTTTGTCAAGTTGATTTAGTTGTTGTGAATGAGAAGTTAGTATTTATGAGCACTTTGTTTATTGTGGGCTAGACAGCATACTACCGCCGATACCGTGGCGTAGGCTGGGCTTGGACATGTCTCGTATCCGAAAAGTGGGTACGGGTCGTGACAAGTTTTTGTGGTGGCCCATGCAGGTCGGATTTTGCAAAAGATTGCGAACTTGTGGTAGTACTTAAGTTAGTCATACTAGTGCAAGCCTGCGACTAGAAAATTGCTCATTCACAATTAGGATTGATTTAATTTTAGGAGAATGAATAGGACTAGGAGTCCCTTATTCAATTTGACCCCTGGATAGTTAAGATAGTTAAATAGGCCATATGATTTAGCTAATGATTTATTGAAGTCTCGGTATAGATAAATCGAAGAATTTTTTTAAGGGAATATGTTATTTTGTTTTGACATGTTGGTAAGATCCAAGGTGGGTAGAATATACGTTTGGTAAGTTAGGACTTCGTAGAATTCAATTCCTAATTTTGATCATTTTTTGTGCCATTTTATCTTTTGCCTTCTCTAAACCTCGTTTTATTTTCAAAACTATTTTGCGATCATTTTATTTTTTATTCCTAATCTTGGTAAAATTATCTATATATTAATTCAAGTCGTCTTCGTTCATTTTGTGATCGTTTTGTTTTCAAAACTGATACTTTTACTCAAGGACAGATACTTATATTTTCTTATCATGATCGACTTATTTGAATTTATTGAAGTTCCTTTGAAATTCTTATGGATATAGTTGAAATAATTTTTGATGACTTGTAATGGTAAGGCAGATGCGCACTGTCCCCATTTATTTGAATTATGGAGACTGCGGGTTCACTGTAGTCAGAAGCGCACTGGCGTGTCATGATCTTTAAGTTGAAATAATTTCAAGTATGCGTAGGTTGTCAAATATTACTAAAACTATATCCTAGTTGTATTATTGATCTTTTGATTTATTATGTCAATATTGGGTAGTGTTGATAAAGTGTTCGATAATATATTATACTTGAGTCATGGAACCAAGGGTTCGCGGCAGCCAGATGTACACTGGTGAGGCATGGATTCTCAGTTAAATGACTTCGGATATACTTATGATTTTCGAATATCATAGCGACTATATCTTTTATTGGCATACGACTATTATTTTTTTCTTTCAAATTTATTTGATGTCTTATTTCTTGTTACCACCTTCTCTACAACTAGTAGTTCTTTATTTCTTTCATATTTTTCTATTTTCAAATCGTCATATTTTAAACCTATTTTGATTTCCTTCCACTATATTTCTAAAACGTATTTATATTTTGATTCTGTATGCTTGATCAATTTTGATCATTCATCACATTATTTTCTTGATTATATTTTTTGTCGTACTTATTCATATCGATTGGTCATGTCATATTTTTGATATTCTTGGTTGTGCCTATTTGTATCTTTTAAAATTTTGAGGACAAAATTTTTCTAAGGTGGGTAGATTTGTAAGCCCACTTCCAAATTTTTTATTTTTTTTAATTTTATTTGTTTATGATTAATTTTATGGTTATTGTGAGTCATGCAAAAGCTTGTAGGTGGGCTATAACCATATTAAGGTCATATGACCTCAAAATAGCTTATATATGTATTATTTAGCTATCTTATATTTTCTACAATTTTAGATATTTTTAGGTATTTAATATTTAAGGTTTTATTATTTTTAAGGACTTTCAGGATTTACTGTAAGGTCATACGAGGGTATTTCTGGACTAAATATTTTTATTTGGGCTTTAAATGACTAAAAATATTTTCTAGAATATTTTAGAATTTTTTTGGATTTTTTAGAATTTTTTAGAATTTTTATATAATTAAAACATATAGAATTTATACTTTATAGGTTTTTGGAACTTACTGCGAGGTCACACGATGATATTTTGTGTTAAAATATTTTATTTATATTATGGACACTTAGAAATATTTTCTAAAATTTTCTAGAATTTTTCTGGATTTTTCTGCAATTTATTTTGATTTATTTGGAGTTAAAATAATTTTTAAATGATTTTTTGAATTAAATAAATAATTACCCAATAATCCACCTGGGGAGGGGGGGCGCCTGTCAGCGCCCGCTACAGTAACTGCCTCTCTCTCTCTCCTCTATATATATATATATATATATATATATATATATATATATATATATATATATATATATATATATATATATATATATATATATATGAATTGTATATTCACAAACCCTAATTAATTATAGCCTCCTCCTTCTGGAGTTTGATCTCGGTGATTTCCTGATTTCCCGAGGCGATTGCCGTCAACTCGTACCTCATTTTCGCATGCCGTGTTTTTTGTTGAAAGCGTATTGAGGTGTAGTTTCTGAATATGTAATTTATTTTCGTAATTTCTGAAACTAAATTTCTGAAAAATTCGTAGAGTGTCGGTTGTCCGAAACTTGACACGTTTCGTTGTTTTCGAGATTTCGGGAGAACAAGAAATCGAAATCATGAACTGTTTAAAGTTTCGGAAAGCTAACACAGAGCTCTAAGACATATTTTTTTTCAGAAATTATTTCATTCATATAATATTTTATTTATTCTGTTGAACTCAGAATTGATCGATTGATCACCGTTTTGGTCACGATTATCCATAACGGCGATATCTTTTGACCAAAACAGAATTTTGCGGCACGGTTAATTCCAGCGCACTCGTGCCACTGAAATATACCAAGGTGCACTTTCAAAATCTAGAGTTTACAGTGTTTGACAAAATAGTCAACGACAGGTCTCGATTTGCGTGCCATGGTTTCCAAAATTAGAAACATAACTTTTGATGGCCAAACTTGCATGTTTGGATTATATTTAGATTATTATTAGGTTAAATTAGGTTCTTAAGTGAATTATTCCAGAATTAATTATTATTAGATTAGTAGCCCAACTAGCCACTATTCTATGAATTAAGAACTAGAACATTAGAATTGATTTATGGTTTTCGTGCACGGTTCGTGGTGCGATATGTGTTATAGGTTGACAGCTTCTAGATCGGCATTCTCTCATCCTCTACATCTGACTACGGTTTGTGCAAGGATTCAGGCAAGTACAGTATTACATTTATGTTTTAGTTCATTATAACGTTTACTCTATAGTTTTCTTGTTTGATATCCCGTTGAGTCATTGCTTGATATTCCATTGAGACACGATTGTGACACTGTAGTTATCATATCCTTCTTAGTGTATTATTGACCATTATCGATTGTTAGAGAGTCGAGAGGAAAATACTCGATAAATACGTGAACAAACCTAATTACCGTTACCGAATAATAGCTAAGTCATACACACCCACGTATGAGTTAGCCGTACCAATTACTAAATGATAGCCATCATATGATGTGCCGTATTAGTCCATCCGTTCACGTATTAAAAGGTATTTCACACAAACATAGTGGTTCCTATTTTTTCTTTATCTAGTCCATTATCTTGTTAGTTCATATCTTGCTAGTTTACATCTTGCCAGTTTATATCTTGTTAGATCCCATCTTGCTAGTTCATATCTTGATTGTTCATACCTTGCTAGTACTAGTTCTTTATATACTCTTTGCCATCATCGTTTCTTGTAAAACCCTAAATTTCTACTATATTTTTATCGATTTTGGTACTAATTTAAAATTTTTGTATTGTACGTCGCGTAGTCGTATTGTACGTTGTGCGCAAACGGCGTATTTCGTAAAATTGCTCGTCGAGTGCGAATATGTGCGAGGTACATATTTTGTAAAACATTTTATTTTAGAAGCTTGATTTTTTAAATAATAAATAATAAATATTTTTTGATTATTTAAAGTTGTAAAATACGTCATATTGGAATTTCTAACTCTTTATTTTACATTATGAAAGGTTTTATAAATAGTAATTTAGAAAACTATCTTTATGCAAATATTTCTTGCACATGAGGTACATGAATTTGAATTCATATATATAATTCCATTTTCTAAAATATTGATATTAATATTTTATTATTCAAAGATATTTACAAATATTTACTATTTTCAAAATTATTATTATGGATATTTTGGAAAATATATTTGGAAAATTTTCGTGGCCATTTTAAATCTCAATTTGATTTTATGGTTTTAATTTAAAAACTTTAATGGTATAATTTATATTTATATTTGAGTTTAGATGATCTAGAATTAAATTAGAATTTAATTTAAATTTAGATGTGATTTATTTGAATTAAAATTTATATTATCTATTGGGGATTTAATCAAATCCCAATTCCTATCATAATGGAAATTTTCACCTCCTATATAAGGAGAGGTACTCTTCCATAGTTTTCCACCAACCATCCAAAGTGTGCATCCTGTCCGTGTCACCTTCTTATCCACTAATATTTTCTTTTACATATACAAATACCCCCTCTCCCGTCCGACAGTCCCGGACGTCCACCCATACCGTGTCGGACACACCCGACAAAACCCAAATTCCTTGCTAACCCTCAGGACCTAACCATGCCCCCTGCCGCCATCTCTACTGCTACCAATGTCCCCGGCCAACAACTGACCATCATCCACGCCTACCGACCTTCGCCACCACTGCCACCATCTCCCTGTCCTCTTTCCCTTCGGACAGAACAGCACACCCTAAACAACTCGCCATCTCAGCCTGCAACATCCCCGTCTCTGCCAACACAACCGTCCCCCATCACCGTCATCACCACCAATCATCATCCTCGCCACCCACAACCGCAACCATCGCAACCACCAGACACCAGAAAAAAAATAAATAAATACAAACCCTCACCTGTCTCCCGCCTCGCCGCTCCGGCATCGACCATCGCGCCGAGCACCCAGCCCCGGTGAGCCGCTCTGCCGCAGACCCTCCCGGCCGCCGCCCTCCGTGTGGAGACTCGCCGACGTTGTCCCGATCGCTGCGCGTAGCCACGACACAGATCTCGGCGACTTCGGTGGCCGTCTCCTCCGAAACCACCGCCATCCACCCTCTTCCGGCGCAGCCTGAGCAGCTGCTACCGCCCGCCGTGCCAGAACTCCTCTGCCCGTGCGAGCCCTAACTCCGGTGCTGCCACACAGTGTGCGTCCGCCCTTTCACCGTGACCCAGCCCAGGCGCCAATTACCGCCGATCGGCCGCCTTCCCTCGCCGATACAGCGCCACCGCCGGCGCTCGACCCCCGCGAGCGGTTCTCCTCCCGCCGCGTTTCCGCCGAGCGACCCTCTCCTCCCGCCGCGTTTCCGCCGAGCGACCCTCTCCGACCGCACGGCGCCGACGCCGTTCTTCTTCCCGCGTCTCCGTCCTCGTCCGTCGGCGACAGCGCCGAGCGCCCCACGGCGAGACTTCCCCCGCGCGCACCCCGGTGAGGCCCGATCTTCCTCTTCTATCGGATTTCTCCGTCGATCCACCGCGCCGCTCCGCAGATCCCGAACCGCCGCGCCACCAGCTCTCTCTCTCCGCTCTAAACCCGCCGCCGCCTTCACGAGCAAACCGCCGCGCCCAGAGCCGTCGGCGACCTCGCCGGAGCCGCCCGGTAAAAACCCCTTTCCTAATCCCTCTCTCTCCACTCCCTTCTTCTTCTTCTAAGTAAGTGGCAGATTCTTAAGTATTATTAATTATTATAAGAGTAAGTATTATTAATTATTATAAGTATTATTCTTTATTAAATATTAATATCTGTTTAAGTGTAAGTATTTTTATTTTTTTACTTCGGTTAAAATATAAGGACTAGTATTTGTTAAATATTATTTGTTATTATTAGTATTATTATTATTATTAATATTATTATTAATCTCTTTAACCTTGATTTCATGGTTATACTATAATAAATATTGTATATTAGAATTATATAATTATTAGTATTGATCATACTATAATTTGAAATACAAGTATATGTATATATAAATTTTACTACCACCAGTATTGTAGTTACCAAGTATCATTGTTATTTTAAATTATTTTTACAAAACATTTAATTTAGTTTATTTATTTAATATAAATTTTTGACTAGCAAATCATAATTTCCAAATTTTTACTCAATAAATATTTTAAGTATTTCTCTAAAAATTATTTTTACTAGCAAATATGGGTTCTAAAGTATTACAAATATCACTTTCTAAAAATAGGGTAATTATTCGTTTACTCCCAAACTCCCTTTTCATTATCGTCATTGACCACGACTACTCACACGTTTCTATTTTCTTGCGAATTTAGGCCATGCTCGCATGGACCTCGTCTATTGGACAGAACATGACATCTTGATTATCGTACCCCACCAGGCGACACACCAGGCAAGACACCTTGCCTTTACTGTTTAATTTCTTGTTCAATATCATGCATGCCATTTCTTTATGTTGTTCTTTCAAAATTATATATATATGCAAATTATTATATTTTATGCAATTCGCTTAGAGTTAAGAGACCACCGTATGTTTAGTGTATCTCATAAACTGTCACGATGTGCCACGGATTGTGTGAGAGTTATGCGTCACATGTAGATGCGGACTTGCGTGCTGACTGATCATTGGCGCGTATAGGCCGTGCGTTAGGATATAACTGTTAATAGATTATGTAGAAGACTTGGCAGTTATTAAGGATTAAACAGTGTCGTGGAGTCGACACATGTATAGTATCATGGGGAGGGGGGAGACAGTTATTAGCGTAGGGGCTACATGTTCAGGACACACATAGATTTGGGCCGATAGTGTCTCGTATGAGCGCTACTTACTGCCCCGGGGCCGATAGTTCTTGTATGAGAGCTACTTTTTGTCCATGGTCGATAGTGTCTCTTATGAGCGCTACCTACTACCACTCTTTCTCCATCTATGCTGAACACCTAAGCTCCTGCGTAGAACGTTGTCTTCTCAAAGTGTATATCACATAGAATGGTTAGGAACCTTTACGCATGTATATTTTCTATTGAGCTCTTACTATTCAGTTTATGGCATGATATTATGTGTCTTGTTACGTCCCTTTGAGGACCTGGTTTTTCCCCAGGTGTGTGTTCATGTTTTCTGCAGGTGTTCTAGCCAAGGCCGTGTCCCCATTTCTCGAAGATGATTGCTCTTGGTTCATTTTATTATTTTGTCAGACGCTTTCTTGTACATTTATATCATTGAGATAGTTGGTAGTGGACCTTGTCTCCGTCCAACGATTGTACCATAACTATTCAAGTTGATCCTATATTTATTTTATTATATATTTGTGGATAAGATTTAGCATGTCGTGGTTCTCTATATTTTACAGCTTATGTATACATACAAGTTCCCATATATTGGAGTAGACTTCATATGTATACAGCTGGCATGTCTACGTTTCTAGTCCTACGTATTTTGGGACTGGGATGTTTCATATTTTTGTGGTGGCCCATGCAGGTCAAGTTTGTCGTTTCGGTTACATACTGTACCGAACGGGCCTGCAATATAGGATTAAAATCTAGGAATCTCATCCACATACTTGATCACCTTCCTTGACCTTCCTTGATTTCTATATTCCCACTCCCGTGGCTTCCCTTGATTTTCGCATCTTGCTTGAATTCTTTCTACCATCACCCTATCTCGTGCTTAAATATGGTTAGAAAGATGGCTACACTACTATATACTTATTGGTCAACCCTATGGCTAGAAGGATTATATTGACAATAATATCCATTGAGGTTATATTTGGGTATAAAGGCATTTATTTTTCTAGAGATATGATCTTAAGGATTAGTTAATTTCAAGTTAGGTAGTAACATATTATCGCCTTCGAAGGATTATTACAAGGTGGTACACACAAGAGGATAGCTAGATCGAGAAAAAAAAAATTTTGATTTACAATTTTTTTTGAAATGGTGAAATAGTTATGATTTATTAGGGATATGAAATCGATTGAGAAATAACTTAAGTTTTTATATTGTGACGCATGATCTACGGTTAACTTTAAAAGTTTGATTGTAATATTATAAAGTTTATCTCGAGATTACTTAAGGAGTTTTAATTATGATTTTTAGACAACTAGAGGAGACGAAAGTTTAGTTTGCAGAGCTTGAGGTTTAAATTTGAGTCGTACAATTTATAAGTTGAAGGAATGATGGTAAAATTTTGTTTAAATATTTGGAGGATATGAAAGCGACTTTGAAGGAAAAATTTAAAAAATTTAAATTGTGTCATGTGATCTATGATTTAAAAAGTTAATTAGATTTCAAGTTTAAAGTCTTGATTATGGATATTTAAATGTTGATAAAAAGAAGATTTAATTTGAGTTACATGATTTGCGATTGATGGAATGGGCTAAGAGTTTATCTCGAGCTACATTTGAGAATTAATTTTTTTAAAAGTGATGGCTTATTATGAAAATTTAGTTGTGCCGTACTAGATATGATAAAGATTATTTGTAATTTTTTAAAGTAAATTAAACTTTAAGTTATAATTAAATACTTGATGGAGTATCTTGAGATTTTATTTCGAAACAGTTGAGGAACTTGAAATTTGAAATTAGATCATATATTGGTAGAGGACTAAGAAGCAAGCAAGTCACCCTAATGTGATACAAGTATTCCTCATTAATTGTCATGATAGTTGTATATACTCGAGTATAGTTAAGTCATCTGCCAAACTTTGTGAAGATATCTCAATTTGACTCACTCGACATTTCCTCAAATCTAGATTTTATCGTGACCTTCTAACCATTTGAAACTTGAAGAATGATTAGATTGTTCCTTGATCGTACTTCATCTAAGTGGCTATCATATCTCTAGAAACTGTATCCCTAACTTATTCTACTAGAATCTGATTTATCTTTATTTCATGCTTTTAACTTGTCAATTATTTTGTGCGTTAATTATTATCTCATGAACTCCCACTTTCTATTTTAAATCCTTTTGTGTCTGTTACCGTGACTTGGATATTTGGAGCACAACACTAGACTTTTCCGTCCCACAAATTTTATATGCAAGACCTAGACGAGCCCACCTTCATGTAGGTATATCACGTGCCACTAAACACTTCTCCTTGTATTCTGTTTTCATGATATGACTTTGGGGTCATAAGAGACTAAACGATAACCTTTACCATGATACCGATATATTTATCGACCATGAACCTCAACTCAATTCCTTCAACCGATATGTGATTTTGTTCTACTTAATTCCTTAATATGCTTTACTTTATGTTTTATCTTGATTACCTAACCCTTATCCTTTTTATTTTGTGCGTTAAATTAGTAACTCTCAATCACTGCCCAAACTATACCACAACCGTTGAACTTAACCAAAATTTTCTCCCAAATTGTTTGGCCCTCCCCTTTGAGGATTTTTATTTGACTTCCCCATGATATATGCAACCTTGTTTCTTTTGATTCCCTTGTGTAAAGATGATAGTTGTATCATGACACCCTTCAGTCATACAGGACTAAATTAGAAAGTCCCATAAAGGAGATTAGTAGTATCGTAAAAAAAAGGGGGGGGGGGGGGTGGATAATTGAGTGATTATAAACATTAGTGAAATTTTGTGGTAAACCATATAAAAGAGAATTGAGAAAGGTGATATTACGATATGAGCAAGGGACAGTAGACTTCTCGATTGACATATTAGTTTTTCGAGGTAAATCCATTATTGAGAAACTTTTTATGATAATAAATAGGGTGTTTTAGTTCTCAAAGTTACCCCAACATTGAGGATAAGTTTTTTTTTTCTTTTTATTCATGATGATTTAAGGATTATATTTTTCTATGATGATTATGAATACAAATTTCATGATTTAGATAGAAATTGATTTCGCTTCGACTAAATTGATTGAAGGTTATGAAATTTTAATTTTCGAGGAAAGACGAAATTTAGCTTGAGAAAAAAAAAAGTATATATATAAAATTATATAGATATATTGAAGAAGAAGAGTAGAGATTACTTGAATTGAAAATTTATGAATTCATAGAATTTTTAGTACGAGATAACGGAATTAGAATATATATTTTGGAGTAAAAATTTTGTGAAAAAATATATATATATATAATTCTCGAGGACGATTATCAAATTAAATAAAGGAGGGAAGGAATTTAAGTTTATGGAATGTAAATTTTAAGGAGAAACCAAAATTGTAAAAGGCAATTATTGATGAGATAATATTGACGATTCAAGGATTATGACACAACTCAAATATTGAGTTACTGATCTTAGATTGAGATCGAGGAAGTTATTAACAATCTTGAGATTCCCGCAAATCTAGGATTGATGGTAGAGACACGGAGGGGTTGTCATGCACATGGTCATTTCTAAACAATATTCGTTGCTTTTTCAGCCAACTAAATAGTCCGTTTTCACTACTGTCGTTTCCTTCTCTTCACCCAAATGTTTCGATCGTGTTTTCATATCAAGAAAATTCATCAACCTACTCAACTCTACCTATCCTAAAAAATTTCCTAAATTTCGAGGACGAAATTTTTTTAAGTTGGGTAGAATGTAAAACCTCTAAATTTCTACTATATTTTTATCGATTTTGGTACTGATTTAAAAATTTTGTATTGTACGTCGCGCAGTCGTATTGTACGTTGTGCGCAAACGGTATATTTCGTAAAATTGCTCCTCGAATGCGAATATGTGCGAGGTACATATTTTGTAAAATATTTTATTTTAGAAGCTTGATTTTTTAAATAATAAATAATAAATATTTTTTGATTATTTAAAGTTGTAAAATACGTCATATTGGAATTTCTAACTCTTTATTTTACATTATGAAAGGTTTTATAAATAGTAATTTAGAAAACTATATTTATGCAAATATTTTTTGCACATGAGGTACATGAATTTGAATTCATATATATAATTCTATTTTCAAAATTATTGATATTAATATTTTATTATTCAAATATATTTACAAATATTTACTATTTTTGAAATTATTATTATGGATATTTTGGAAAATATATTTAGAAAATTTCCGTGCCCATTTTAAATCTCAATTTGATTTTATGGTTTTAATTTAAAAAGTTTAAATGTATAATTTATATTTATATTTGAGTTCAGATGATCTAGAATTAAATTAGAATTTAATTTAAATTTAGATGTGATTTATTTGAATTAAAATTTATATTATCTATTGGGGATTTAATCAAATCCTAATTCCTATCCTAATGGAAATTCCTACCTCCTATATAAGGAGAGGTACTCTTCCATAGTTTTCCACCAACCATCCAAAGTGTGCATCGTGTCCGTGTCACCTTCTCATCCACTAATATTTTCTTTTACATATACAAATATCCCCTCTCCCGTCCGACAGTCTCGGACGTCCACTCATACCGTATCGGACACACCCGACAAAACCCAAATTCCTAGCTAACCCTAAAGACCTAACCATGCCCCGTGCTGCCATCTCCACTGCTACCAATGTCCCCGGCCAACAACTGACCATCATCCACGCCTACCGACCTTCGCCACCACTGCCACCATCTCCCTGTCCTCCTTCCCTTCGGCCAGAACAGCACACCCTAAACAACTCGCCATCTCAGCCTGCAACATCCCCGTCTCTGCCAACACAACCGTCCCGCATCACCGTCATAACCACCGATCATCATCGTCGCCACCAACAACCGGAACCATCGCAACCACCAGACACCAGAAAAAATAAAAATAAATACAAACCATCACCTGTCTCCCGCCTCGCCGCTCCGGCATCGACCACCGCGCCGAGCACCCAGCCCCGGTGAACCGCTCTGCCGCAGACCCTCACGGCCGCAGCCCTCCGTGTGGAGACTCGCCGACGTTGTCCCAATCGCTGCACGCAGCCACGGCACAGATCCCGGCGACTTCGGTGGCCGTCTCCTCTGAAACCACCGCCATCCATCCTCTTCCGGCGCCGCCTGAGCAGCTGCTACCACCCCGCCGTGCCAGAACTCCTCCGCCCGTGCGAGCCCTAACTCCGGCGCCGCCACACACAGTGCGTCCGCCCCTTCACTATGACCCAGCCCAGGCGCCAATCACCACCGATCGGCCGCCTTCCCTCGCCGACGCAGCGCCACCGCCGGTGCTCGACCCCCGCACGCGGTTCTCCTCCCGCCGCATTTCCGCCGAGCGACCCGCTCCGACCGCACGGCGCCGACGCCGTTCTTCTTCCCGCGTCTCCGCCCTCGTCCGCAGACGACAGCACCGAGCGACCCACGGCGAGACTTCCCCCGCGCGCACCCGGTGAGGCCCGATCTTACTCTTCCACCGGATTTCTCCGTCGATCCACCGTGCCGCTCCGCAGATCCCGAACCGCCGCGCCACCAGCTCTCTCTCTCTCTCCCCTCTATACTCGCCGCCGCCTTCACGAGCAAACCGCCACGCCCAGAGCTGTCGACGACCTCGTCGGAGCCGTCCGGTAAAAACCCCTTTTCCAATCCCTCTCTCTCTACTCCCTTCTTCTTCTTCTAAGTAAGTAGCAGATTCTTTAGTATTATTAATTATTATAAGAGTAAGTATTATTAATTATTATAAGTATTATAATAATTAAGTATTATTAAGAGTAAGTATTATTAATTATTATAAGTATTATTCTTTATTAAATATTAATTTCTGTTTAAGTGTAAGTATTGTTATTTTTTTACTTCTGTTAAAATATAAGTACTAGTATTTGTTAATTATTATTTGTTATTATTATTATTATTATTATTATTATTATTATTATTATTATTATTATTATTAATCTCTTTAACCTTGATTTCATGGTTATACTATAATAAATATTGTATATTAGAATTATATAATTATTAGTATTGATCATACTATAATTTGAAATACAAGTATATGTATATATAAATTTTACTACCACCAGTATTGTAGTTATCAAGTATCATTGTTATTTTAAATTATTTTTACAAAACATTTAATTTAGTTTATTTATTTAATATAATTTTTGACTAGCAAATCATAATTTCCAAATTTCTACTCAATAAATATTTTAAGTATTTCTCTAAAAATTATTTTTACTAGCAAATATGGGTTCTAAAGTATTACAAATATCACTTTTTAAAATAGGGTAATTATTCGTTTACTCCCAAACTCCCTTTTCATTATCGTCATTGACCACGACTACTCACACGTTTCTATTTTCTCGCAAATTTAGGCCATGCTCGTATGGACCCCGTCTATTGGACAGAACATGACATCTTGATTATCGCACCCCACTAGGTGACACACCAAGCAAGACACCTTGCCTTTACTGTTTAATTTCTTGCTCAATATCATGCATGCTATTTCTTTATGTTGTTCTTTCAAAATTATATATATATGCAAATTATTATATTATATGCAATTCGCTTAGAGTTAAGAGACCACCGTATGTTTAGTGTATCTCATAAACTGTCACGATGTGCCACAGATTGTGTGTGAGTTGTGCGTCGCATGTAGATGCGGACTTGCGTGCTGACTGATCATTGGCGCGTACAGGCCGTGCGTTAGGATATAACTGTTAATAGATTATGTAGAAGACTTGGCAGTTATTAAGGATTAAACAGTGTCGTAGAGTCGACACATGTATAGTATCACGAGGAGGGGGAAGACAGTTATTAGCGTAGGGGCTACATGTTCAGGACATACATAGATTTGGGCCGATAGTGTCTCGTATGAGTGCTACTTACTGCCCCGGGGCCGATAGTTCTTGTATGAGAGCTACTTTCTGCCCATGGTCGATAGTGTCTCTTATGAGCGCTACCTACTACCACTCTCTCTCCATCTATGCTGAACACCTAAGCTCCTGCGTAGAACGTTGTCTTCTCAAAGTGTATATCACATAGAATGGTTAGGAACCTTTACGCATGTATATTTTCTATTGAGCTCTTACTATTCAGTTTATGGCATGATATTTTGTGTCTTGTTACGTCCCTCTGAAGACCTAGTTTTTTCCCAGGTGTGTGTTCATGTTTTCTGCAGGTGTTCTAGCCAAGGCCGTGATCTTCTCCATTTCTCGAAGATGATTGCTCTTGGTTCGTTTTATTATTTTGTCAGACGCTTTCTTGTACATTTATATCATTGACATAGTTGGTAGTGGACCTTGTCTCCGCCTAATGATTGTACCATAACTATTCAAGTTGATCCTATCTTTATTTTATTATATATTTGTGGATGAGATTTAGTATGTCTTAGTTCTTTACATTTTACTGCTTATGTATACATACAAGTTCTCATATATTGGAGTAGACTTCATATGTATACAGCTGGCATGTCTACATTTCTAGTCCTACGTATTTTGGGACTGGGGCGTTACATGAAACATGTAACGCCCCAGTCCCAAATACTTGAGACTAGATACGTATCATGCCAGCTGTATATATACGAGTAAATATACGACTCGTATATATACATAAGCTGTAAATATAGAAAGCCAAGACACTAAATCTCATCCACAAAGATAAATAATAATATAAAAGCAACTTTGAGTTTATCATATACACAATAGTTGGGCGGAGACAAAGTCCACTACCAACCAAATTAAATATGGAAAAATATACGAGGTAAGAATTTAGCAAGCGAGAGCAAGTGACGAGTCTAAGAGAAATCATCTCGGAGGAAGGAATAGCCTTAGCTAGAGCACCTGCAAGAAACCACGAAACACACACCTGGAGAGATCACCAGGTCCTCAGAGGGACGTAACAAGACACATAATATCATGCCGATAAACTAAATAATAAAGCTCAACAGAAAAGTATGCATGAGTAAAGGTTCCTAACCATTCTATGTGATATATATACTTTGAGAAGACAACGTTCTACGCAGGAGCTTAGGTGTTTAGCATAGATGGAGAGAGAGTGGTAGTAGGTAGCGCTCATAAGAGACACTATCGACCATGGGCAGAAAGTAGCTCTCATACAAGAACTATCGGCCCCGGGGCATTAAGTAGCGCTCATACGAGACACTATCGACCCAAATCTATGTGTGTACTGAACATGTAGCCCCTACGCTAATAACTGTCTCCCCTCCATGATACTATACATGTATCGACTCCACGACACTGTTTAATCCTTAATAACTGCCAAGTCTTCTACATAATCTATTAACAGTTATATCCTAATGCACGGCCTGTATGCGCCAATGATCAGTCAGCACGCAAGTTCGTATCTATATGCGACTCACAACTCACACACAATCCGTGGCACATCGTGACAGTTTATGAGATGCACTAAACATTCGGTGGTCCCTTAACACTAAGCCAATTGCATAAAATATAATAATTTGCATATATATATAATTTTGAAAGAACAACATAAAGAAAAAGCATGCATAATATTGAGCAATAAATTAAACAGTAAAGGCAAGGTGTCTTGCCTGGTGGTGTTGCCTGTAGTGGTGCAATGATTCAACAAGTCATGTTCTGTCCAATTGCCAAGGCCAGTATGTAAGGAGTTCGAAGTCACGAGAAAATAGGACACACGATTAGTCATGAGCAATAGGGATAATTCGAAGAGAATTTGCGGAGAGTAAATACTTATATTATTCTCAAAAGTATTTATATTAATTGAAAAATAGATTTTTATTAGCCAAAATAATTTTTTAGATAATAAAAAGAATTATTTTAACTGAAAACTGTTAAAAGATGTTTTCTAGATGAAGACTACAATTTATTAGCAAAACATAGTTGCGAAGAAATATATATATATTTAATTTATTTTAGCTGATAAATATAAGGCCAAGGCACAAACTATATTTATTAGTTAAATATAGATAATATTTGAAAACTATTTGAAATATTTTATATCCATAAAAACTTATTTACAAACCTTATATGAATCTATTTAAAATAGAAGAGTCGAAAAGAACATGTACCTTAATATAAAGAGCTTACATAAAAATTCCTTTACTTATATATATATATATATATATATATATATATATATATATATATATATATATATATATATATATATATATATATATATATATATATATATATAAGATTTTAAATATATCCAAGGATGATAACAATAATAATCATCCAAAGAATAATAATAATAATCAATAATAATAATAATGGTAATAATAATAATAAAAAATAATAATAACAATAATAATAAAACTAATAATAATAACATTATTAATAATAATAATAATAAAAATAATAATAATAATAATAAAAATAAAACTAATAATTACTACTCTACTGTTCTTATCAAAAAGGGAATGTAAGAAGGAGAGAGAGAGAGATGATTCGAGTAAAAAGGGGTTTACCAGTGGAAGCTCGACGGAGGGTTGGCCGGCGCTCCGATGAGGCGCGGAGGAGGAAGGGCGGGAGGCGGAGAGGCTGCGGTGGGCGGAGACCAGGCGGCTTGGCCGGGCTCCGGCTTCGTACGGTTGGCGGACGCAAGGTTGGGCGACTAGGTCGTCGCTCGCGGTGGTGGTCCGAGCCTGCGGCCACCGAGATGGAGGAGCAGGCAGCTCCGAGCAGCTGTGGCACGCGGTGAGGCGGGATCTGATCGTCGACGAAGAGGAGGACATGGCGGCGTTGGTCCGGCTGGGACGAAGCGGTCTGGGTTCTTGAAGGTGGCGGACGGGGGTTTCGATGGGCGAAAGTCGGCGGTCGGCATTGTGGCGGAAGGTGGCGGCTACCAGCGCCGCGGAAGGGCTTGCAAGCGGCGAGGATGGGTCGACGAAGGTGAGGTTTGGCTTCCTTCCTCTTCTCCTACTTCTGGTGGTGGCGGTGGTATTGTCCGCCGGAGGAGGTGGTTGCGATTGACGATGATGTGGCGGGTGTGGTGATGATGACGATGGTTGCTGATGGTGGTCGGTGGTTATTCCGACGGTGGCGATGGTGAGGATGATGAATCGGGAGATGGTGGGTTGTCGTAGAAGTCAGGGGGTGTACGGAACAAGTTGGTGACGGCGGAGGCACGGATGGTCGGGACATGAAGGCATGGCTGAGTGGCGGTGGTTGTTCTGGTGTCGGTTGTGTAATCATTGTCGTCGTGTCCAGGCTGTGGATACGACATGGATGACTGTAAAGCACTGGAATAATATTCTGCATCACAGACATGATGCACAGCACGAATTATGGAGACTGGTTGGTAAAATTTTATGGACGAGTACCTCTCCTTTTATAGGAGGTGGGAATTCCCATTATTATAGGACTAGTATTCGTTTAAATTGCGATGGATAATTCCATCCTTTATTTTAAATAACTTTTAAATTATTTAATCAATTCTAGATAAAATCTTCACTTAATAAAATCTCCTCAAATTTTAAATTGTCGTATTTAATCCTATATCAAATCAAAC
Organism: Iris pallida; assembly: GCA_029216955.1. Classification (NCBI taxonomy): domain Eukaryota; kingdom Viridiplantae; phylum Streptophyta; class Magnoliopsida; order Asparagales; family Iridaceae; genus Iris; species Iris pallida. The sequence goes on along the minus strand of JANAVB010007397.1, from coordinate 8,923,756 downwards.
TAAATTTTAAACATCTTTTTCGTAAATATTTAAAATATAGTAATTTTAATTTCGAAAATCATTGCAATATGGTTGTACTCTGCTCCTTTCCTTTAATATAATAATTATTAAGAATACCCGAGGCCGATAGTTCTCGTTGTTCTAACTTATTTTGGACTAACAACATTAATTGCAATATGGTTGTACTCTGCTCCTTTCCTGACTGGATCGTTGTTATAGGTGAGGTTGACATGCCTACTCTTGCGCTATGGACCATACGAGGGGAAGATAGAGACTCGAAGGCTAAACCATAGAAGACTAGTTTGTTGTGTGGTAGTTTTCTATAAATGTAAAAGCTTACATTCTTTTTCAAAGGTAAAACTTCTATATTTTGTCAAGTTGATTTAGTTGTTGTGAAAGAGAAGTTAGTATTTATGAGCACTTTATTTATTGTGGACTAGACAGCGTACTACAGCCGATACTGCGACGTAGGCTGGGCTTGGGCACGTCTCGTATCCAAAAAATGGGTACGGGTCATGACAACATGCGTCAGAGGAGGTGGCTAGAACTACTTGTGGATTATGATGTCAACCTGCAGAATCATCCAGGGAAGGCTAACGTCGTAGCAGATGCATTGAGCAGAAGAGCCAAAGTCTATTTTCTAACAGCACAGCCAGAGTTGTTAGCAGATCTTCAGAAGATGGGTATTGAAGTTGTCCTTCCTACCAGTATGACATTGATGGCCAGTATACAAGTTTAGTCCAGTATAGTTGAGAGGATCAAGTTAGCTCAGTCAGCAGATTCCATGCTTCAGCGGCTTAGGACAGAATGTGTAGCAGTGCGAAGACCAGAGTTATATATCCATAAGGTCGGTACACTTTGACATGGGAGGCGTCTTTGTGTACCAGTGGTGATATCAGACAAGAGATCATGGCAGAGGCTCACAGTTCTTAGATTCGATTCATCCTGGTGGTACGAAGATGTACTGCGATATCCGTCAGCACTTTTGGTGGAATGGCATGAAGAGGACGATAGCCCGGTTTATCTCTCGGTATTTGGTTTGCCAACAAGTTAAAGCTGAACATCAGAGGCCAGCAGGATTTCTTCAGCCTTTGTCGATTCCAAAATAGAAGTGGGAGCATATAACCATAGATTTTGGGACTAGATTACCTAGGTCCCCGGCCGGTAGGGACGCTATTTGGGTTATTATGGATAGTCTCACGAAGGTGGCTCACTTTCTTCCATTCAGAGTTGGTCAGTCGACGGCTCAGCTAGCAGAGATGTATCTCTGGCAGATAGTCAGGTTGTATAGAGTACCAGTTAGTATTACCTCGAACAGAGATTCAAGATTTATGTCGCACTTTTGGCGCAGCCTGCAAGAGAGTTTGGGAACTCACCTCCAGTGCAGCTCAGCTTATTATCCGCAGATAGATGGTTAGTCAGAGTGTACCATACAAACCTTGGAAGATATGTTAAGATCTTGTACACTCGACTTCGGTGGTTCACGAAAAGATCGCCTGCACCTGGTGGAGTTTTGGTATAACAACAGTTTCCAGATGGCACCGTTCGAGGCACCGTATGGTAGGAAGTGCCGATTCCCGCTAGAATGGGATGATGTTGGTGAGAGGCAGATGCTCGGTCCGAAAATAATTGCTCAGATAGTTGGGGTGGTCAGAAGAGTCCGAGATCATCTTCGAGTTGTACAAGATCGCCAGCGTCATTGGGCCGATTCTCATCGGCGCCCCCTTGAATTCTCGGTCGGCGACCATGTATTCCTGAGGATTTCGCCTAACCGTGGCGTCATTCGTTTTGGCATGCGGGAAAAGCTTAGTCCTAGGTATATAGGACCGTTCGACATCCTGGAGCGAGTAGGAGATGTGTCCTATCGTCTCGCTCTTCCGCCGTTATTACATGAGGTGCACGATATCTTCCTTGTATCCCAATTACGACAGTATATCTCCGACCCGAGCTACATCCTGGATCATTTCGAATTGGTTGTTGGCACCAACCTTTCATATAAGGAGAGGCCCGTATCTATATTGGACCGGAGAGAGAAGATACTCAAGAATAAGACTATTAAGTTAGTCCATGTTGCTAGGGATCATTACTCTTTGGGTGAGTCAACGTGGAGGCATGAGGATGATATCCGATCGTGATATCCCGATCGACCTGTTTGACTCGTAAGGTATAATGTCTTTCTTATGCCTTATGCTCTCAATTCCTTGCTTGAATGAAAGATTGCATGATAGACTGCTTGGAATGGCTTGTTCTTGTCTCTCTAGCCTCTTAATTAAATTCCGAGGACGGAATTCTTTTAAGGTGGATAGAGTTGTAATGACCATAGTTCGTATTACATACTTTGGTATATGTGTACGTATTTTGACTCGTTTTGCATGTCTCATTGCATGGTTTATTTTGGAATTTCTTCGCTTGGTTCGGTTTGGCTTGCTTCTTTCGGCTTGGTTTGGTTTTGCATGTGGACCAACCCTACCTACCACACTCTTCCTTTATTAGCCGCCACCCCTTCTCTCTTCTCACTTACTTCTTTATTAATTCTTCTTCCTCCAGTACACTCTCCACCTACCAAAGAGAGAGAGAGAGAGAGCCTAGGCAAGTGTAGCTTGCTTCATGGAGGAACTCAGTTTTTATTGTTCCATTGTCTTCCTCATGAAATTCTAAGACACTTTAATACTTAGTATTTTTAATTTCCATGGTTCATTTCTTGTAGATCTAAGCTAGTTACGTTTTCGAATTTCTTGGGTTTTGATCTATCTAACCTTATTTTTTTTCAAGTTTTGATGGTTCTATATTGTAGAGAATTTCTTTCTGCCTTATTTTGACCTATGGAAGTCCGAATTCTGATCTTGGATGAAGGATTAGTGGAGCTTGGAAGCCATGGCGTCCCATGGTTCTTCTTTTCGGAAGGTGGAGAAAAAGAACAGTGCTTGACCGCATAGATTTTCATGCGGCAAGTTTTCCTTGGCCGTATGGCAGCCTTAGCCGTATGGCAGTTTCGGCCGCATGCCTCTGCTCGACTTCGGCCACATGAACTTCTGCTTCTTCAGCCGCATAAAACTCCATTTTCTTAAACTGTATGGCTTGAGTTGACTTCAGCCGCATGGCTCTGCCCGACTTTGAGCCGCATGAGCCCATCTCTTTCTTGCCGTATGACTTGGTTGGCCCACTACCGCATATACCCGCATCTCTCCCAGCCGTATATACCTGCACCTTTCCTAGCCGCATGCTCCTCGTTCCCTTCCAGCCGCATGTGCTCCGTTCTCCCTGCCGCATATGCCCGTATTCCCTAGCCGCATGAGCCCGCATTTCTTAGCCGCATGAGCCCGCACTTCCAGAGCCGCATGGACCTATTTCCTCACAGGCACATGAGCCTAACTTTCCGAGCTGCATATGCTCTTTTCCTTGGCCGCATAGCTCCTTACCTTTCCTAGCCATATGAGCTTGTTTTCCTTAGCCGCATGGCTCTTTTCCATAGCCCTTGTCCTCCTTTATTATCAGTATTATTCTTATATTGGGTGGTTACATTTATGCTTATGTCTTAGGATCCATGTGTCACTTGGGTCCATTGATAGAATGCTTGTACCATGTAAATTCTGCACATGACCCATGAACATGATAGTGGCCCGTCGTGGCGCACTCTTGACAAGTAAACCTGACATAACACCATTGATATGTTGTTACAACAGCTAGCATGACATGACAAGAATGATTGGTCTGGACACCGTAGGCGATTGTGTTTGTACAAATGAACCAGTATTGTCTTGCATCATGTCTAGGATAGGGACCCCTGAATACCACGGTCAGGGGTACCTACTGAAATTGACTAAGGCTAATAACTAGAAAATCCAGTAGTCATGAAGAGATTTTCCAACTACAGGCAATCCCGTTATCTGGGCGCCCCATCATAGGATTTGTAGCCTACCGTCGAGTAGGGCACATTTCCAGCACACTGTCATGTGTTGCACCCACCAAGCTACTTAAGGGCACATACGTTTCTTGGATGATGTACCCACATGAATTTAATCCCTAATTGCGTCTGGATAATCTGGATGGTCTGCAGGACTTGTGGCTGTGGAATAATCTCATTGCATCTTGCTAGTAACTAGGCATGTGATAACCCTAGTTAGTTAACGTATCAAGTCGTACTTAATTGCTTGGCCATGAACGTTGGATGGAGTCTAAGTCTTGCCCTGTCCCAGTTTCCTGGTTACTTCAATAACATGATTATCTATGCTTACCTTAACAATAATGATCAGGGGCCCAGTTCTGTTCAGGCGAAGGGTTACAACCCCGGTCCTTGTTTGGTTTAAGGGTTGTAACTTGGCTCCCGGAGCAGTTCTGTATTTTCTCTTCGTTTATTGTCTTACTACACCCTATGTCATGCGTCATGTTTTACTTTACCAACATGAATTTGAGACGGGTTTCTATCCAGGTGAAGGGTTACAATCCCGGTCTTTGTTTGGTTTAAGGGTTGTGACCTGGCTACCTGAATGGTTTTCTCGTACTTAATTCATTGTTGTTGTCTCTGTTATTATCAGTCTCTTTTATATATATAAATATCTATAATATTCATTTATGATATGCTGGTTTTAGTTCCTAAGTGAAGCCTCCTTTGTGGCACTTGCTCTTTCTGGGGTCTGACCCAGCTGGTCTTGTATGGCCAGATATCGGAGCAGCTCCTAAGGATCTTCCTACCTTCCAGCCAGATGGTGACCACCAGACGTAACCCTGGCAACGAGTGGGTTTATTTTTTTGCTCTCCCACTCTACTGTAAAAATATTATTTTGAGGCGTTTAGCCGACGAGCACGTGTTAGCTCGATTGCACTTTATTTACTGTCTGCCTACGGACTGTAACATGATTGGCAAATCCTAGGCTTAATCATGTATGACTGAAACTCTTGCTAGTCTTGATATTTTGTATGACTAGCTTCATGATCATCCAAATATGTAATGTGTGGGATGCCTTACTATTGTATATTTGGCGCTCTGATATCTTGTAACTGTTATTACTCGTTGAGATTGAGACAATAGGCTTGTTCATGACCATTGATACTGATGGCTTGTAGTTAAACCCTCATGTATCTAGACAGCCGTGACCATATAGCACGGTGGGTTGCACTTCAATATACGTAGCTGGCTATGTTTGCCCCCGTTCTCCAGTGTTCTGGTTCTGGGACATTACATGGTTTAAGTGGTAGCCCATACAGGTCTTGTAAATCAAGATATGTGAGGGTTTACCGAATAAATGTCTCAATCAGCACTCGTTCTTGATCTCTGCTCGTATCCTCTAAATCCCTAAAATCTTAACCTGATCACATGCTTGTATCTTTGATCTATCTCGGTCCTTCCATATTGTTCCCTATGTCGTCTTCTTCAGCGACATTGTTCCTGGTCCTACCGATCGACAAGGCGGAGCACCTCCTGTGGACCAGCAAATACCTGGAGATCAAGTCCAGCATTCAGGAGTAGCCTCCAGAGTTATGCCTACTGGGGGTAAAGAGCCACCAGTCTAGCCAGTCCAGCCTGCAGAGCCTGATGATGGCACCTTGGTGGGTCTCATCAGGACATTGTTAGCTTCTCAGGATCGTCGAGGAGATGCCTTGCACCAGGCAGTAACAGATGCTCTGACCAGAGGAGGTTATTAAGGTAACAGTGCGGCCAACAGCTTCAAACGCTTGAACCCTCCCTTCTTCGATGGTAGCAAAGATGCTATTGCCGCAGATGCTTGGCTTCAGTATACCAAGGTTATTCTAGAAGCAGCCAGGACCCCAAAAGACGAGAAGGTGGCGGCAGTACGCCTACAGTTATTGGATCTTGCCCACAGCTGGTGGGCGGCGCAGGCCGTTGGATTAGTGGCACCTGTTGCTTGGACAGTATTCCGTGAGAGATTCCAGACCAAATAATTCGATGTAGTAGCTCGGTACGGTCTACAGACGAGGTTCACCAATCTGAAGCAGATGGGCAGAACGGTCGACGGATATGCGGCCGAGTTTTCGAGACTTAGTCGGTTTGCTCCCACCTTGGTAGCGACCGAGTTCGACAGAGCCCAGCGGTTCCAGTAGGGGCTCTATCTAGACATTTTTTTGCAGTAGAGCAGTTTGAGCATCAGACTTTTGATACGGTATTGAGGGCAGCCAAGAAGCATGAGTATACCTCCCAGAGGATCGTGGACATAATCGGGGGTCAGAAGCGATCCTATAGCCAGAGGAATCAGTCTTCAGCACCAGCCCCGGCATCCAGGGCTTTGACCAATGGAGATCCGAGGCGGGCGGTCACAATGACTTCGGTTCGACATTCAACCCCAACGTATCCTCAGCAACAGAAGCAGAAGAACTCTTTCGCAGTGTGATGTTCACACTGCGGGAAGCTACGACATGTTGTATCAGTGTGTCGCAGAGCACAGGGTTTGTGCTTGGTTTGTGGTGCCCCGGACCACAGGGTTGGGAACTGCCCGAACAGGGGAAGTTCATCTTCAACAACCTTTTCTAGTCCTTCAGTTAGGGGACCAGTTGCAGTACCAGTCCAGCAGCAGCAGCAGTACCCATTTTCGAGGCCCTTGCCGTCTCAGGCCCAGGCATTCCAGCAGCAGAGACCGCAGCAGTATTCCCAATTCCAAGCTCAGATCCAGAATCGCTAGAGAGGTTTTCAGCAGAGGGAATCCACACCCAGAGGACATGGTCAAGTGCTGGCTTTGACCATGGAAGAAGAAGGATTGGCACCAGGTGAGGTAGTGGCAGGTACTATTCTCGTCAACACTTTTTCGGCTTCAGTGTTCTTTGACTCTTGTGCATCCCATTCATTTATGACTGCACGATTAGCGACACGGATAGGACTGGAGCCCGAGTCATTATCAGTAAGGCTCAATATACTTACTGGTAACGGTCTTGTGGGAGTAGATAGAGTATTTTCCTCGTGTCGGATCGTAGTTAGCGGTAGAGAGTTTCCCGCTAGATTGATAGAGTTCCCGATGGCTGATTATGATGTGGTCTGAGGGATGGATTGGTTGGGGAACTAGTATGCTAGGATAGACTGCCATATTGGCAGGGTTGTCTTTAGATTCCAGACGAGTCGAAGTTTTTCTTTTCCCGAGGCAAAGTTGAACCATCTCCTCCAGTATTTTGGATGGCAGTAGCAGCAGTACAGTTACCCCGGATAGTCGAGGAGTTTCCAAATGTTTTCTCAGAAGAGCTTTCAGGAATGCCGTCAGAACGAGAGATCGAGTTTACTATCGACTTGATCCCAAGAACAGCCCTAGTATCAGAGAGAGTCTACAGGATGGCACCGTCAGAGTTAAAGATATTGTACAAGATGATTGAAGAACTCAGGACCAAGGGATTCATTCATGCTAGTGGATCGCCTTGGGGAGCCCCAATGCTTCTTGTAAAAAAGAAGGATGGTACGTCCAGGTTATGTATAGATTATCGTACCTTGAACTCAGTGACAATCAAGAACAGATGCCCTCTCCCGAGGATAGATGTCTTATTTGATCAACTCAATGGGGCAACAGTATTCTCAAAGATTGACTTACGGTCAGGATACCATCAGATCAGAGTCAGTGAGCAGGACATTTCGAAGATAGCTTTCAGATCTAGATATGGGCATTGAGAGTTCCTTGTTATGCCATTTGGAGCAACTAATGCGCCGACTATATTCATGGACCTCATGAATCGTATCTTCATGCATTATTTGGATCAGTTCGTGATTGTGTTCCTAGACGACATCCTGGTCTACATCAAGAGTGAGGCGGGGCATGAGCAGCATCTCAGAGTGGTTCTTCAAATTCTCAGAGAGCACCAGTTGTATGCCAAGTTCAGTAAATGCGAGTTCTGGCTCGATCGCATTTCATACTTGGGTCATATCATCACCAGAGGAGGAGTAGAAGTGGATCTCCAGAAGATCGTGGCCATTGAGACGTAGCCAGTACCTAGTACAATTACAGATGTTTGTAGTTTTCTTAGATTGGCTGGCTACTACCGGCAATTTGTTTCAGTCTTTGCTCGGATTTCAGCGCCATTGATCCAGTTAACCCGCAAGGATGTGCAGTTTGCTTGGACAACAGAGTGTCAGGATTCTTTTAAGAAGTTCAAGTGAGGTTTGATGACGGCACCCATTCTCACGCTTCCAGATGGGACCGGAGGATTCTCAGTGTATTATGATGCTTCAGACGGAGATTTAGGATGTGTTTTGTTACAGCATGGGAAGGTAATAGCTTACGCGTCATGTCAACTTCGTGATCATGAGAGGAATTACCCAACCTATGACTTGGAGTTGGCAGCTGTAGTGTTTGCACTTAAGTTTTGGAGGCACTACTTGTACGGAGATAGGGTGAAGATTTTCACCGACCACAAGATCCTGAAGTATGTGTTCATCTTAACATGCGTCAAAGGAGGTGGCTAGAACTACTTGTGGATTATGATGTCAACTTGCAGTATCACCCAAGAAAGGCCAACGTCGTAGCAGATGCATTGAGCAGAAGAACCGGAGACTATTTTCTAACAGCACAGCCAGAGTTGTTAGCAGATATTCAGAAGATGGATATTGAAGTTGTCCTTCCTACCAGTATGGCATTGATGGCCAGTATGCAAGTGCAGTCCAGTATAGTTGAGAGGATCAAGTTAGCTCAGTCAGCAGATTCCAAGCTTCAGCGGCTTAGGGCAGAATGTGTAGCAGGGCGAAGACCAGAGTTATGTATCCATGAGGATGGTACACTTCGACATGGGAGGCGTCTTTGTGTACCCAGTGGTGATATCAAACAGGAGATCATGGCAGAGGCTCACAGTTCTCAGTATTCGATTCATCCTGGTGGTACGAAGATGTATCGCGATATCCGTCAGCACTTTTGGTGGAATGGCATGAAGAGGGAGATAGCCCGGTTTGTCTCTCGATGTTTGGTTTGCCAATAATTTAAAGCTGAACATCAGAGGCCAGCATGACTTCTTCAGCCCTTGCCAATTCCAGAATGGAAGTGGGAGCATATAACCATAGATTTTGTGATTGGATTACCTAGGTCCCCGACCTGTAGGGATGCTATTTGGGTTATTATAGATAGACTTACGAAGGTGGCTCACTTTCTTCCATTTAGAGTTGGTCAGTCGACGGCTCAGCTAGCAGAGATGTATCTCAGGAAGATAGTCAGATTGCATGGAGTACCAGTTAGTATCACCTCGGACAAAGATTCAAGATTTATGTCATACTTTTGGCGTAACCTATAAGAGAGTTTGGGAACTCACCTCCAGTTCAGCTCAGCTTATCATCCGCAGACTGATGGTCAGTCAGAGCGTACCATACAAACCTTGGAAGATATGTTAAGATCTTGTACAGTCGACTTCGGTGGTTCGTGGGAAGATCGCCTGTACCTGGTGGAGTTCTCATATAACAACAGTTTCTAGGCTAGTATCCAGATGGCACTGTTCGAGGCACTGTATGAAAGGAAGTGCCGATTCCCGCTAGCATGGGATGATGTTAGTGAGAGACAGATACTCGGTTCGGAAATGATTGCTCAGACAGTTGGGGTGGTCAGAAGAGTCAGAGATCATCTTCGAGTTGCGCAAGATCGCCAGCGTCATTGGGTCGATTCTTATCGACGTCCCCTTGAATTCTCGATCGACGACCATGTATTCCTGAGGATTTTTCCTAACCGTGGCGTCATTCATTTCGGTGTGCGGGGAAAGCTTAGTCCTAGGTATATAGGACCGTTCGACATCCTGGAGCGAGTAGGAGATGTGTCATATCGTCTCGCTCTTTCGCCGTCGTTACGTGAAGTGCATGATATCTTCCATGTATCACAATTACGACGATATATCCCGGACCCGAGCCACATCCTGGATCATTCCGAATTGGTTGTTGACACCAACCTTTCGTATGAGGAGAGGCCCGTATCTATATTAGACCGAAGAGAGAAGATACTCAAGAACAAGACTATTAAGTTAGTCCGTGTTGCTTGGGGTCATCACTCTTTGGGTGAGTCAACGTGGGGACGTGAGGATCATATCTGATCGCGATATCCCGACCTATTTGACTCGTAAGGTATAATGTCTTTCTTATGCCTTATGTTCTCAATTCCTTGTTTGAATAAAAGATTGCATGATAGACTGCTTGGTATGGCTTGTTCTTGTCTCTCTAGCCTCTTAATTAAATTTCTAGGACGGAATTCTTTGAAGGTGGGTAGATTTGTAATGACCATTGTTCGTATTACGTATTTTGGTATACGTGTACGTATTTTGACTCATATTGCATGTCTCATTGCATGGTTTATCTTGGCATTTTATTGCTTGGTTCGATTTGGCTTGCTTGGTTCAGCTTGGTTTGGTTTTGCACGTGGACCAACCCTACATACCAAACTCTCCCTTTATTAGCCACCACCCCTTCTCTCTCCTCACTTACTTCTTTATTAATTCTTCTTTCTCCATTACACTCTCCACCTACCAAAGAGAGAGAGAGAGCCTAAGCAAGTGCAGCTTGCTTCATGGAGGAACTCAGTTTTTATTGTTCCATTATCTTCCTCATAAAATTCTAAGACACTTTAATACTTAGTATTTTTAATTTCCATGGTTTATTTCTTATAGATCTATGCTTGTTGCATTTTCGGATTTCTTGGGTTTTGATCTATCTAACTTTATTTTTTTTTTTAAGTTTTGATGCTTCTATGTTTTAGAGAATTTCTTTCTGCCCTTTTTGACCTATGGAAGTCCGGATTCTGACCTTGGATGAAGGATTAGTGGAGCTTGGAAGCCATAGAGTTCCATGGTTCTTCTTCTCGGAAGGTGGAAAAGAAGAACAGTACTTGACCGCATGAATTTTCATGCGACAAGTTTCCCTTGGCCGCATGGCAGCCTTAGCCGTATGGCAGTTTCGACCGCATGGCTCTGTCCGACTTCAGCCGCATGAACTTCTGCTTCTTCAGTCGCATAAGACTCCATTTTCTTAAACTACATGGCTTGAGTTGACTTCAGCCGCATGGCTCTGCCCGACTTTGAGCTGCATGAGCCCATCTCTTCTCTGCCGCATGACTTGGTTGGCCCACTACCGCATATACCCGTATCTCTTCCAGCCGTATATACCCGCACCTTTCCTAGCCGCATGCGCTCCGTTCTCCCAGCCGCAAGAACCCGCATCCCCCCCAGCCGCATGCGCCCCGTTCCCTTCCAGCCGCATGCGCTCCGTTCTTCCTGTCGTATATGCCCGTATTCCCTAGCCGTATGAGCCCGCATTTCTTAGCCGCATGAGCCCGCACTCCCCGAGCCGCATGAACCCATTTCCCTATAACTGCATGGGCCTAACTTTCCGAGCTGCATATGCTCTTTTCCTTGGCCGCATAGCCCCTTTCCTTTCCTAGCCGCATGAGCTTGTTTTCCTTAGCAGCATGGCTCTTTCCATAGCCCTTGTCCTCCTTTGTTATTAATGCTATTCTTATGTTGGGTGGTTACATTCATGCTTATGTCTTATGATCCATATATCACTTGGGTCCATTGATAGACTGCTTGTACCATATAAATTCTGTACATGACCCATGAACATGATAATGGTCCGTCGTGGCGCACTCTTGACAAATAAACCTGACATAACACCATTGATATGCTGTTGCGACAGCTAGCATGACATGACAAGAATGATTGGCCAGGATACCGTAGGCGATTGTGTTTGTACAAATGAACCAGTATTGTTTCGCATCATGTCTAGGATAGGGACCCCGGAATACCACGGTCAGGGGTACCTACTAAAATTGACTAAGGCTAATAACTAAAAAATCCAGTAGTCATGAAGAGATTTCCCAGCTATAGGCAATCCCGTTATCTGGGCGCCCCATCATGGGATTTGTAGCCTACCGTCGAGTAGGGCACAATTTCAGTACACTGTCATGTGTTGCACCCACCAAGCTACTTAAGGACATATACGTTTCTTGGACGATGTACCCACATGAACTAAATCCTCTAATTGCGTCTGGATAACCTGGATGGTCTGCAGGTCTTGTGGTTATGGAATAATCTCATTGCATCTTGCTAGTAACTAGGCCTGTGATAACCCTAGTTAGTTAATGTATAAAGCCGTACTTAATTGCTTGGCCGTGAATGTTGGATGGAGTCTAAGTCTTGCCCTGTCCCGATTTCCTGGTTACTTCAATAACATGATTATCTATGCTTACCTTAACAATAATGACCAGGAGCCCAGTTCTGTTCAGGCGAAGGGTTACAACCCCGGTCCTTTTTTGGGTTTAAGGGTTGTAACCTGGCTCCCAGAGCAGTTATGTATTTTCTCTTCATTTATTGACTTATTGCACCCTATGTCATGCTCGTCATGTTTTACCATACCAACAGGAATTTGAGATAGGTTTCTATCCAGGTGAAGGGTTACAACCCCGGTCCTTGTTTGGTTTAAGGGTTGTGACCTTGCTACCTGAATGGTTTCCTTGTACTTAATTTACTGTTGTTGTCTCTGTTATTATCAGTCTCTTATATATATATATAATTATCTATAATATTCATTTATGATATGCTGGTTTTAGTTCCTAAGTGAAGCCTTCTTTGTGGCACTTGCTCTTTCTGGGGTCTGACCCAGCTGGTTTTGTATGGCCAGATATCGGAGCAGCTCCCGAGGATCTCCATACCTTCCAGCCAGATGGTATCCACCAGGCGTAACCTTGGCAACGAGTGGGTTTATTTTTTTGCTCTCCCACTCTATTGTAAAAATATTCTTTTGAGGCGTTTGGCCGACGAGTACGTGTTAGCTCGCTTGCACTTTATTTACTGTCTGCCTACGGGCTGTAACATGATTGACAAATCCTAGGGTTGATCATGTATGACTGAAACTCTTGCTAGTCTTGATATTTTGTATGACTAGCTTCATGATCATCCAAATATGTAATGTATGGGACGCCTTACTATTGTAGATTTGGTGCTCTGACATCTTGTAACTGTTATTACTCGTTGAGATTGAGACAATAGGCTTGTTCATGACCATAGAGACTGATGGCTTGTAGTTAAACTCTCATGTATCTAGACAGTCGTGACCATATAGCGAGGTGGGTTGCACTTTAATATACGTTGCTGGCTATGTTCACCTCCGCTCTCCAGTATTCTGGTTCTGGGGCATTACATGGTTTAAATGGTGGCCCATGCAGGTCTTGTAAATCAAGATATGTGAGGGTTTACCGAATAGATGTCTCAATCAGCACTCGTTCTTGATCTTTGCTCGTATCCTCTAAATCCCTGAAATCTTGACCTGATCACATGTTTGTATCTTTGATCTATCCTGGTCCTTCCTTATTGTTCCCTATGTCATCTTCTTCAGCGGTATTGTTCCTGGTCCTACCGATCGGCAAGGCGGAGCACCTCCCGTGGACCAGCAGCAACTTGGAGATCAAGTCCAGCATTCAGGATTAGCCTCCAGAATTATGCCTACTGGGGGTCAAGAGCCACCAATCCAGCCAGTCCAGCCTGCAGAGCCTGATGATGGCACCTTGGTGGGTCTCATCAGGATATTGTTAGCTTCTCAGGATCGTCGAGGAGATGCCTTGCACCAGGCAGTGACAAATGCTCTGACCAGAGGAGGTCATCAAGGTAACAGTGCGACCAACAGCTTCAAACGCTTGAACCCTCCCTTCTTCGAAGGTAGCGAAGATACTATTGTCGCAGATGCTTGGCTTCAGGATACTGAGGTTATTCTAGAAGCAGCCAGGACCCCAGAAGACGAGAAGGTGGCGGCAGTACGCCTATATTTATTAGATCTTGCCCGCAGCTGGTGGGCGGCGCAGGCCGTTGGATTAGTGGCACCGGTTGCTTGGACAGTATTTCATGAGAGATTCCAGACCAAGTACTTCGATGCTCTAGCTCGGTACGATCTACATATGAGGTTCACCAATCTGAAGCAGATGGGCAGAACGGTCGACGGATATACGGCCGAGTTTTCGAGACTTAGTAGGTTTGCTCCCACCTTGGTAGCGACCGAGTTCGACAGAGCCTAGCGGTTCCAGCAGGGGCTCCATCTAGAAATTTTATTGGCAGTGGAGCAGTTTGAGCATCAGACTTTCGATGCGATATTGAGAGCAGCCAAGAAGCATGCGTATACCTCCCAGAGGATCGTGGACAGGACCGGGGGTCGGAAGCGATCATATAGCCAGATGAATCAGTCTTCAGCACCAGCCCCGGCATCCAGGGCTTTGACCATTGGAGCTCCGAGGCGGGCGGCCTCAGTAACGTCGGTTCAACATTCAACCCCGACGTATCCTCAGCAACAGAAGCAGAAGCACTCTTTCGCAGTGGGATGTTCACACTGCGGGAAGCCGGGGCATATGGTATCAGAGTATCGCAGAGCATAGGGTTTATGCTTGGTTTGTGGTACCCCAGACCACAGGGTTTGGAACTGCCCGAACAGGGGGAGTTCATCTTCATCAGCCTTTTTTAGTCCTTCAGTTAGGGGAAGTACCAGTCCAGCAGCAGCAGCAGTACCCATTTTCGAGGCCCTTGCCGCCTCAGGCCCAGGCATTCCAGCATCAGAGATCGCAGCAGTATGCCCAAGCCCAAGCTCAGATCCAGAATCGCCAGTGAGGTTTTCAGCAGAGGGGACCCACACCCAGAGGACATGGTCAAGTGCTAGCTTTGACCATGGGAGAAGAAGGATTGGCACCAGGTGAGGTAGTGGCTGGTACTATTCTCGTTAATACTTTTTCGGCTTCAGTGTTATTTGACTCTGGTGCATCGCATTCATTTATGTCAGCACGATTCGCGACACGGATAGGACTGGAGCCCGAGTCATTATCAGTAAGGTTCAATACACTTAATGGTAACGGTCTTGTGAGAGTAGATAGAGTATTTTCCTTGTGTCGGATCGTAGTTAGCGGTAGAGAGTTTTCTGCTAGGTTGATAGAGTTTCCGATGGCCGATTATGATATGGTCTTAGGGATCGATTGGTTGGGGAACCAGTATGCTAGGATAGACTGCCATATTGGCATGGTTGTTTTTAGCATTCCAAACGAGGCGGAGTTTTCTTTTTCCTGAGGCAAAGTTGAACCTTCTCTTCCAGTATTGCGGATGGCAGTAGCAGCAGTACAGTTACCCCGGATAGTCGAGAAGTTTCCAGATGTTTTCCCAGAAGAGCTTCCAGGGCCGTCAGAGCGAGAGATCGAGTTTACTATCGACTTGATCCCAGGAACAGCCCTAGTATCAGAGAGAGTCTACAGGATGGCGGCGTCAGAGTTAGAGATATTGTACAAGATGATTGAAGAACTCAGAACCAAGGGATTCATTCGTGCTAGTGGATCGTCTTGGGGAGCCCCAATGCTTCTTGTAAAAATGAAGGATGGTACGTCCAGGTTATGTGTAGATTATCGTACCTTAAACTCAGTGACAATCAAGAACAGATACCCTCTCCCGAGGATAGATGACTTATTTAATCAACTCAACGGGACAGCAATATTTTCGAAGATTGACTTACGGTCAGGATACCATCAGATCAGAGTCAGAGAGCAGGACATTCCGAAGATAGCTTTCAGATCTAGATATGGGCATTGGGAGTTCCTTATTATGCCATTTGGAGCAACTAATGCGCCGGCTGTATTCATGGACCTCATGAATCGTATCTTCGTACCTTATTTGGATCAGTTCGTGATTGTATTTCTAGACGACATCCTGGTCTACAGCAAGGATGTGGCAGGGAATGAGCAGCATCTCAGAGTGGTTCTTCAGATTCTTAGAGAGCACCAGTTGTATGCCAAATTCAGTAAATGCGAGTTCTGGCTCGATCGCATTTCATACTTGGGTCATATCATCACCAGAGGAGGAGTAGAAGTGGATCTCCAGAAGATCGTGGCCATTGAGACGTGGCCAGTACCTAGTACAATTACAGATGTTTGTAGTTTTCTTAGATTGGCTGGCTACTACCGGCAATTTGTTTCAGTCTTTGCTCGGATTTCAGCGCCATTGACCCAGTTAACCCACAAGGATGTACAGTTTGCTTGGACAGCAGAGTGTCAGGATTCTTTTAAGAAGTTGAAGCGAGGTTTGATGACGGCACCCATTCTCACGCTTCCAGATGGGACCGGAGGATTCTCAGTGTATTATGATGCTTCAAACGGAGATTTAGGATGTGTTTTGTTACAGCATGGGAAGGTAATAGCTTACGCGTCATGTCAACTTCGTGATCATGAGAGGAATTACCCAACCTATGACTTGGAGTTGGCAGCTGTAGTGTTTGCACTTAAGTTTTGGAGGCACTACTTGTACGGAGATAGGGTGAAGATTTTCACAGACTACAAGATCCTGAAGTATGTGTTCACCTAGAAGGATCTTAACATGCGTCAAAGGAGGTGGCTAGAACTACTTGTGGATTATGATGTCAACCTGCAGTATCACCCAAGAAAGGCCAACGTCGTAGCAGATGCATTGAGCAGAAGAACCGGAGACTATTTTCTAACAGCACAGCCAGAGTTGTTAGCAGATATTCAGAAGATGGATATTGAAGTTGTCCTTTCTACCAGTATGGCATTGATGGCCAGTATGCAAGTGCAGTCCAGTATAGTTGAGAGGATCAAGTTAGCTCAGTCAGCAGATTCCAAGCTTCAGCGGCTTAGGACAGAATGTGTAGCAAGGCGAAGACCAGAGTTATGTATCCATGAGGATGGTACACTTCGACATGGGAGGCATCTTTGTGTACCCAGTGGTGATATCAGACAGAAGATCATGGCAGAGGCTCACAGTTCTCAGTATTCGATTCATCCTGGTGGTACGAAGATGTACCACGATATCCGTCAGTACTTTTGGTGGAATGGCATGAAGAAAGAGATAGCCCGGTTTGTCTCTCGGTGTTTGGTTCGCCAACAAGTTAAAGCTGAACATCAGAGGCCAGCAAGACTTCTTCAGCCCTTGCCGATTCCAGAATAGAAGTGAAAGCATATAACCATGGATTTTGTGACTGGATTACCTAGGTCCCCGGCCAGTAGGGACGCTATTTAGGTTATTATAGACAGGCTCACGAAGGTGGCTCATTTTCTTCCATTTAGAGTTGGTCAGTCGATGGCTCAGCTAGCAGAGATGTATCTCAGAAAGATAGTCAGGTTGTATTGAGTACCAGTTAGTATCATCTCGGACAGAGATTCAAGATTTACGTTGCACTTTTGGCACAGCCTGCAAGAGAGTTTGGGAACTCACCTCTAGTTCAGCTTAGCTTATCATCCGCAGACAGATGGTCAGTCAGAGCTTACCATACAAACCTTGGAAGATATGTTGAGATCTTGTACACTCGACTTCGGTGGTTCATGGGAAGATCGCTTGTATATGGTAGATTTCTCGTACAACAACAATTTCCAGGCCAGTATCCAGATGGCACCTTTCGAGGCACTATATGGTAGAAAGTGCCGATCCCCGCTAGCATGGGATAATATGAGTGAGAGGCAGATGTTCGGTTCAGAAATGATTGCTCAGACAGTTGGGGTGTTCAGAAGAGTCAGAGATCATCTTCGAGTTGCGCAAGATCGCCAGCGTCATTGGGCTGATTCTCATCGACGTTCCCTTGAATTCTCGGTCGGCGACCATGTATTCTTGAGGATTTTGCCTAACCGTGGTGTCATTCGTTTCGGCGTACGGGAAAATCTTAGTCCTAGGTATATAGGACCGTTCGACATCCTGGAGCGAGTAGGAGATGTGTCCTATCGTCTTACTCTTCTACCGTCGTTACATGAGGTACATGATGTCTTCCATGTATCCCAATTACGACGGTATATTCTGGTCTCGAGCCACATTCTGGATCATTTCGAATTGGTTGCTGGCACAAACCTTTCGTATGAGGAGAGGACCGTATCTGTATTGGACGAAAGAGAGAAGATACTCAAGAACAAGACTATTAAGTTAGTCCGTAGTGCTTAGGGTCATCACTCTTTGGGTGAGTCAACGTGGAAGCATGAGGATGATATCCGATCGTGATATTTCGACCTATTTGACTCGTAAGGTATAATGTCTTTCTTATGCCTTATGCTCTCAATTCCTTGCTTGAATGAAAGATTGTATGATAGACTGCTTGGTATGGCTTGTACTTGTCTCTGTAGCCTCTTAATTAAATTCCGAGGATGGAATTCTTTTAAGGTGGGTAGAGTTGTAATGACCATAGTTCGTATTACGTATTTTGTTATACGTGTATGTATTTTGACTCGTATTGCATGTCTCATTGCATGGTTTATCTTGGCATTTCATTGCTTGGTACGGTTTGGCTTGCTTTGTTCGGCTTGGTTTGTTTTTGCATGTGGACCAACCCTACCTACTACACTCTCCCTTTATTAGCTGCCACCCTTCTCTCTCCTCACTTACTTCTTTATTAATTCTTCTTCCTCCATTACACTCTCCACCTACCAAAGAGAGAGAGAGAGAGCCTAGGCAAGTGCAGCTTGCTTCATGGAGGAACTCAGTTTTTATTGTTCCATTGTCTTCCTCATGAAATTCTAAGACACTTTAATACTTAGTATTTTTAATTTTCATGGTTCATTTCTTATAGATCTAAGCTTGTTGCATTTTCAGATTTTTTGGGTTTTGATCTATGTTACCTTATTATTTCTTTCAAGTTTTGATGGTTCTATGTCGTAGAGAATTTCTTTCCGCCCTATTTTGACTTATGAAAGTTCGGATTCTGACCTTTGATGAAGGATTAGTGGAGCTTGGAAGCCATGGCGTTCCATGGTTCTTCTTTTCGGAAGGTGGAGAAGAAGAACAGTGCTTGACCGCATGGATTTTCATGCGATAAGTTTTCCTTGACCGCATGGCAGCCTTAGCCGTATGGCAGTTTCGGCCGCATAGCTCTGTCCGACTTCAGCCGCATGAACTTCTGCTTCTTCAGTCGCATAAGACTCCATTTTTTTGAACCGTATGGCTTGAGTTGACTTCAGCCACATGGTTCTGCCCGACTTTGAGCCGCATGAGCCCATCTCTTCCTTGCCGCATGACTTGGTTGGCCCACTGCCGCATATACCCGCATCTCTTCCAGCCGCATATACCCGTACCTTTCCTAGCTGCATGCGCTCCGTTCTTCCAGCCGTATGAACCCGCATCCACCCTCCAGCCGTATGTGCCCCGTTCCCTTCCAACCGCATGCACTCCGTTCTCCCTGTCGCATATGCCCGTATTCCCTAGCCGCATGAGCCCGCATTTCATAGCCGCATGAGCCCGCACTCCCCGAGCCGTAATAAACCATTTCCCCATAGCCGCATGAGCCTAACTTCCCGAGCTGCATATGCTCTTTTTCTTGGCCGCATAGCCCCTTTCCTTTCCTTGCCGCATGAGCTTGTTTCCCTTAGCCGCATGGCTCTTTCCATAGCCCTTGTCCTCCTTTATTATTAGTATTATTCTTATGTTGGGTGGTTATATTTATGCTTATGTCTTATGATCCATGTATCACTTGGGTCTATTGATAGAATGCTTGTACCATGTAAATTCTGCACATGACCCATGAACATGATAGTGGCCCGTCGTGGCGCACTCTTGACAAGTAAACCTGACATAACACCATTGATATGCTGTTACGACAGCTAGCACGACATGACAAGAATGATTAGCCTGGACACCGTAGGCAATTGTGTTTGTACAAATGAACCAGTATTGTCTTGCATCATGTCTAGGATAGGGACCCCTGAATACCATGGTCAGGGGTACCTACTGAAATTGACTAAGGCAAATAACTAGAAAATCCAGTAGTCATGAAGAGATTTCCATGCTACAGGCAATCTCGTTATCTGGGCGCCCCATCATGGGATTTGTAGCCTACCGTCGAGTAGGGCACATTTCCAGCACACTGTCATGTTTTGCACTCACCAAGCAACTTAAGGGCACATACGTTTCTTGGACGATGTACCCACATGAATTCAATCCCCTAATTGCGTCTGGATAACCTGGATGGTCTGCATAACTTGTAGCTGTAGAATAATCTTATTGCATCTTGCTAGTAACTAGGCCTGTGATAACCCTAGTTAGTTAAAGTATCAAGCCGTACTTAATTGCTTTGCCGTGAATGTTGGATGGAGTATAAGTCTTGTCCTGTCCCGGTTTCCTGGTTACTTCAATAACATGATTATCTATGCTTACCTTAACAATAATGATCAGGGGCCCAGTTCTGTTCAGGCGAAGGGTTACAACCCCGGTCCTTATTTGGTTTAAGGGTTGTAACTTGGCTCCCGGAGCAGTTCTGTGTTTTCTCTTCGTTTATTGTCATATTGCACCCTATGTCATGCTCGTCATGTTTTATCTTACCAACAGGAATTTGAGTCGAGTTTCTATCCAGGTGAAGGGTTACAACCCCGGTCCTTGTTTGGTTTAAGGGTTGTGACCTGGCTATCTGAATGGTTTCCTCGTACTTAATTCACTGTTGTTGTCTCTATTATTATCAGTCTCTTTTATATATATATAATTATCTATAATATTCATTTATGATATGCTGGTTTTAGTTTCTAAGTGAAGCCTCCTTTGTGGCACTTGCTCTTTCTGGGGTCTGACCCAGCTGGTTTTGTATGGCCAGATATCGGAGCAGCTCCCGAGGATCTTTCCACCTTCCAGCCAGATGCTGACCACCAGGTGTAACCCTGGCAACAAGTGGGTTTATTTTTTTTGCTCTTCCACTCTATTGTAAGAATATTCTTTTGAGACGTTTAACCGACGAGCACGTGTTAGCTCGATTGCACTTTATTTACTGTCTGCCTACGGGCTGTAACATGATTGATAAATCCTAGGGTTGATCATGTATGACTGAAACTCTTGCTAGTCTTGACATTTTGAATGACTAGCTTCATGATCCTCCAAATATGTAATATATGGGATGCCATACTATTGTATATTTGGTGCTCTGACATCTTGTAACTGTTACTACTCGTTGAGATTGAGACAATAGGCTTGTTCATGACCATAGAGACTGATGGCATGTTGTTAAACCCTCATATATCTAGACAGCCGTGACCGTATAGCGAGGTGGGTTGTACTTCAATATACGTAGCTGGCTATGTTCGCCCCCGCTCTCCAGTATTCTGGTTCAGTGGCGTTACATGAACGCCGTCGACGATGCGGCGGGGTCAATTTGTCGGATGGGGAGAACGGGGGCGACGGATCGGGAAATCTACGCGGACCTAGGATCGCGGCCACGGCAAGGTTAGAGGTGGTGGTAGTGTATTGGTTTGCTTGTTTTTCTGGTGGTGGTGGATTGGACGTGTCATGGTGGTTGCCGCGGTGGCTACGGCGGTGACGGTGGTTTTGATGGTGGTGGTGGAGATGATTTGGTAGGCGGTGGTGACGCTGGTTGGGAAGGCGGGATCGGCTGCGGCTGTGGCGATGGTGGCAGTGGTGGTTGCTGCCAGAGAGGCGTTGGAGATAGAGACGGGTGGTAGTTGTGTGGCCGGCGTGGCTGGGCTGTGGTTGTGACATGGTGATGATGGTTGTGGTTGGCCGGAAGAGGGGGTCAGGATGGTCGGAAGATGGGTGTCGGGGGTTTGGTCGGAGGGCGGGAAACGGGACGGCGAAGGCGAAGGCGATGGATAGGCTAGGATTATGGATTTATTGTTTGTCGTGTCGGGGTTGTCGACACGGAGGAGAACACAATGTGTATGTAACATATGGAATAAGAATTGGACGGGAAGGGAGAACATGGACACGATGCACTCACTTGGTTGGAGAAATATTTATGGAGGAATTTGTGAATGGTAGCAATTTATGGATGAGTACCTGCCTTTTATAGGATGTGGAAATTCCCAGTTGGATAAGGATTGTAGCTAAATTAATTATTTAAATCAAACTTGGGTTCAATCTATATTAAATTTAAATTGTAGACAATATCCAAAAATATCTAAATCTTTATTCAAAAAAAAAATTTCAATAAAATTTATTTAATAAATTTCTCATCCTATTTAAAAATAACTAGTTTAAAAATTAACTTTTTAATATTAAAAATATGCTATAATATTAATTTCGAAAATTTAAGTTAAATATTTAATATTAATAGAAAAAAAACTTCACAATGCCTTTTTCATAAATAGGTTAAATAACATCTAGGTAACTATACATACTAGTATTTATATTTACTAAAAGAGAAAAATACCTTTATTATTTATAACTATATAAATGAAGGCCTTTTTATAATTAAAATAATAACTTGAAATTTTTGATACGATAGCAAGAAAAATTATTATATATATTATTTTGAACTATAAAATTTAGAAAAATATTTTTCTAAAATATGTACGCTCGCACATATTCGCACTCGCCGACAATTAGGAAATACGACATTTCGTATACAACGTACAATTCGACTATGCGACGTACAATACAAAAATTTAAATTAGTACCAAATTTATATAAAAATATAGTAGAAATTTAGGGGTTTTACATTCTACCCAACTTAAAAGAATTTCGTCCTCGAAATTAAGGATTCGCAGGCACAAAACAATTCACAATGTTCAACGAAAGATGCATTAGGAAATCTCGATTTCAATAACGGCAATGATAATCATGGGTTAACATAAGAAGAAAAATAAGTGGGGTTAAAGTTAGAATATGCAATAAAGGTTAGAGAGAATGGGTTAAATACCTAGAAGGTTTGATTTGAGAGTAGGTTGATGGTCATAGGTGATAGGGTAACTAGAGGAATTTCTAGTACCATGCCTCCGTCCTTCTAAAATAGGTAGAGGCGAAAGCAATAAGGAGTTCATTGACGATTTTATCGAATACGAATACGTGATTCAAAAGCGACCATATAATTTCAAAAGAATTTTTAAGGCAGTCGTGGATGGGATTCTAGGGCCAAGTTTAATTATGTCTCATCCACGTAGAATAATGGGTAAAAGCGAACCAAAGTGCACTAGGCTGATCAGACCATCATGCATCGGTTCTGATTAGACGTTATGTTAGTGGGAGCTCTTCTAATAACATAGGTCGTGAACAAGCTTGATAAAGGGTGAGCTTGCAAAACTAGGCTATATTTGTTGCGTTAGTCAAGTTAGTCAAAATATACGTACGCTAGATAATAAAGAAAAGAAATACAAACAATCTAAGTTCCTTAATAGGTCATAAAATCAATAGAAATAGTAGACCGTGAGGCATTCTACCCACAAGTTAAGTATTCAAGGAATTAAATGGATCACAAGCACTCGTTGGGTCGAAAGAATTGAGTCGAGGTTGAGTAAGTCAAGATTGGGATATAATCACATGCTTGGTAGATGACTAACTATACTTGAGTATATACAACTATCATGGCACGAGTGATATGACAACCAGTGTGGAATACTTAATATCTCATTAGGGCTATCTTGGTTGTCTTCTATTAAAAAATTTTAACTCGAGTTTTCCTCAAAAAGTTTCTTATCCATTAAGACTTTAAATCTTAAATTCCTTAATCATTCTCAAGAAGTGAACCTCAGTATATCACTAATCAAATCTACCATGATTGCTAATATTCATAATCAAAACTTGTAACTCTAAATAAATTTATCGATCATAATTTATAAGACACAAATTTGAAATTTTCTCTCAAAGTTAATTTCATATCTTCAAAAATATTTTAAACCATTTTTTTTCCATCACTTCTAACTTAAAACTGTAGTCATATTGCAATATTTAAAATTATTTTAACTAATTTTTATATCTCTTCAAGGATCTTCAAGGATGAGTTAATCATAACTCTATAGCTCAAGACTTTCAAAACTCAAAATCAAATATCAATTTGTTTCCTTATTTGTATATAGATTCTAACTATCTTCTTGTAGTAATAAAATTCCAACAATCTTCTAA
The DNA here is from genome assembly GCA_029216955.1 of Iris pallida. NCBI lineage: Eukaryota > Viridiplantae > Streptophyta > Magnoliopsida > Asparagales > Iridaceae > Iris > Iris pallida. The sequence goes on along the minus strand of JANAVB010007397.1, from coordinate 8,900,017 downwards.
GTTTGTAATGTCGCTACTATCCCACTTGGAATCAACAAGTTCTTCCTACAAAATCATACATCAAGAAGATATGGTCCTTTGATTCTTAAAATAAAAATGTCTTTATAACTCCAATATGATCTCTAATGTATACTAATTGCCAATGGAATCTTCTAAGCCATGTGTTTGACCTATGAACATATACTAGTGTAGTAATCTTCCTAACGGTTGGTAAGCATGAAATAAGAGGTAAGGTTTATGGTAGGAGAGATCAAGCAGGATTCAAGGAAGTCGAACGAGAGTTCAGAGATTTGAATCAAGGAAGGTGATCAAGTAAGTGGATGAGATTTCTAGACTCTAATCCTAGATGCATGCTCACATCGGTACAATAACGTAACCGAAGTAATAAACTTGACCTGCATGGGCCACCACAAAAATATGTAACACCCCAGTTCCAAAATACGTAGGACCAAGTACGTAGACATGTCAGCTGTATACATACGGAGTACATGGCCTTGTATGTATGCATAAGCTGTAAAATGCAGTAAAGCACAACGAACTAATCTCATCCACAAAATAAGGGAATAAAAGATATCATATAATGAATTGTCTTGGTACAATATGTTGGGTGGAGACACATCCACTACCAACCAAAAATAAAAGGAAGAAGTACATGATATATAAAAGGACTAAGTGGAAGTAGCAAGGAGGAACCAAGTCACGCCATCTTCGAATAAATAGCGAAGACCACGATCCCGGCTAGGATACCAGCGGAAGACATGAACACACACCTGGGGAATAACAAGTTCCTCAAAGGGACGTAGCATGATACAGGAAGAACATGCTGATATGAACTGTCAGAATAATAAAATAATATATAAAAGACTATCCTAGACACAAATATGCAAAAGAGATTCTAACCGCCTAATATGCAATTTAGAGGACAACTTTCATGCGCATGGGTGGGATTTTAGGCTACATGTACGTAACTGGCATCCAGTAATCTGTATCCGTCTGTAACGTCCAAAACGTCAGAGGACATCTGCAAATATAAATCGCCACAGTTCCATCCGGAGACTGTGGTTTACCTGTTTAGATTCCCATCACCACACCAAAAAAGGCATTTAGGAACAGTTTTTTAATGTGCCTAATATTTTTAGGAACATATAAATATCGTTCCTAAAAGTGGCGTTGCAATATTAGGAACAGTTATAAAGCGTATCAAATGTTATTTTGGAACGTGTAGAAGGCGTTCCTAAAGTAGATTTTGGAACACATATAATATGTTCTTAAAATATATTTGGGACGTCTATCAAGTGTTCCTAAATTCGCTTTTGAAACACATACAATATGTTCCAAAGGTATTTCTTGGGACATCTTTAAAACGTTTTTAAATGTTATTTTGAAACGTTTTGCATATGTTCCTATATATAATTTGCAACATTTTTTACATTATTCTTGTCGCTAAATTGAAACATTATATTAACATTCCAGTGTATTTTTCTAATTTCAATTTTATAGCAAATTTTTTTAACCACAAATATAATTCATAAACTAAACATAAATCACATAATAAATGGTGCCATTTTTTTATACATTGCCTCAATCAACATCAAAGAGAGCCATTAAATTAACCAAAGCTTTCAACTTAATATAAAATAAACATACAACAACATATCAGAATAGTTAAATCTTTATAAAACATCATCAAGAGTGTGTATAATGTAAGTTACAAATAGTATATAAAATCTAGCTCGACAAAGATATCAAAATTTAGATAAATCCAAAAGTTTTTTTCCAACAGAATGGAGATTTGAATAACGCTAGCGGCAACTGGCATTATATATACTTGATGGACGCATGTGACTTCACAATCTCACCAACACGGTGCACAAAGTGAGGTGCTCTCTTTCCAATTGCTTTTTCATGTCCGTTGAAGTCAATTTTCTCCCTAAGTTTGTTGCTTTCATGTGCAAGAAAACCTTCATTATCAGCAAAAAAATGATTATTGGTTTACATAACATATTAAGAAAATAATGGAACTTAAACTACTAAAATGGTATTGTCTACACAATCATACAACACTTCAATTTTTATAATAGTAATATCTTCATTGGTTAAAAGAGCATTCTTCCTGGGAGAATTTTTAAACTACTATAAAAGTTCCTAGGCTTATCAAGCATTTAAACTATATATTAGATCCTTGTAAATGTCTATTGCATGTATGGGTCTAAACTACACAAAAATATTGGGTTCCTTGCCTGCTAAGCTGATCCCATTTTGTTGTGCTACCAATGAATGGTACAACAAAATGTATCATGAAATATGGCTGAACCATCACAGTTTATAGATATAATAATATTTATCACTATTAATGTATTTATCATTTCATACAGGCTGAACCATCACAGTTTATTAATAGCGATAAATACATTAACCATCACAGTGAATGATACATTTTGTAGTGATAAATATATTTATCATACAGGCAGTGAATGGTACAATCATATATTTATGTATCATAAATAAAAAATATATTTATCATACAGGCAGTGAATGGTACAACAAAATGTATCATGAAATATGGCTGATCCCATTTTGTTATGCTATCAGTGAATGGTACAATCATATATTTATGTATCATGAAATATGGTTGAACCATCACAGTTTATAGATATAACCTCCTAAGCTAAAACCTTTTTCCATTCACTTCTACTAGTTCTAGAGTTTGAAGCCGTGCAATGAGAGCCATCTATCAAATTCATACACAAATATCAACAAACAATCATCTTTACATTCGGAAATGCTAACAAAAGAATCGGTATATTCCATTAGAAAAATGTAGAGATATAAAAGAGAAGCTCTACAACTAATTTATCTCAACACCATGAAGATGGTGGGAAATAATGGACTGAAAATATAATTCTCATCAATGAATTTGCTATATTTCTGGACTAGTTTAGGAGTGCGTTATAATTACTAATTAGTTGGGTCTACAGATATAGTCAACCATTGAGAGTTAGGTTCAATTTGGGATTTACCACGGTTGCTACTGTTTTTTCTCCCTCTCTCTCTAAATCAGTCCCAAAAGTTGTTTCATAACAAGTTATTAGAAATATTTTAAAGCTAGTTCAGTATGTAACCAGCTTTTGAAAAAGGTGAGAGGCAACTGTGGTTGAAAAGTAGCAGCAATCCCAAACCAGACACTAGTAAAAGATTCAGTTCATCTTTGTTGATTGAACCTAAACTATATTCTTTGTTGATTCAGGTAAAGGTATATGTATAGATTGTATCAGTGCTCCCCCATTGTGCTACAGGTAAGGGTACATCTATGTGGTAAGGGTACATGTATCAGTGCTCACCCATTGTGTTACTTTTGATTCATTAATCTAGAATGCTATTAGATTCATATGTGAAATTCTAAAAATACAGGCCTTGATGTACTTTGAACTGACAGTACTCTAGTATTTTATGAGAATCAAAAAAATCAATCAAAGTTGTGGGACATCCTAGCTGTCTATGCATGGATTGACAAAGATGTGGGCTACTGTCGAGGTGTATAACTGATGATATGTTCTTTCTAGGGAATGGCTGTCACATGTTCTAATACTCCTATATTTCCTTTTTTTGTTACCGAAGCAAATTTTGTAAATTCTCTTCCTCTTTTGCCATAAGTAGTTACAAGACCTTTGTAGTCAATAAGAATCACTATGTATACTGGATCATACTTGGTTCATTCAAGATGCTTTCATGCTTAGTTTTTTAATCATTTCTTCTTATTAAACAATTTTGGTGAAGTGGCTAAGAATTTGAGCTAATCGTTTTCACTAGGTATGAGTGATTTATGTTCCCCGATGATAATACTTCTATATGACGAGGCAGATGCATTTTGGTGCTTAGAATGATTGATGCGCAAATTGGTATATTCTTTTTACCTAGCTATTATCGTGTAAAATGTTATTTATTTCTTCAGAACATTGCAACATATATCTAGATATTCTAAGTTACCGATTGCTCTGAAGAGAATAATTAAAAATTGAAGGTGTGTGACAATGTGACATGCCTGTCCTGTAATTACTAATCAATGTTATGTAACATGTAACGCTGGTGTTGAGTGCCTGAGTCCAACTTGGGTAACTTACAAGAAACTGACATGACTTGTGTGAAAATGTGTGTATGTGTGTGTGTGCGTGTGTAGTCCAGGGGAATGAGACAAGGACATCAATTGCTCCCTATCAAAGTCTATAATTAACTATAGCTAACCTGAACCATACCTGTGATAATCAATAAATAATTTCATCAACAGGAACGTAGAACTTAGTTCTAGTACTGATTTAAAAAGTATTACACACTCTAAGTAATACCCATGGATAGATTGTATAACTCTAAACATTTGACCCGACCACACTTTCTAAGAATCGATGGTGGTATGATAACACTACTATGTGAAATGGTAAATGTATCTATGTGGTAAGGGTACATGTATCAGTGCTACATGTAAGGGTACATGTATAGATTGTATCAGTGCCCCCTATTATGCTACAGGTAAGGGTACATCTATGTGGTAAGGGTACATGTATCAGTGCTCCCCCATTGTGTTACTTTTGATTCATTAATCTAGAATGCTATTAGATCCATATGTGAAATGATAACGGGTTGAATGCATGGATAGATTGTATAACTCTAAACATTTGACCCAACCACACTTTCGAAGAATCGATGGTGGCATGATAACACAACTATGCCAAAACAGACTACTGCTAGTGTATCCATTGATAACAGAGCAACAAAGAGACCAGCATAAACATAGGCACTAAGATATTATGTGATGAAAATAGTGTAACGCAAGAATTATAGTAAAGAGATAAAAGAAGACTTACTAAGGCTCCATGTATTTGATGAAGGAATTATTCCACACAAGGAAATCGCTGAGGGAAACTTCTCCAATTTTTTAGATTCTGGTTTTTATCAGCCTTGTAAATCTTTACAGAGAACACCTTTCGCGTAACCATGCTCACTTTTAATTCATCAGGTTCTAAAACATAGCCATGACATATACCCCGATGGATTGGATCTACTACCTCCTTGGCAATTGCAAGACAGTTGCCATCCCAGTCAAGCAGCTCACACAATCTTGCAACTTCGGTAGGTTCATTGTGTGCCACTTTAGTAGATTCTTTGCGTGGCACTTTAGTAGGTTCTTTGCGTGCAACTTTAGTAGGTTCTTTGCGTGTCACTTCAGTAGGTTCTTTGCGTGCCACTTCAGTCAGTTCTTTGTATGGCACTTCAGTAGCTTCATTACGTGCCACTCAATAGTTTCATTGCGTACAGATGTCGTCGAGTCTCCTTGAGCTAAGGAATGTCTTTTCCTTGTTAGATTCATGTTCATCATCATTGGAGGCGGCGAAGACCTAACATTTGCTTCTGCTTCTGTTTGTGGTATGTTTTTCTAGAGTACAGAACAATAATTTATTAATGCACAAATATGATTTAAGTAAACACTCAAGTAACACGCACACACACACTTTAGTTCTTTGATAAAGTAATGTTAGGTACTCACCGAACACATGTTCAAACATAAATCAACTTTTGATTCCAACCTTTCAAAATTCTTCTCTATAGTCTTCCTTTCTGCTCTTTCATTCAAAAGCATTACATAGCAAGGAAGGCAATCCTCATACAGTCTCCTAGAAACATGGCTACCAACACCCGGAATACTGCCTTTGGAGTTCTTACCTAGAACTTGAGTCAAAGGATCAAAATCAATTCATAACGGGTGAATGTCGCTATTGTTTTCACTATTTTTAGCTTCTTCGACCTTTTTTTTAATTTTTTCCTGTAATATGATGTTGAATATAACTAAGTAAATACAAAAATATTTAAGTATATGTAATAAACTTTACTAATGTCCTTTATCTTACCATCAACTCCACGGCGCTAGGCATTATGCTTCTATCCTTTCTAGTATAAGTTTCTATCCACACTGCAGTTCGTGAAATTAGAATAGTAGGATCTGCTTGTTTTTGAATCTGTACCATAAATGATTGTTATTATATCATTTTAACTATTAAACTATTAAAGGTGTACCTGAATTCATACCATCTCCTCCTCAACTATTGCAGCACTCTTACGTCCTCCAGTATGGCCACACCTACTACGTTTCTTATTTTCAGCATTTTTTACTCTACGTTCTTTTGTTTTTTCTCCACACTCATTTTCACAGAATTGCTCCCAATCCTCTTTTTTTGTTCGAGGAGGAATATTCAATTTTTGTGCCTCTATATTTGGACACTTGTCCAAAAAATTCTTTCGTAAAGTATTTTTATGCTTCCTAAAGACACTCGCCATTGAACCTTGAAGATGTCTTTTGATGTAGGTTGGTACTTTAAATTCTTTCTGCAATAAACATATGTTAAGAGGAATAAAACATAGGTTAATGTGCTATTTTCTAAATAAAGAACCCCTTAAAAACTAATACAGAAATGTATAAATATCATCTCACCAATATGCCATTACAAATTTCATCCTTCTGATGATCAGGTACCAACCTCCAGTCAGTGTACTTGATGGATGCATGTGACTTCACAATCTCGCCAACACGGTGCATAAAGTCAGGCGCTCTCTTTCCAATTGCTTTTCCATGTCTGTTGAATTCAATTTTCTCTCGAGATTTGTTGCTATCTTGTGATTCTAAATTTTCCTGATTGAAGTTGCTGCCCATATGTTCTGACATTGTGCTTAGCAAAAAAACCTTCAGTATCAACCAAGAAAAAAGATTATTGGTTTACATAACCAAGAAAAAAGATTGTTGTTTCACTTTCAAGGAAAAGATGAGAAATGAGTCATGTGAAGTGGAGGTGACACCAATCGTGGGAGGAGTTGGTTCGTTCCTATTTGACATTGCACATTATCATCAGATTTAGTGGTGGATAGAACTGAGTTAGAATTATAAGACCAAGATTACTTGTGACGAATATAGCATTCAATTTAATTTGTCTAAATTTTTTCACTATTGAAATTTGGAATGAGGAAGAAAAATATTTATTTCCAATGGAGTAAATTTTTCGGAGCAAACTGCAGTAAATGAAGACTGTAAAATTCATTCAGTAGGTAGAAGAGCAAACTGCAGTAAAGGCCATATATGCAAACAGTTTTTAAAGGCAATATATAGAAATCAAGTAAAATCTTCATTCAGCAGGTAGAAGAGAAAAGTGAAAGGTACAGGCAGCCCAATATATGTTAAACAGTCAAGTAAAAAACATAGAAATAGTTAAGGATTAATGGATAACACTTTAAAAAAAACAATATATGTTAAATAAAATATCCTTATGACCAATACTGTGAGCAACCAACAGTATTGGTTGTTACAGCACAAATATATTAGCTATGAAAAAAGTGGTTAATTTGACATGTTATCTGCATATCTATTAAGGGGAGGGGGTGGTTAAACAATATGCTACTATGTTTCATCACATTGGCTGGGAGAATTGTCTCATCCCGATTTTATACTTATGGCATATGATTTTTTTCCTTCCAAACTCTCAAGAGTATAAAATTCTGAAAAATCAAAGTTTGAAGCAGCTTCACATCTCTTGTTGGTTTGTATCCAACCAAATTTATATCTAGTGAAACTTCTGGCTAAACAAAGTAATATTACCAAACCTTTCTCAAATTGCACATGTCAATGCTCATCATAGTTTCACCCTTCTTAATGAAACACTTTTTCAAGTTGTACCTCCGTACAGTAATCATCTTTCTTTGGGACATAAAAATAGTCGAGAACATGTTGGAAACTTGCCAGGAATTAATCAAACGCTGCTTACAGCAGACACATTTGCCCAACACTCATTATTTTATTAGTACCTTGTTTCAAGTTATCCAGAAATAGGTTCAAAAAGGTCACCTTCAGAAAAAGAATCATTTTGAACCCCAAAAAAATCTACTTATGAGGGCAAGCAAAATTTCTCCGCAGAAAAAAAATGCAGAAGGAAACAACATAGGGATCGAGCAGCAGGGACCCAAACATACTGCAGGGCTGTGAAAACTTGTAGCTGAATTTTTCCTTACTTCAGGTCAATAGATTTTAAAGCCGACTAGATTTGGCTTGAATCCCTCCCGAATATGAATAGCCTCCTTATCTACACTATTATGTTGTATAAAACTTCTAAAGCCTCCACATCTACGGTAACTTCACCTACTCAATATGTGTAAATATTTTTTAAATCCAAGGTGACTACAGCTAATACAGAATTCTGACGAAACAAAGTTTGAAGCAGCTTCACATCTCTTGTTGGTTTGTATCCAAGGTGACTACAGCTAATACATTCTCCAGGCTCCAGAACATATACAGAAGTAAAGGCATATATAGAAGCAAATGGTATAACTCAGGCTCCAGGCCTCCAAATGGTATACTCAAGCTTCCATAAAATGTTTTCTATCAAAATGTTATCAAACAAAAAAATCAAGATTAATGATTAAATATCTGAAAAAGATAACAAAACTAAAAAGTTACCCCCAAATATAAGAGATCGAGCTAAAAATAACATATTTAAGCAAAAAGGATAAAAAGTTCAAGTATCTTGATTCCTTTGGTGGCATAGGAACAATATTTTCATTCATCAAAATTAAACAAATTCTGTAGGTTAGGATTGTCATTCAAAATAGACTGATAGTCGTTGGGGATGCTTATCATGTCAACTTGCTTAGTTAGCCTCTTGGGTGTATGTAAAACCACATGCCATCCGTCTTCCTTTTGATCTTTAGAATAGAATACACCGCTGGCTTTTCGAGCTAAAATGAACGGATCCTCCTCCACTTTTTCTTTGTTCTTGAGCTTCTTTAAATTTACCATCACATGATTCCAAATAGGATCAACCTTACAACCACTTTTGGAATCCTCTACTTCCACCCATTCACAATAAAATATCGTCTCCTTAAAATCTATGTAGTCCAACTCTAATATATCTCTTTCCAATTGCTTTTCCATAGTAAGTCATCATTCCTTCCTTTGGATTTTTATCTTTTCGACCATCAACAAAAGTAGTATAAGCCTTCATAGATACGCCACTGTCTTGGTTCACCAAATTTATATCGGAGGAACTTGACGAAAAGACAAACCCATTGACACAATATTTATTGTATCTAGTTGCCTTATACATTGGACCGTTGACTAATCTCCATAAGGTTGTATTGATTTCTCCAGCCTTCTGTAACTGTATTGCAAAAGAATTCACTAGTCACTAAACTTAAAAAGTGACAAATTAGTAAGAAAATATGACTTAGTTTATGTAAAATACCTCATCACACAACCAAGGAATGAATTCCTTGATTGTTGTGCTCGTCTTAGTAGCCCCATCTTTTCGAATCTGGATAGACGTCCTTTGGAAATATTCAGCACACTTACTACATAAATTCACAATAATCAAAATAATTCATACTCTTAACAAGTTTAATAGTCATTTAGCTAAAATATATAGATAAAACATACTTTTCCCAGTCGTCTAAGTCTTCAAGTCGGTTGAGTACCCATCTTCGTACTTGTTCAAATTGCACATTGTTTATCTCGACGACTTTTCCAACATCTAAAGGTTTCTCATCTTATAAGTCAATATTCTCATCCACCCAATCTTCTCGACTCAACTTATGAGTACCAATGCCTATATTTGGCATATACTCCATGCAATACATCACAGATTCATCTGCAAGATAAGACTCTGCTATAGAGCCTTCTATGTACCTTTTATTAAGGGTATACTCTTTATACCGCTTCATTAATCTGACATAACAAAATATAAAAAATTATTAAATAGAATAAGTAAAATTGTATTAAATGCAAAATAAATTTTCTAAAAAATATTGTATACCTTTCAAATGGGTACATCCATCGAAATCTGACTGGGCTACATGCCAAAGCCTCGTCTGCCAAATGAACCATACAGTGCACACTTATGACAAAAAAGGAGGGAGGAAGTTCCTTTTCAAGAATACACATTGCTTCCACTAATACCGTCTTTGCTTTACGGAGTTCCTCCTTATTTATCACTTTAGCACGTAAGATATTAAAGAATAAACTAATTCTGTGAATAGCAATTCTCATGTCCTTTTCCTTTTTAAAAGCATGTTTAAGTAAAATTGGAAGCAAGTGTTGCATAATCATATGATAGTCATGCGATTTGAGCCCCCTCAGCTCTGGAGGATGGATAGTCACCAAATTACTCAAGTTAGAGGAAAACCCTGTAGGCAATTTTAAATCTTTCAAGCAACGACAAAATTCTTCCTTTTCCTTCTTAGTTAAGGCGTATAACGCCTTTGGCATTGAAGTTTTTCTGGTGTCTTTTTCTTCTACTAACCACAATTTCTTGTTGATGCCCAATTTCTTCAAATTTTTCGTGCCTTCAACCCATCTTTTGTTTTTCTAGTGACATTCATCAACATGCTTAATAAGTGATCAGTGACATTCTTTTCAGTATGCATGACGTCAATGTTATGGCGAGTCTCAAGAAACTTCTAGTATGGAAAATCAAACAAAATTGACCTTCTCGACCACGGAGGTGCAATAGTGGAATTAACACCCATATTGACATCTTCATCGACCCCAACCTTGTATTTTTTACCAATGTTCTTCCTCTTTTTTCTTTTACCGGTGACTCTACTAAGCCCTTGCCCATCACTACTCTTAAGAATTTCAGAAATTCGTTGTTCAACTTCTTTACCTGATAATCGTCGTAGAGGTGGCCGATGATCTACGGTCTTGTTGAATCTTTTATCATTTCTAAACTTATGGTCGGACCTTAAAAATCGACGATAGCTTCGATAACATATTTTATTTGAGTCTTCAAGATGCTCAGAGTCAACATCATCGGCGCATACTGGACAAGCCTTATAGCCATAAATATTGCACCCAGATAGTGTTCCATATGCAGGTAAATCATGGACCCCCCATATCAACATTGCTTTCATTGTAAAAGAGGTTTTAGTAAATGCGTCCCACATTGGTACACCATTTACCCATAGCTCTTTCAATTCATCTACAAGTGGTTCTAGAAACACATCGATGTGTTTCTCTGGTGATTTGGGCCCTGATATTAATAAAGTCAACAATGAGAACTCCTTTTTCATGCATAAAGATGGTGGAAGATTTAAAGGTGCTACAATCATCGGCCAACAACTATAAATGCTGCTTTGAGTTCCATGTGGGTTAAAGCCATCAATTGATATTACGAGCCATAAATTTCTAGCCTCAACAGCAAAATATGGCCAATTGACATTGACCGAATCCCATTGACCTGAGTCATATGGATGTCTCATTATATTTCCATCAGTTTTTGCCTTCTTATGCCAAGTCATTGCATCTACTATCCAAGGAATGCTAAAGAATCTCTTTAGCCTTGGGATCAACGGAAAATATTTCACAAATTTTGCTGGCTCTTTTTTGACACTTTTTTTTACCTCAGAGTCATGCTCAAAGACAAGCTTAGACCTGCTGACTCCATATTTCGGACACATATGATGTTGCTTGTATTCCTTCCAATATAGGATGCAACCATTTCTGCATGCATGTATGGTTTCGTATTCCATTCCCAAGTCCTTGATCATGTTCTTCATTTGTGGATAATTTTTGGGAAGATTGTAATTTTCTACAAATAAAGACTTTACCCAATCCAATATAGCAGTCACGCTATTCCCAGTCAAACTGTATCGTGTTTTCAAATTCTGTAACTCGATAATAGTAGACAACATTGTCTTACCCTTAGGACAACCATTGTACAGAGGTTGTGTTTCCATCTCCTTATATTTTATGTATTTTCTACTCTCATTCATCTCGGTCTCAACACCAACAGTTTGATCGTCTCCTACTCTACCTTCAAGTGTAATATTCATGTCTTCTAACTCGTGCTCATTCCTCCAATTGTTCATATTGAAAACATGATCAACAAGTTCCTCCATCATAGGCTGGTCAGCTTCTTTGATTGGGTCGGATTTTATTATTGTAGACTTCTGGCCCATCGAATTTTCTCCATGTTGATCCCATAGCACATATCTCTGATCAATACCATTTGACAACAAATGAAAGCTGATTAAATCAAGCTCTATGTGTCCCTTCGAGTTTCTACATCGAACACATAGGCATAAAAATGGTCTTCTCCGTTAGCATTCTTCTTGACAAAATTCACAAATTGTTTGACACCTTCAATATATTCTAAGTCCCCCCGTTTGCTCATCCATGACTTGTCTAAAGGCATTTTCTATACCAAAAAATTCTTTTTATAAGATAAATCTGTAGAAAATAAAAACAAATGAAGTAAATACTCAATAAAGTCATAGGAAAAAAATATAAATTAAGGATCTCCAAGATGTATGACATGAGAAATAAATTAATTTATTTGAAGACTTATAGAGATTAACTATTTATGCAAGCAAATCTCAATTTTTTTTTTTTTTGCAAATATGTGTTACTTTTCAGTGGCGCAACATATGCCTCATAAGTTTGCAAATGGACAAAGTACAGTTTATAGTATTAGCCGATACCAATTTGAGACAGCCAATACCAATACGGTTTGGCATGTCCTAATCTGATACCGACCTATATCGGTACTAACCGATACCGACTTTTGGGGTCTCATTTTCAGTCAATTCGACAGAAAAATTGAAAGAAAAATACCAAACAACAAGGATGTAAAAACATGTAAAAGAAAAAAACTTATCTATCAAAGGTAAACCAATACGCAAGGGTAACTACTATTTCAAAACTACTAAGAAACAACATATAAAATACTTAAAATTATTTTTAAATGTATAAAATATTCTTTTCTTTCTAAAGTTTTAGTTATTAATTATTTTCTTTTGATACTCCGATCTGAAACCTATTGTTGATCCCGATACTCATAGGAAGGGTCCGATACAGATATTGCCAACCTAACCGTCAAACAGTTTTGCCTAAAGATATAGCTAATACGATTGCATTTTCTGAAAATCTATGCAAGGATATGGCAATGAGAACAGAAGAATCCACTATTCTGGACATAATAAATATGCCATACACACAGGAGAATGAGATCTACATTCATGGTCAAGATTTCAAATCCACAAACTAACTAGTACATAGGATATGCTTTCTCATTGATAGGGTATTTATGGTATCCAAAAGATGAAGGCTAACCGCAACCCATCAACATGGATGCTAGAAGTTACTTCAACATCAACAGAACAACAACTTGACATAGATTTTGCACAAATTTACAACGAGTCAGCTCTGTATTGGTGAGTAGAGCATTTCTATACTTCTTACACTTAGCTTGCGTAAAACCATTGTTTAATACCTAATATTTTATTTTGTAATCAATTATTTATTGTCACTAGAAAAGACATTTCAACCCCCTCTAGCTCATGTAATTTTAATGTTCTCATCATCCACTACTGAAAGAAGAAAAAGAAGCTACTTCAAAATCAAAAGCTTCCACATACCTATACTTCATATATCACTTCTCAACAACTAAAGTCCCAAAATAAATCAAATAGTATCGCATAAGCTTCAATCAAATCGGAATGACCAAATTTCTCATGTATACTCCTTGTTTAGACCAACCTTCCTTCTCAAATATTCTTCCTAGCAGTTCATAGCAAGCTGATGCAACTCTCTAAGCCTGTCAAAGTGCTAGTCAGGACGTAGTTCAACATGTCAACATCCTTGAGCAGTATAGGTTACGGTAGTAAAAAAACACACCTACATTTCACCTGTATGTTTTTTTTTTTCTTATTTCAGTCCAGGGGCTTTTCTTATTAACAACTATAGGACTTTAATTGACAACATATTGTGTCAACAAGTAAATTCTTTGATTTTTCAGCTGGTCCCTGCATATATTCTTATGTTATAACTGGGCTCCCTATAACACGGGGACTTGTGAGGCTCAAGATTTACAATTTTACATAGTAATTACGGTCATGTGCTTTGTTATAACTCTTCTATAAACGAGTTTGATGCCTTTACTATACGATAAATATCAAAAGTTGTTCAAACATGACTTCAATCGTGTAGACATTCTCTTGTTCCAACATAACTTTATGAAAGATGATATATAACCGTTTCATCTTTAAAAAATGCTGCAACTAGATTATGCAGCCTCTTTGTTTATGTAACAAGATAGAAATTTTCATTTAAGATGAGGGCAAGTCCAAACAACCATTACAAGTTAGGCTAGCAATCAATTGGAATTGAAACTTATATCAGGAGTTGGCTTAAATTCGACATAAGTCTGACAACACTTGGATGTTGTTCTATATGTATGAAGTCTCATAAGTTTGACAAAACTTATATCAGGAGTTGGATTATATTAGGACTTGAAACTTATATGATTCTTTTTATTACAACACTTGGATGCTATTTTATATGTATGAAGTCTTTTGATCGCGTTTCACGCCAACTCCTTTCATTTTTGCTATGAATACTTGTATGATGAGGAAACTTGTGTTTCCAAGTTATCATCACTATATATCATAAGTCTGATAAAAAATGTTTTTCTACATTAAGGTACAGATATGAGGAGGATATATGCCATCCTTTTCCGCAATGTTGCGAAGGAATCCTCGGACTTCAAAAGGTCAATGTAAGTTATGGATTGCAATATACCGATCCAAGGTTGTAATTGATAGTGTAAATATGAAGATGTTAAGTTTCCTGATAGCATCCAATACAATTAACATACTTTCCTATTATCTTCCGATAAATAGGGTAATATTGGTATCGACAGGTGCACTTACATCACAACTGTGTAAATGGACATCACACTCATGCAAAAGTAGTCCAAAATAAAATTTGGTTGCATCTCTCTATCTAGTTTGATTTTGACTAACGTTACAATATGATCGATGTTCGAGGGAAATTTGCACATGATATTAAACATCTAAAGTTTTTGATCCTATGGAGGTATGATCATAGGATGGATCATGGAACTCAAGATATTTCAAACTAAATGGTGAATGGAAAGGTTCTTTTGTGATCTTAGTTTTATCAGATTGGTAGATCAAGTCCAGTTCACTATCTCATCAGTTTATGGTCCATGTCTTCGGTATCTCAGATCAGAACTCGGGAACTTGATTATGTTATATCTATTTTCCATGGTACTTGGTTAGTTTCCCATATTTGAAGTACAATCAGAAAGTTCTAATGGATTTTTTAGAAAGCAAAAAAATTGATGTTCCATTGACGACTAGAAACTTTATGTTGTCCAACAAAAGAGACGATCCAATTCACAGATTCTTGTTTCTTCAAATAAGATGGTTAATTTCCGCTATCTGTGTTTGGGAGAATCAAAGTCACTTGGTGTCTAACTTTCTAAGATCAGTGTATATGGGAAGAATCAAAGTCACTTGGTATAAATTGGAGGAAAACGAAAACAAAAATTACACTACTTAAATATATATGGAAAAATTGCGCATACATAAGAGAGAGGCATGATGAAATTCAAAAAATAAACAAAAAAAGAAATAGAAAGAACAAACCCTTCCTTGATGGATGATGGCAAGCCCTCCAAACCCTTTTCAGCCTGAGTTGCGAATCCTTCCTCGATGGCGAACTTCAAACCCTTCGTAGATAGAAATCTTAAAATGCTTCGTAGATGGCGACCATAAAACCCTTCATAGATGGAGATTTTACCCAGGTTTGAAGCTCTGTGATTGGTGAGATCTTCAAACCCTTCCTCTAGCGATCGTACGTAGGTTTGACGGAGGGAGATTGAAATTGATTCAGAGGAGATTGAAATTGATTCGGAGGGAAATTGAAATATTGGAGGGAGGCGAAAACTGCGGGAAATATGAGAGGGGGAAAAGTTTTGGTTATATTGGAACATTTAGGTTTGGCTATATTTAGTAATTACTTAATATGCATATGGATGCAATATCAACATTGAACATATTTGGAACACTAAAAAGGTGTATTTTAATAAAATAAAATTATAAAAAATAAAATTAAATATAATAGGAATATTTTTTTGCTGCGGAACATATTTAATATGTTCCAAAACCTAGGAACAAAAAATAAGTATTTGAGATTGAAAAATATCTAGTGTTTCTAATTTGCCATTTTGGTGTAGTGCATACGCACTGGCGACTGTCCTCCCCCAATATTTTCCACACTGTTCAAGTCATGCCCATGACTCGTCTAGCTTTGTAACTGCTTGAGTCTCTAAAACCCTAGTCATAGCAGTTAGGAAAATCTACCGTCACACGACTTTAGAGATGGCCATTCCATAAGTCGTGCCCCTAGCAAAATGTCTCAAACTGTGTAGTGTGAGTGTCATGGCCCAAGGAGATATAAGGATATCCCCCAATAAGAAGATAGTCCTCTAAAAACTAAGTTAACTTGCATATAGTAAAGTAAAACGACTAATAGAGTCGCTTGCACCCAAGTATGGCTTGGACGCGTAGTTTATAACAAAAAAAACTAACAATATGAAACAAAATAAATAATGCAGAAAATAAATAATATGACAGTTAATTAGCAAGGTATACTTGCCTGGTAGCGACGTCTGGTGTGGAGCGATGATCAAGGTGGCACTGACTATGATTTCGATGCTATAAATATGCAAGGCGGCCTCCGATGATGGTACGGACTGTCCCATCGGGTCCAGAATGGTCAGACTAGTTTGGGTCGACATAGAGTAAGAATTGACAAGGGAATGAGTATAGTACGATTGGACAGGATGGTAATCGAAGGAATTTAGTGAATATTATATATATAATTTTTAGAAAACTATCTATAATACTCGAAAATAATTTTACGCAAATACTTGTAAATATTATATATATATAAATTTGAAAACTACATTATTATTAGTCAATACAGTTAGATTGATATTTTTGATACCTAGAAAAGATGATAAGAAATACAAAATAATATATTAGTATCTTCAAGGTATCGAAATCTATGGATGTAGCGCCAAACCTATTAGTATCTATAATCTCAAAAGTACAGGTAAAATATTTAGACAATAAATTTTATCAAGCCCAAATATATTTTCAAAAACAATTGATCACTTTTTAAGGCATAAAGTAGTAATAAATTTCAAATAATAATAACTAATAATTAACAAAAATTAATATCAAAATTTCTAATAATTATTAAATACCAAATCATAGTATTTGTACCTATTAGTACATACACCCATATGCAAACTTAGAGAATGAAATAACGAATTAGAATATATAAAAAATTTTTTACTATAACCCAATATCAAGAATATACTATAAACATCTTCTTCTTTTTCTTTTTTTTTTTTTTTTTCTTTTTTCTTTTTATAACAAAATACAACAACAATAATAATAATAATAATAATAATAATAATAATAATAATAATAATAGTAATAATAATAATAATAATCATAATAATAATAAAAATAATAATAATAATAATAATAATATAATCTCAATAAAACCTACAGCTCTTCTCCCAAATTTGTGACAGTAAGAGAGCGATGGGAAAGGAGGGAGGAGATCGGAGAGAAGAGGGAGGGGATTACCGGAGGGCTGCGCGGCGCTCGGCCTGACGGCGGAAGGACGGAGCTCCGGCGGAGAGGATCGGGGCTTGGGGTTTCACTTGCGCGGCGGCGGTGCCGAGGTGGGAACCGTACGGACGGAGGAGAGGGGCGAGCACCGTTCGATCGGCGGAGGGTTTCGGCGGGTGGTGAGCGCGACGCACGACGAGGGATTCGATGGCCGGTGGAGACACCGGAGGCACGCAGTGGCGCTGAGACGGCCACTGTGGAAGCTCGGCAGCGGCGGCGCCAAAAGTGGACTGCGGTCAAGGTCGAGAGGGTTTCCTAGTGGATCGGCCAGATGCGAGGGCAAGGCGTCGTAGAAGGGACGACGGTGGGAGAGGATGTGTGCGCTGGGTCGTGGGCGGTGAGGCGGTAGGAACTCTGGCAGTTTTCTCGGCCGGGGAGTCGCACGCACGCGGTCGCGTGGCGCTGAACGCCGGTGACCGTACGGTGGGGTCAATTTTTTGGATGGGGAGAATGGGGGCGACGGATCGGGAAATCTAGGTGGACCTAGGATCGCGGCCACGACAAGGTAAGAGGTAGTGGTGGTGTATTGGTTTGCTTATTTTTCTGGTGGTAGTGGATTGGGCGTGTCATGGCGGTTGTCGCCGTGGCTACGGTGGTAACGGTGGTTTTGATGGTGGTGGTGATTTGGTAGGCAGTGGTGACGGTGGCCGGAAAGGCGGGATCGGCTATGGCGATGGTGGCAGTGGTGGTTGCTGTCAGCGAGGCATTGGAGATGGAGACGGATGGTAGTTGTGTGGCCGGGGTGGCGGGGCTGTGGTTACGACATGGTGATGATGGTTGTGGTTGGCCGGAGGAGGGGGTCAGGATAGTCGGAGGATGGGTGTCGGGGGTTTGGTCGGAGGGCAGGGAACGGGACGGCGAAGGCGATGGCTATGGATAAGCTAGGATTATGGATTTATTGTTTGTCGTGTCGGGGTTGTCGACACGGAGGAGAACACAATGTATAGGTAACATATGGAATAAGAATTAGACGGGGAGGGAGAACATGGACACGATGCACTCACGTGGGTGGAGAAATATTTATGGAGGAATTTATGAATGGTAGCAATTTATGGATGAGTACCTGCCTTTTATAGGATGTGAGAATTTCCAGTTGGATAAGGATTGTACCCAAATTAATTATTTAAATCAAATTTGGGTTCAATCTATATTAAATTTAAATTGTAGACAATATCCAAAAAATCAAAATCTTTATTCAAATTTTTTTTTCAATAAAATGTATTTAATAAATTTCTCATCCGATTTAAAAATAACTAGTTTAAAAATTAACTTTTTAATATAAATATTAATATTAAAAATATGCTATAATATTAATTTCAAAAATTCAAGTTAAATATTTAATATTAATAAAAAAAAACTTTACAATGCCTTTTTAATAAATAGGTTAAATAACATCTAGGTAACTATATATACTAGTATTTATATACCGTTATTATTTATAACTATATAAATGAAGGCCTTTTTATAATTAAAATAATAACATGAAATTTTTGATACGATAGCAAGAAAAAATATTATAAATATTATTTTGAACTATAAAATTTAGAAAAACATTTTTCTAAAATATGTACGCTCGCACATATTCGCACTCGTCGACAATTACGAAATACGATATTTCGCGTACAACGTATAATACGACTTCGCAACGTACAATACAAAAATTTAAATTAGTACCAAATTTATATTAAAATATAGTAGAAATTTAGTGGTTTTACAAGGAGTAAGGACAGGTTTCTTATCAAAATACTCAAACTTCCTTAGCATTTTCTCAATTGAATGTGCTAAGGATAGAGTATAGTCCTCTTTCCATTTGGACACTTGCATTTCTAGGATCAAGCTTGCTTCACCTAGGTCTTTCATATCAAACTAGTTAGACAGATAATTCTTAGTATTATTTATCAGTTCCAGTGAAGATCCTAAAATAAAAATATTATCAACATACAAGCATATGATGACACAACTTTCATTTGTATCTTTAGAATGCAAACAATTGTCATATTCATTTGGCACAAAACCAAATTCTATAATGACTTTGTCAAATTTGTTGCGCCATTGCTTGGGAGCTTGCTTTAGGCCATGAAGAGATTTTACTAATCTACAAACTTTCTTTTTTTGACCTTTAACAATAAAACCTTTCGGTAGTTCTATATATATTTCTTCCTCTAAATATCTATTTAGAAATGTTGTCTTAACATCCATTTGATGGATCAACATATCATGAATGGAAGCTAAGGCTAGAAGGGTTCTAATAGAAGTGATCCTAGCTACAGGAGAGTAGGTATCAAAATAGTCTAATCTATTTTTTTGGATAAAACCTTTGGCTA
Organism: Iris pallida; assembly: GCA_029216955.1. Taxonomy (NCBI): domain Eukaryota; kingdom Viridiplantae; phylum Streptophyta; class Magnoliopsida; order Asparagales; family Iridaceae; genus Iris; species Iris pallida. Next base: position 8,880,155 of record JANAVB010007397.1, on the reverse strand, counting down.
CTAATCTAGCCTTATATTTTTCTATGGCACCATCTGCTCTAAGTTTCTTTTTGAAGATCTACTTACAACCTATGGGTTTACTAGCTAAAGGAAAATCTGCTATAAACCAAGTACTATTCTCCATAATGGAGTTTTACTCATTATTAATAGCTTCTTTCCAGAAAGGGGCATCAGGAGAGGATATGGCTTCTTCATAAGTTGAGGTATCACCCTCTATAAAAAATGGGAAGAATCCTTCTCCTAAATTCTGTTCAATTTTTTCTCTTTTACTCCTTCTAAGTTCTATGACTTGTTCAGGTTGAGAACTTGATTTTTTTATCATGAGAACTTGTAGATGGAGTATTAGAAGGGTTGGAGGAAGGTGATAAAGTTCTATCCTTAAGAAGAAAAATGTTCTCAAAGTAAACTACATCTCTAGCTTCTATAATTGTGTTATTAGAGATTTCATTTACTTTAGAATGGGTTACAAGAAATCTATTGGCATTGCTATCTAGGGCATATCCTATGAATATAGCATCTACAGTCTTATGTCCAATCTTCCTCTTTTTGGGCTCAGGAATTCCTACCTTAGATAGACATCCCCAAACTTTTAGGTAATTAATCCTAGGGGTTCGGGCTTTCCATAACTCATATGGTGTCTTATCATTAGTCTTACTGGGTATTCTATTAAGGATATAACAGGCTGACAATAAGGCTTCTCCATAAAGGTTATCAGGGGCACCTGAGCTGAGAAGCATAGCATTGACTATGTCTAACAGAGTGCGATTCTTTCTTTCAGCAACTCCGTTGGACTGTGGTGAATAAGGAACAGTTACCTTAAGAATTATTCTGTGATCTTCACAGAAGTTAGTCATTTTATTTGAGGTATACTCTCCATCATGATCTGATCTAAGAATCTTAATCTTTCTATCTAACTGGTTCTCAGCTTCAGACTTATAGACCTTGAATCTGTCTAGAACTTCATCTTCGGTCTTAAGAAGGTAGGTGTAACAATAATTTGAATGATCATCTATAAAAGTGATAAAGTATTTTCTATCGTAAACCCTACTAGAATCACAAACATCGCTATGGATAAGTTTTAGAAGTTCTGAATTCCTTTGGACAGATATGAAAGGTAGTCTAGTGTGTTTGGCTTGAACACAAATTTCACATTTGTACGTTTATCATCAATAGGAGTCTTAGGAATAAGATCTAAATTCATCATTCTTTTAATAGATCCTAAATTTACATGACCTAATCTGACATGCCAAACATTTGATGATTCAATATTTACAACAAAAGAAGGATTTGAAAATTCATTCATAGTGCTAAAAATAAAGAGTCCATCTTTTACAAATTCTTTCCCCATAAAAAGTTTATTCTTAGAAAAAACAACTTTATTTGCCTCCATTACAATCTTGTATCCTGAGGCTACAAGTAGGGATCCACTAACTAGGTTTCTCCTAACCGACGGCACATGAAGTACATCATGGAGAGGTAAAATTTTCCCTGATGTCATCTTTAGATCTATTCTTTATTTTCCTACGATTTGTGCCATTGAGCCATCTCCTAAAGTCACAGCTCATCCACCTGATTCTTGATAGTTTAAAAAATAGGAGCGATCAAATGAAACGTGAACATTAGCTCCAGAATCCAACCACTAATCATCAGAATGGTCAGAGATATTTACTACAGGTTGATAGCCTACAGACCTGAAGGATCTTGAATATCCATTCATAATCATGTTAGCCTCTGGCTTGTCTTTTCCTTTGAAGGAGGTCTTGACAGGTTCTTTCTTCCTTTAGAAGCAGTTAATGGCCGTATGGTTTGTTCTACCACACGCAAAATAAAATCTTCTCCGATCTTGAGTCTGACCAAAGTTTCTAGGTTTTCGAGGTTGATGGTATTGAGGGTTTTGATGATTTGGTAAAAACTTTGCTTCTTTTTTAAGGAATTTTTCTTGGGTTTGAGATGGTGGTTGGCCTTGGGTTTGCCATAGCTTTCTACAAGGTTTACCCTAGTTGTGGCATTAGACCTGGCTTTGAACTTTAACCTATATTCTTCTTCTGTTCCAAGTCTTTTTAGAGCTTGAGGGTATATAATAGATCCATGTAGATGGAGGAGATCCTTTGCCAAATTAGACCATGAAGGAGGGAGTTTGTCTATTAAGCATCCTATTTTATGCTTCATAGAAAAAAAGTACCTTTAGATTGAACATGTCTATGGTATTCTTGGAATTCATGAATTTGGTCATTGATAGGTCTGTTATCTACCATGACATATCTGTTGAATGTGGAGGAATTAAATATTTTAATTCTAGCATCATCACAACCATATTCATCTTCCAAAGTGTCAAAGAGAGACTCAGACATAGCGATTACGATTCTATGGAAACATTGGTAGTCTATTTCCTTAGGGGTCTTAGGTTTGGTAGATGAAGAGGACTTGGATTCCCCTACGTCAGACTCAGTCTCATCAGAATCATTTGTGATGGGTGTGGACTCATCAATGGCAGAAATCAGGCCTAAAGTGGTAAGCCAAAATTTTATCTGGTTCTGCCACCCCATGAAGTAGGTGCCATTGAACTTAGCGGGCTTTGCAGTGAAGGTCTCTTCTTTGGCAGGCATATTTTCTAAAAGTCTGTAAAATTTATGTTTACTCAATAAGATGGCTTAAGCTAAAATTAACAATTCAAATGCTTTTAGTAATCTACCTTTAAAATTTTAGTTTTCAAGTTTTGATAAGGTTGGATTAGCTGTAGGGGCCGGATCCCAGCAAGCGGAGGTTCACTAGGAACACTTAAGTACCGGTCGTTTAGACAATTTTTCGCCTTGTTGACAGAAGGGCCCTTTCGGCTTGTTCCCAAACAAATCTCTACTTTAGAACTTTAAAATTAAAGAAATTTTACTAAATCAATTAATTGTTTGATTTAGCCTAAATTGAAATATTGAGTAAAAGAAACTACTTAACTAGTATTGACAAAGTGTACTAACACAATAATATTTGTCTAAGGTCTCAATTTATAAAATCAAAACTTGTTAACAATATTTTATAGCAGTCGGACAAAGCTTTTTATATCAATGAATATCAATGATTATAAATGGTAATTTGTCACTATGCCAACAATGATATAAATATTAAGCAATATTTGTATGCTACAATGGATTGTCTTCAAAAGTTCAATAGAGCAATTTTTTTCCTTTTTTTACTTTTCACAGAGGCAACCTATTAAACAAAAGTTTTAAACAACAATATATATTATGTTAACATTAAGGATAGTTATATATATTATAACAGAATAGTTAGTGATAATAGTGGTAAAGTGTAGACAAGTTAGTAAAGCCTACCAGTGATCTTTTTAGAGAATGAAAATATTGTATGCAAAGTGTAACAACTAGTGTATTTACTAAGAGCTACAAGCAATTGTTAATATATATGACAGTAAGCAAATTGTTATATATAACAGTAGCAAATAAACGAATAGATTTAAGTTGTAACCCTTTTTTATGTATAAAAGCAAGAAAATAATCTTTATAAATTGATAACTCTTAGATTTTTGAAATTTCTTCACACTTCGTAAAAAAATCTGCAAACAAAATAAAATATGTAGATGTTACCGACCTCCGGGAAAGTCGCGCACGTAGCACTGCCCTAAGAGTTAGTCCGGGTCTATGTGCATACTGTATCCGAACACTCCTAGTGGTAAAATCTCACCCCCCCAAACAATTTCTGGCTCCCAGCCCCTTGCCAATAACTATTATATCTCAAAGAATATCTCCATGCAAAAATTAGTAAACGAATATATCTTTATTTCTATCTCTACTATTAATGCGGCTTCGAAACAGTTAAAAAAATTTAATTGAAATTGTATGTATATCCTCCATTAAATTAAAAATTAAAAAACTTTTTAACTACCGTGTATGTACCTCTTTATGTAGTTAAAAATAATTCAAAAATCCTTCTGAACATATAACAAATCCTAAAATATATTTAATATCAAATTATATTTAACTAATGACATAATATTATCTAACTAAACACATATCCAAAATTCTAAAAATTAACTATAACAAGTTCTAATTAAAATATATTCAAATCATATTTAAAATATTTTAATACAAATTAAATTTTGTCTAATTTTTTAATAATAGTATAGAATTTTGTTTTAACGTGCACACTACAAAAATACTGTAATTTAGCAATAGATGGTAGCGACGGAAACATATATATGTTCTTGTACATCGACAAAATGGCGACTGACTATGTTATATGAAATACATGTCTATTATTCCATCGCTAAAGCGTCAGCATGTATGTAGCGATAGACTAGTGACGGACCTATTTCGTCGCTACGAGATGTTTAATTCCAGGAGCATCCTACTCTACTCCGATCTACACCCCTTCCTCCTCAACTTTCCCTCCAATCCGACGACCCTCCTCTCCAACCCGACGCCCCCCTCTCTGACCCTCCACCCCGGCGCTTTTCCGGTCAGACGCCTTCCTCCTCCGCCCCGACGCTTCCCTGTTCAACCCCCTCATCCTCAGCCTCAGGTAAACCCTAACCCTTTTTGGCATTTAGGTTTGAGGGTTGTATATACCTAACCCTCTTTGACATTTGGGATTGGGGATTGTATATATTTTGAATTTGGGCTCTGGATACCGACATGATGTGTTGGACACCGATACAAATATATCTATTACTATACATTTCTATACTTTACTATGCTTCTTAACTAAAATCCTTTCAGGAAATAATCGAGAGAGATATTTGTGTCGGACATGTATATACACAATATTTGTATATTTATTTTTCTTATTTAGTGCTTTCCTTGTTCGTAGAATACTTATGGTTTCAAACCAAGTTACGAGGATACTACTCTATAGGACAATATTTGTGTTGGACATGTATGATACACAAACTTTCTGAGCACTCTATTCATATATGGTTCTCACATGTCTAGGTTCCATAGGGACATGTATCAAGCTATTTCTAGTACTATTTGGAACCTAGATACTATATAGATATTTACAACATCTAATATAATAAAACGTATATAACTATGTCAATATGTGCATATATTATTGTTTCTATCTTTATTTTTTTTAATATAGGTCATTTCAAATATATCAACCTCGTATCAAAGTAACCTATGTTTCAAACATAAATTTCTTGGTACAATAGATTGGATTGTTGATATACGATTAGATATCTATGTTTGCACACTCGAGGTCCTCCTTGTCCTCTTTGATATCAAGGTAACCTAGGTTTTAAACGTATATTTCTTGGTGCAGAATTATTTTGTGGATACAATCGAAGACATGAGAGCATGATTGGATAGACGGATGATTTCACGGTAGGCATCAAAAAATTTCTCAGATATGATAGTAGCGTACCTTATTTCATGGATAAGAGGCTCATAAAGTGCCCTTGTGTCAAATGTAATAATATACCATTCAAAGAGGTGGATCTCGTGAGAGAGCACCTCTACAAGATGGGTTTTGTAACAAACTACAACGAGTGGACGGCTCAAATATAACCTTTGTTTTTGCAATATCAGTCTTCCTTCAATACGGAGGTAGGAGAGTCCACTATCAGAGATCACTTCGAATATAGATATCAAAATTTGGCACGCGAGTTGGTATTTGATGTGGCCGATCCATGTTTTGATCCGGAGGATCTGAATCGTGATGCAAAAGAGTTTTATGATATGTTAAAGCATGTCGATACTCTAGTATACCCGGGCTGTAATTCTCATTCGGTTATATCATAGTGATGCACATGTTGAATCTCAAGTCTAATTTTAACTTACTGCAGGAATGCTACGACCGGATAATTCAGTTTATTAGAAAGTTGTTGCCAAAAGGATCGAATAAATTGCCCGAAAACTTCTACAAGTTAAAGATGATGATACAGAAACTTGGATTAGGCTACGAAAAGATAGATTGTTGTCGAAACGGTTGTATGTTGTATTATAAGGAGAACAATAATAAAGGTAGATGCATTTTCTGTCACGAGGATTGGTACAAGCCAATTCGGGGCAAAGAAAAATTAACTGTCCGAGCGAGGTTGCATCCCTACAAGTTCATGCAGATTTTGTCGATAAAAAAGAAGCTACAAAGAATGTATGTGCATGCAAATATAGCACATCACATGGCATGACATAGCAAGAAATGAAAGATGAATGAAGGAGAATTATCTCCTCCTCACGATGGAAAGGCATGGACACATTTTGATCGGTATCATCTTGAATTTACTATGTGCCTAGGAATGTTCGTTAATTTTGACCCCTTATAATCTACCACCGTGGATGTGCATGAAGACACCTTATATGTTCTCGAGACTTGTCATATCGTGTCCAAAAAATCTAAAGAAGAACATCCATATCTACTTGCAGCTATTGGTAGATGAGTTGGGATGGCAGTTTGCCCTTCAGACGTATAATATATCAATGAGTATAACATTCAGATGAGAGCGTCCCTTATATAGACCATCAATAATTTTCCAACATACAAGAGTTATCGGGGTAGAGTACTCATGGTACTATGTCTTATTCGATATGTAAGAGCAAGGCATTTTGTCTTCAGAATGGAGGAAAATCATGCTTCTTTGATTGTCAACGTCTGTTCTTTTCTGCGTCGCATCCGTGGAGGGACTAGAGATGGTTTTAGAGCTTGTAAATAGGAAATATCTCCTCTCCCATTGAGATTGACATGAGACAAAGATTGGGAAGAGGTAGAGGATTTGTCAACTATGATGGAAGATCCGAGATCGGGCCTTCACTTTGAAGGATTTAGACATAGCCATAATTGGACGAAGTAAATTATCTTTTGGGACTTACCTTATTGGAATGACAATCTCATAAGACGTAATCGTGATGTCAAGCATATCGAAAAGAATGTATTCGACAACATCTTCAATACCGTAATGGATATCAAGGGGAAAATGAAAGACAATCCCAAAGCAAGAAAGGACTTGAAAATTATTTACAGAAGACCTGTCATGCCCCGCGCTCGCATGATCAGTTACGAGCGCGTCCAGCCTATGCAGTAGAATCGATGGTAGTGAGCTTTTCTCACCTCATTAGTCAGTAGATGATCGCAATAATCAATATTTGCTCAATCACAAGAACTAATAAAGCAGTAAAGCAACACACATCACACACGCGATCAACACAGCCAACTAATATGCTTTCAGTACATCATAGAAAGCCAAAATATGGAGACAAATTCGATAAAATAACTATATATATCAATGCAACACATCTACACATCATCTTCTATACCCTAATCTACAAATCCTCCAAAGTCCTCATTATATCTGAAATACTATCTCCATGTCATCTGAAATATCAACTATCCAGTCAAGATAGGTGCAAAGCACATCTACAACAGTGAATCAATACAAAATAATGTAGAAGAAATACAATAAAATAGTGAACATGGAGTAACCTGAAATACTAGAAGATCTTGAAATACTCAAACATGCACAAGAAACAATTAAGAGTTGTGTAACTACCTAAATCTAGGAGAGGAGTATTTTTTCAATTCATATTATATATATAATATTGAGCCTAATTATTTAGTTTATATTGTGTATATTTATTTCTTTAATATTGTGTTAGTTATTACGGTTAGTGGTTAGCATATTGTTTAGACTTATGTTAGTGAACCCATTAGATTATAGAGCCAAATAATTAGCATGACATGACTCATTAACCAACTCATTTGATTAGACTCAATTAGACTCATAATTAGTTATGACCAATTAATTAGAATAGACGTTAGACTATCTACCGAAATAGGTCCAAACCCTTCCACACAATTAATTAGCCACCTGACAACATTAGAGCATATAGGACATTCCAGATTAGCTAAACCTAGCCTATATAACCAGCCATGTATGGAGAGAGAAAGAGAGAGCCTCAGTTCTTTATTTCATTCTATAGTCTCATTTGTCTCACTTTTGGTGTTCTTCTAAAGTAGAGCCATTCCTTAATCAACTGTCACATCCCAGAACCAGAATACTTGAGAACGGAGGACAGGCACAGCCAACTACGTAGATTGGAGTGCAACATACTTCGTAATACAGTCACAGCTGTCTAGGTGCATGAGGGTTTATCTATAATCCATCAGTCTCTTATAGTCAAGAACAAGCCTAATGTCTCAATCTCAAGCAAGCAAATAATTGTTACAAGTTGTTAGATCATCAGACATACAAAGTAAGACATCCCAAACATTCCATATTCAGATAATCATGAAGCTAGTCATACAAAATACAAAAACTAATAAGAGTTCAATCATACATGATCAACATGTCACGACCCGCACCCACTGTGAGGGGACGAGAACGTAACAATGCCCAGCCTACGCCGTAGTGTCGGCGGTAGAACGCTGTTCTAGGTCATGATCTATAACTAACATAATATGAATACTCTCCATAAGGAGGCCAACACAGAGGTATAACTCAATCACAATCTATAGATAGAATATGGCACGATGAAAAGGATAAAGAAATCCTCAACTGAGGTACAACAGAAATAAAATAACAAGTCTTACCAACTACCAGTCTCAACATCTAAAATATACAACTCTGAAAATAAAGACAACAGCTAAAACATGAAAAGAAATAGTCTAAGCTATCTACACTAAGCAAGGGTATCATCCTCAGCAGCTGCCTGAACCTCCCCAGGGGTCCAGGTCGCGAGTGTCATCTAGGCAAGCTCCAAGGTAAGGGGTGCAGGGTTCCTCATCATCCTCTGTAAAATTTTTAACAGGTCCAGTTAGGACGGGAACGAGCACAGTACATCTCAACAGTTCATAGAAGGTTAGAAAATATAATCATACAGTAAAGTAAGATATAGATACTGAAGGAAATGCAGTATGTAAACAAAGAGAGAGAGCTGTAATAGAAATATCTACTATAAGTAGAGAGCTACCAGTGACAAGTGATTTAGAGTACAAAATCGACATGTGAACGGCTTGATTTGCACATGGCTATACTAAAGAGGCGTACATGGCTATTCTACTTTGGAATTGTTCACATGGCTATTTATACTCCCCCGTACCCCCAATTAATACACAAGGATCCAACCAGGTTATGTTATGATTCTATGTAACAGCCCCCGAAGGGTGGTAAGCCCCCAAAGGGTGATATGCCCCCAAAGGGTGATAAGCCCCCGAAGGGTGATAAGCCCCCGAAGGGTGATAAGCCCCCGAAGGGTGGTACATAGTAGTCCCATAAATCGGGATTCTGATAGACCCAATAAATAGGATAAGGATTCAAAGAAGACTCTGTGATCATGTGGGTATATGTCACAAGTGATCAAAGAACCAAGAAAGCATATGATACGCCATGTAAGTGAAACGCACAGAACATAGAGTACACGATGCTCCCTGAAGGGATAACATCTCAAGAAGGGATCCATATAGTACTAACCCGTGTGACCAACGTGACAGTATCAAGTAAAGTAATTTAATGCAGAAAATAATTCTAAGCAGGATATGAAATGATCAGAGAATGTACTCACCTCGTATCTAATTGTCTGAAGTAAATATACTGTCCGAGATGAGATACCTGACTCCTAGTTAGAGCAACACAAGTCAAGATGTATACAGGGGATGATAATAGTAATCTATAATGCATCTGCATGCTGTCTAGGTCAAACTAGCCTAGAGTCAACACTTGGTCAACTCTAGTCAACCACACTAGTCAAACTAGGTCAACCTAACCCAGACAAGTCTAATAAGTCTCACTAGGCCTAACCAAGCCTAGTCTAGCAATCACACACCAATCACAAGTCTATACAAGCTATCAAACCTATAATTTACATACCATATTATCCATGCATATATTGTATTACCTATTTTATATATCATACAAGCCTACATACATATTTACATATATTCATATATACCTAGAGATTTAGAGAGAGATTAAGGTATACATGTGTGTGTAAATAGGACATACAACAATGTGTGTGTGCATAGAGTTTAGATAAGTGTCAATGTAAACTAGGTACTTGTGTGTGTGGGTTTAAGGGATGTGTATACTAGAGTATGACAGGAAAATTTAGTGTGTGTGAGAGTGTATAGAGTGTCAATGTGTGTATAACATAGTGTAGGGTGTCAATGTAAAATCTATGTGTGTGTAGAGGGAGAGGGACATGAATGAGTGTATTTGTGTGCAGGCATTGCTTAATGTGAGTGAGGGAAAAGTGTCATGAGAGTGTGGATACATGTGTGTGTGGTGTCAATGTATATGTGTGTGTGTGTACTTCGTGTGTAATAGGACATAGGAATGAGGCTTGCACATGTGTGACAGGTTTGTGGAGTGATAAGGACTGGTTTAGGACTGATATTTGGACTGATAAGGGCATCTATTAGCAGGTTTTTGGAGGCTGTTATGGGCTGTCATTGAGGTTCAAAGGGTTGCCAATGGGGTGGCTAACTAGGCTGAAATATGGACTGCTATGGGGCTATGTTTGAGGGACTAAATGGAGCACACAAAGGGCTAATTTGTGGGGCTGCCATGGGCTAATGTTGGACTGAAAATGAACAGCCATAAAGGCTATATAGGACAGCCATCATGGCTCTGTTTTAGCACATTTAGTCATGCACAGGAGTGTCAATGTATGAGTGTTATTGTGGATGAGGGTATGAGTAATGTGTCACAGGTATTCTAGTGTGCAAAAAGAATCAAAACCAATTCCTAATCTATTCTTAGATTTTTAACAAACCAATGGGCTAAGTAGGGAATCATCTCAGTATAAGGAAGGGAAATTCAATTAGTTCAACCCACACTATCTCAGGTTATAAATAAAAACTGAAATTGATTCATGAACCCATTTAGACTTCCTATTGAACCCTAAACTAAGTGATAGTGCCCTCGATAGCATAAATCAGGATTCAGGCTTTGCATAATCTCAGGTATTAAAGAAACATGGGTTTTGAGTTCTAAACAGTAAGGGAATTCAGGAAGTTGGAAAATCAGTATACTCTTAGTAGTCAACACCATACACCCTCTCCTTTTTGAATTCAAAACAAAGCTAAATACCTCAAAATCGACCCACATTTCAACACACCATAAGACAACTAATAGGAGAATATAATATGAACTTAAACATGTAATAATCAACAATTAAGTTGATAAAAAGGACTGTCAAAATTATATTTAAAAAAACTGGAAAATAACTCAGGTTTAAGAAGTATCATGGACTGAAACAAACAAATCATTCATTTACAGTTATATAGTGAATCTTAGGTTATTTGCCAATGGAAAAGGAAAGGAAATCAAATCACTGTTAAATGGGGAAGGAAACTAATTCACATTGACAACCCCATCACAATTTCAAATCTAACATGTCAATCATTCCACACACACCTGTATAAGTTCAGAAATGTATGCACATTATCAAATAGCAGTTAATGAAATCCCATTAATTTCAGAAAATCAAACAAAGCATAACTGCATTCAGAAATTGAGAGTTTAACAGTTGAAATGCAAATCGAAAACTGAGTTCCATGGTATCATAAAACCCAAGTATGTAGGCCAATTTTCTAGATATGTATAGGTGTACATACATCAGAATAATCAATGAACAGTTACAGTTTCATCAAGGACTCAAAACCAACTGACACTTTACATGTATCAAAAAAAATAAGGAAATTCCTAATTCGAATTGGAAATAACAATTAATAGTTAAATTAGTGGTTGGTAATTACTGATACATGTGAGAGAGTGTTGGGAGTGTGTCCCAGTGTCCACGAACTGGACACAACGTGTCCAACCCGAGCAAAACACAAAAACTGGAACAGAACACACGTAGGCGTCCTGCACGTGTTCACTGAGGTCGTGGACACGACACACGACTCCTCATGACACATGGTTTTGTACACGTATAGCCCACGTGTAGGGCTACACAGTGGACCCACCACGATGTGTCCACAATGTGTCCAGAGTGGACACGAACACGTGTTTGTGCGCGTGTCTGTACGTGTATACAGCTGCCTGCGCGTGACAGGACGTGTCAGTGCGGGCTCGATTGCTCTCTGGACACTCGACCAAATGTCCACAAACTTTGGGGACATGCTGTCAGTGGTAGCCCCCAGGTTCGTGTCAAATTTCAGGTGTCCAAGTGTCCTACAAGTGGAGAACTAAGGGTCGGGTAGCAGGGTACTGCCCTAAGGCTGCTGCGGGCGTGTTCGTGTCCGTTTTGGACACGGACACGACTTGAAAACCAACTCAGTCCTAGGGGAAATTAGTAAACACATTAAAACCAACAATCTCAATCAGAAAGATTTCAAAAATAACATAAAATCATTCATTGTGGCATTTCAACAAACACATGTACGTATACATTGATACGTGTCCGATACGGACACGAAATGGATACCACTCGACACCAAACCAATACCTACGGCTAGGGGACCCTTAGGGCTTCCTATTTATGCAAAGAAATTGAAAATCTATGGAAGGAATAGGAAGTTACCTATATGTTCAATTTCCAATGAAAAGCTCCAAAAGGGGGATTTCTCCTTGTTAGCCAAACTCTCCAAATTGCCCCAAGCCTGAGAATACTCTCAATGAACAGCAAGAGGGTGACAATTAGAATCTAATGCAAGTGGTTTGAGCCAAAAAGGAGTTAAAATGGGAAAGTTATGGATTGGGGAAGATGGCCATACCTCTTTCTTCAAAGCTTGAGAGAAAATAATAAAAGAGGCAAGAATAAATGAAAGAGGCATTAAATAGGGTGGAAAACCCTAGGTTGGCTGCCATGGGCTAATTAGGGTGAGGGTTTGGGTAGATGGTGTGGGCCTATGGGCTTTAAGGCTAGCTATTGATTTAAGGTTTAATCACAAGTCATGGCTTATGACTTAAATCTAACTTAAGTCAAATAACCATACCATGGGTCAACTCTAGTCTAACCCGGGTTACATGACCTAACCAAGTCCAAACACAACTGGGGTTAGCTTCTAAGTTAGCCTACCAAGGTCATTGCTAGTCAAAGTCAACCTAGTCAACCCTCATTCAAACAATTCCAAAATAAATTCTAAAAATTTCCATAAATTCAAATAAATTATAATAAATCCAAATAACCCTAAAAATGTCAAAAATACCCTAATCACATGGCTAGGCTCTAGGGTAGGCAGTCTCTACTGTTCACTAGCAAAACACCAAAAATCACAAGTCATGAATTTAAATAGTTTTAAAAATAATTAAAAATCACTAAAAATTATAATATGAATAAATATCATTAAATAATAATTATAATTACAAAATTTCAAAATTACCCTCTTCTGGAAAACTGGGTGTTACACAACCCTAGGATTTGCTAATCATGTTATAGTCCTTAGGTGTGCTGAAATAAATTTTCAACATGAGCTAACACGTGCATGGCGGCTAAACGCCTCAAAAGAATAAGTTACATTAGAGTGGGAGAGCAAAATAAGAAAACCTACTTGTTGCCACGGTTACTCCTGGTGTTCACCATCTGGCTGGAAAGCAGTTAGATCCTCGGGTATCACTCCGAAATCTGGCCATACAAAACCAGCTGGATCAGATCCCAGAAAGAGGAAGTACCACAAGGGAGGCTCCACTTATGAACTAAAACCAACATATAAAGTAAAAAAACTAATACGAGAACATAATTATAATAACATAATGACAAGAGTTAAAAAAAAGCATTCTAGCTTGTATCAGGAAGAACAAGAGGTGGAATATAGTTCTCATGTTAATCAGGAGATAATCATTCAGGCACGGCCAATCAAGTCCTACGGCTTGCTATCATTAGCTAACTAAGGTTATCACAGGCCTAGTTACTAACAAGATAAAGTTGTCACGACCCGCACCCTGTGTAGGGGCACGAGAAGTGGGTACGTCCAGCCTACGCCGCAGTGTCGGCGGTAGAACGCTGTCCTAGGTTGCTAACTAATCTCATGCAGTGTATATAATGTACTTGCCAAGAACTCAACTCCGAAGGGAGGACAAGTAAAAGATATGATATACTCAATCACCGTCTAAGCACGATAAGATAACACAGAAATCTAGATACCAACTAACAACAACAGAAATTAAACTACTAAAATAATAACAACAATATCTCAAACAAACTCTAATACAACTTGATATCTCAAGTTTAATACAACAAGCTCAAAACATGAAAGCTAAGTAAGTCTACTAGCTAAGCTCCTGAATCACTCCTGAGAGTCGGAACCAAAGGTAGCTAATCCCTCGCCAGGTCCATGGTAAGTAGGGCATGTGTCGTCAGGAGTATCATCTGTAATATTTTCAACAGGTCCAATCAGGACAGGAACGAGCACATCTCATCTAGAAATCCCAAGTAAATGACAAAGACTATAAAGCAGTTTTTAGACAGTTATACAGATGAGCATGGCAGTTTTATACAGGTAAAGATGTAGAGAAACAGTGAGGGTACAAGGAAAGTAAAGTAACTAACAAGAGAAGAAATCATGGCAAAGAAGACTGTAGTAAACTAGCTGAACTAGAATAACATGGTATAAGTCCAGACAGTATAAAATGTAATCCCAGTGTGAGTCCAGTCCATATAATCCAATACTAGATGATTCCAGTACAAGATGAGTCCAGTAAAAATGAGTCCAGAAGTGATCCATGATTCCAGGGTAAGTCCAGACTATACTCTAACAGTGTGTTTTAAAATACTGAGATCAACATGTAAACGGCTAGGGGTAATCAGGCACATCGTACACTCGGCCAAGTGTAGGATGGCTAGCATTCCAGAATAGTTCCAAGGGAGGTGGTTCCAGATTTTAGGTATGTTCACATGTCTACTCAAGTATTTCCCCGCCCACAAGTGAATCCATAATCCAACACTACAACCAGTATGAGTCCAGCCAATGATTCCAGAAATGATTCCAGAAATGGTTCCAGTAGGGTGATGCCAGTAGTGATTCCAGATATAGAGGCCAGACATAAATAAATGAGTGTCGCATGTAATGGATCCAGTAATACTAATCGTGTTTGTACAGAGAATCATATATAGCTATCTAGAACTGAAATACAGTAAATGACAAGTAATGAAAGATCTATCAGAGAATGTACTCGCCTGACACTCTGGATGAGTAGTGTAATATCAGATGTCTGTACCAGGGTCACAATGTCCTAAAATAGAGTAATACAGTTATGACATGTCCATAATGAAGGTAAATGAAATCTACAATGCAATCTATATGAATTCTAAGCCAATCTAGGTCAAAGTCAAACTTGGTCAACTCTACAGTCAAACTAAGTCAAATCAAATCATACTAGGTCACAGGAAATCAAACTAAGTCAAATAGAGTCAAACAAGGTCAAACAAGTCAAGGTTAGTCAAATCTAGGTTAAAGTCAACTCCTGGTCAACACTCTAATCAAACTAGTCAAATACTAGTCAACATGATCAATCTGGGTCAAGTCTAAGTCAAACTTAGACCAACTAAGGTATTGGTCAAACAAAGACTAGTCAGTCAGGTAATTAAGCCAGGGGTCAACTATTTAAGTCAAACTCTATAAGGTTACTTAACTAACCATAGGCTAACCTGTCTTAGGATACCTAAGATACCATTCTACAAAGCTAAGGTGTAACCAAATCACATATAAATATATATAGTACAACACCAAACTTAATCTTATAATCAAGCTAAACCATAGTCTAACTCAATCAAGACTCAACTCTAAGTATCCTACTTAACCCCATACATATCTTCACTCTACATAGGGCTATCTATATAACCAAGTCATAAATAATACCCTTATATAGGTCAAAGTCTAAACCAACTAGTCAATAGTCTAGGGTTTAGTCAAACTTAGGTCACCAAGTCATTTAGAGTCCATCCAAGTCAATTCTAGGTCAATTAGGTTAAGGTTTGACCTATAGTTGACTTTGGTCAACCATGGTCAAACTTGTAGTCAAACTAGGCCCAATAGGCCTAAGGTCAAGTCTAGACTCGTGGGTCATGGGCCATAGGCTAACTCTATAGCCATAGGCTAGTAACCTAGGTCAATGGTCATAGGGTTCATAGGTTTATACCTACAATAGAATCTATACAAATATATATATAACCTATATATAAAGGGTCACTATGTAATATACCCATAACCCCACATATATATATAAACATATATATACACTAATATATATCTATAACATATATATATACATACAAAATGTATATGTATATTACCTAATACATATATACAATATATATATAGATATAGAGAGAGGGAAAGAGAGAGAGAGACAGGGAGAGAGAGTGAAGAGAGAAAGGGATGGACAGAACAGTAGGGGGGGGGGGTGTCTCAGGTTCCTGAGACAGGAATCCCAGCCCCAAACTCACACACACACAGTCCACATATACATATATATGTATATACCTACACAACTCCCTATGTACGCTACCAAATACCCCCAAAATTCACCCACACTCACACATACATATATACTATATATATATACACTGATAATATACCAATACATATGTAAAACATATCAAAAATAGGTTTGAAATTCAAAATACAAAAACTGGAAACAATTCCAAAACTGGAAAACTGGACTGTTTACTCGAAATTGGGTAAACCCAATTTCACATCCAAAACCGAGCTAAGGCTCGATACTAGTGGTTGGTAATGGTAGCCCCTAGGTTCCTCTAGGTTCCTACTAGCCTGACACATGGCCATGACACGACACGGCGTGTCCACCAACTCCTAAACCCAATCGGGTAAAACACATACACTAACAGACACTACACGTCGTGCACACATGTAGGCGAGTCTAGGACACGACACAAAGCGATACACATCTCGTGATCGTGTCAGTAGGTGAGTCTAGGGTTCGTGCACGTGTCCAGCACCCTGCACTGTGTCCACGTGTCGTGTAGAGGGGACACGACACGCGTATCAGAGAGGGAAATACGTGGTTTCAGACCGCGTCGTGCAGTGATGCACGCGTCTCGTGTACGCGACACAGGACACGACACATCTCGTGCTCGTGTCCTGGGGTTCGCCCTAGGTTCCTCTACACATGTGTCACCCTGACACGTGTCCGCGACTCGTGTACATGGGACACGAGACCCGTGTCAGAGCCGTTTTCACGGCTGTTCAGTGCAGTGCACGTCCCTTGCGGGGACGATTCCGTGTCCGACACGA
Source organism: Iris pallida (assembly GCA_029216955.1). Classification (NCBI taxonomy): domain Eukaryota; kingdom Viridiplantae; phylum Streptophyta; class Magnoliopsida; order Asparagales; family Iridaceae; genus Iris; species Iris pallida. The sequence goes on along the minus strand of JANAVB010007397.1, from coordinate 8,863,016 downwards.
CACGAGGTCATTCCAAACTTTGGGGATGACCTGTCAGTCAGTGCCCCGTGCTCTATGCCAATTTTGGCGTGTCCACGTGGCGTGTCCAAGGAGAACTGACACAGTGGTAGCAGGGCACATTTCAGTGTACTGTGTACTGTGTCCAGTGTGTGAAACTGAGAGCTTCGTGTCCAGATTTTGGACACGACACAACCCAATTTGTGCTCAGTGTTTTAGGGTTAGGTTTAGGGTTAGGTAGGCTAGGGTTTTGATCAAAAACATTTGAAAATCAGTGAGTTTACATGTACTGAAACAGTGAGCAAAATCAGTGTATTAACATGAAATTGAAATAGGATACGTGTCCAATACGGACACCAAATCGATCCTAGTTTTCACCAAACTTGTCCTACAGTTAGGGTAGACCTACATGCATGCATTTATGAAGAAAAATCACTACATTACATAGATAAAAATGAAAATACCTCTATGTGCTAGAAATCAAGAAATCTAATGTAGAGGGGGGGGCTTCACTTCAACTTTGTGATGTCCAAAACCTCAAAAACTCCAACTTCTAGTCTCCCCTAGCTCCCTTGGTATGTTAGGGTTCCAATGCAAAAGATTTGAGGTCAATAGGATCACTAATGGTGAAGTTATGGAGGTGTGAAGTTGAGGGAAAAATCAAGGTTTTAGTGTAATGAAAATGGGACCTTTTTGTGAAGGGGTGTACATATATAGGGGGGGGTGTTCTTGGCTGCCATGGGGGGGTAGGGGTAGGCTATAGGGTCCCCTTCCACCTTGCAAAACTTAGTCTCTAAGGCTTTGACTAGGGTTAGATATTCTAGGTTTCTAAAATATCCTAGAAAGTTAAATATCTAGATATTTATCAACCTAGATATTTACACATAAAGTAAATATCTACACTTAGTCTTCTAGGTTAGTGACTAACCCCTAGATTAGGCTAAACTAGCTTAGGGACTAACATAACACTAATCAATAATTAATTAATAATAAAAACACATAATTTCAAATAATTCCAAATAAATCCTAGAAAATTACCAAAATACCCTTTAGGCCAAAAAGCCCTAATTTGATGTTCTAAGCCTATGGCTAAGCTCACATGATCATGGTTAGTCTCTAGGTTAAGGAATAGCTAGGGTTTACACTAGAGTTTATTAGTAAAATCACAAAGTCACAAGTCATGACTTAGGAATTGGTTTAACCTAACTAAAATCACCAGAAAATCATACCATGACTAAAATACCACTAATAAATAATAAAAATAATAAATTTTCAAAAATACCCCAATTTCAGAAAACTGGGTGTTACAAGTCTACCCACCTTAGAAGAATTTCGTCCTCGAAATTAAGATGGTCGTACTCCTCCTAGGTCACACCCCCAGTCAATCAAAGTCAAAAGATGACATGCAATCATAGTCCTACTGGTCACGATTCTACAGTCTCAAAAAGGGTAACTATGCTATCTAGCATATCACAAGCATATCCTGACAGGTACTAATGGAATCACACAACAAGATGGGAATGGATTTGAAAGAACAGAACCTGCAAGTGGCTCCATCCATGTAGAATAATATATGAAAGCGAACCAAAGTGCAATAGGTTGATCAGACCATCATGCACCGGCCCTGATTAGACAATATGTTAGTGGGTACTAGCCCCCAATAAAATATGTCGTGATCAAGCTCGATAAAATATAAGCTTGCAAAACTAAGGCTAAATTAGCAGTAAAGAAGGTCAAATATAAGGGAGGTAATGATGAATAAGGTTAAATAGTCCAAGACCCCTTAAACATCAAGGAGTGAGGGTGAATTAAAACAAGAGGAAAAGGGTTTTCAATATCGAAGTTCAAAATAAGATTCTCAAGGGTCGTCCCGGAATCTCTCATGAAATCCTAACAGTGATTGAGTATACTCTCATCCTAATACCTTAATTCCTATATTCTTTCGCAGGCTCGTAGCAGTACAACTAAGTCGTCGTGCTACTACGAAATCGCACAAATGCGACTCTCGACCTGCATGGGCCACCACTAAAAACGTGTCACGACCCGCACCCTGTGTAGGGGCACGAGAAGTGGGTACGTCCAGCCTACGCCGCAGTGTCGGCGGTAGAACGCTGTCCTAGGTTGCTAACTAATCTCATGCAGTGTATATAATGTACTTGCCAAGAACTCAACTCCGAAGGGAGGACAAGTAAAAGATATGATATACTCAATCACCGTCTAAGCACGATAAGATAACACAGAAATCTAGATACCAACTAACAACAACAGAAATTAAACTACTAAAATAATAACAACAATATCTCAAACAAACTCTAATACAACTTGATATCTCAAGTTTAATACAACAAGCTCAAAACATGAAAGCTAAGTAAGTCTACTAGCTAAGCTCCTGAATCACTCCTGAGAGTCGGAACCAAAGGTAGCTAATCCCTCGCCAGGTCCATGGTAAGTAGGGCATGTGTCGTCAGGAGTATCATCTGTAATATTTTCAACAGGTCCAATCAGGACAGGAACGAGCACATCTCATCTAGAAATCCCAAGTAAATGACAAAGACTATAAAGCAGTTTTTAGACAGTTATACAGATGAGCATGGCAGTTTTATACAGGTAAAGATGTAGAGAAACAGTGAGGGTACAAGGAAAGTAAAGTAACTAACAAGAGAAGAAATCATGGCAAAGAAGACTGTAGTAAACTAGCTGAACTAGAATAACATGGTATAAGTCCAGACAGTATAAAATGTAATCCCAGTGTGAGTCCAGTCCATATAATCCAATACTAGATGATTCCAGTACAAGATGAGTCCAGTAAAAATGAGTCCAGAAGTGATCCATGATTCCAGGGTAAGTCCAGACTATACTCTAACAGTGTGTTTTAAAATACTGAGATCAACATGTAAACGGCTAGGGGTAATCAGGCACATCGCACACTCGGCCAAGTGTGGGATGGCTAGCATTCCAGAATAGTTCCAAGGGAGGTGGTTCCAGATTTTAGGTATGTTCACATGTCTACTCAAGTATTTCCCCGCCCACAAGTGAATCCATAATCCAACACTACAACCAGTATGAGTCCAGCCAATGATTCCAGAAATGATTCCAGAAATGGTTCCAGTAGGGTGATGCCAGTAGTGATTCCAGATATAGAGGCCAGACATAAATAAATGAGTGTCGCATGTAATGGATCCAGTAATACTAATCGTGTTTGTACAGAGAATCATATATAGCTATCTAAAACTGAAATACAGTAAATGACAAGTAATGAAAGATCTATCAGAGAATGTACTCGCCTGACACTCTGGATGAGTAGTGTAATATCAGATGTCTGTACCAGGGTCACAATGTCCTAAAATAGAGTAATACAGTTATGACATGTCCATAATGAAGGTAAATGAAATCTACAATGCAATCTATATGAATTCTAAGCCAATCTAGGTCAAAGTCAAACTTGGTCAACTCTACAGTCAAACTAAGTCAAATCAAATCATACTAGGTCACAGGAAATCAAACTAAGTCAAATAGAGTCAAACAAGGTCAAACAAGTCAAGGTTAGTCAAATCTAGGTTAAAGTCAACTCCTGGTCAACACTCTAATCAAACTAGTCAAATACTAGTCAACATAATCAATCTGGGTCAAGTCTAAGTCAAACTTAGACCAACTAAGGTATTGGTCAAACAAAGACTAGTCAGTCAGGTAATTAAGCCAGGGGTCAACTATTTAAGTCAAACTCTATAAGGTTACTTAACTAACCATAGGCTAACCTGTCTTAGGATACCTAAGATACCATTCTACAAAGCTAAGGTGTAACCAAATCACATATAAATATATATAGTACAACACCAAACTTAATCTTATAATCAAGCTAAACCATAGTCTAACTCAATCAAGACTCAACTCTAAGTATCCTACTTAACCCCATACATATCTTCACTCTACATAGGGCTATCTATATAACCAAGTCATAAATAATACCCTTATATAGGTCAAAGTCTAAACCAACTAGTCAATAGTCTAGGGTTTAGTCAAACTTAGGTCACCAAGTCATTTAGAGTCCATCCAAGTCAATTCTAGGTCAATTAGGTTAAGGTTTGACCTATAGTTGACTTTGGTCAACCATGGTCAAACTTGTAGTCAAACTAGGCCCAATAGGCCTAAGGTCAAGTCTAGACTCGTGGGTCATGGGCCATAGGCTAACTCTATAGCCATAGGCTAGTAACCTAGGTCAATGGTCATAGGGTTCATAGGTTTATACCTACAATAGAATCTATACAAATATATATATAACCTATATATAAAGGGTCACTATGTAATATACCCATAACCCCACATATATATATAAACATATATATACACTAATATATATCTATAACATATATATATATACATACAAAATGTATATGTATATTACCTAATACATATATACAATATATATAGATATAGAGAGAGGGAAAGAGAGAGAGAGACAGGGAGAGAGAGTGAAGAGAGAAAGGGATGGACAGAACAGTAGGGGGGGGGGTGTCTCAGGTTCCTGAGACAGGAATCCCAGCCCCAAACTCACACACACACAGTCCACATATACATATATATGTATATACCTACACAACTCCCTATGTACGCTACCAAATACCCCCAAAATTCACCCACACTCACACATACATATATACTATATATATATACACTGATAATATACCAATACATATGTAAAACATATCAAAAATAGGTTTGAAATTCAAAATACAAAAACTGGAAACAATTCCAAAACTGGAAAACTGGACTGTTTACTCGAAATTGGGTAAACCCAATTTCACATCCAAAACCGAGCTAAGGCTCGATACTAGTGGTTGGTAATGGTAGCCCCTAGGTTCCTCTAGGTTCCTACTAGCCTGACACATGGCCATGACACGACACGGCGTGTCCACCAACTCCTAAACCCAATCGGGTAAAACACATACACTAACAGACACTACACGTCGTGCACACATGTAGGCGAGTCTAGGACACGACACAAAGCGATACACATCTCGTGATCGTGTCAGTAGGTGAGTCTAGGGTTCGTGCACGTGTCCAGCACCCTGCACTGTGTCCACGTGTCGTGTAGAGGGGACACGACACGCGTATCAGAGAGGGAAATACGTGGTTTCAGACCGCGTCGTGCAGTGATGCACGCGTCTCGTGTACGCGACACAGGACACGACACATCTCGTGCTCGTGTCCTGGGGTTCGCCCTAGGTTCCTCTACACATGTGTCACCCTGACACGTGTCCGCGACTCGTGTACATGGGACACGAGACCCGTGTCAGAGCCGTTTTCACGGCTGTTCAGTGCAGTGCACGTCCCTTGCGGGGACGATTCCGTGTCCGACACGACACGAGGTCATTCCAAACTTTGGGGATGACCTGTCAGTCAGTGCCCCGTGCTCTATGCCAATTTTGGCGTGTCCACGTGGCGTGTCCAAGGAGAACTGACACAGTGGTAGCAGGGCACATTTCAGTGTACTGTGCACTGTGTCCAGTGTGTGAAACTGAGAGCTTCGTGTCCAGATTTTGGACACGACACAACCCAATTTGTGCTCAGTGTTTTAGGGTTAGGTTTAGGGTTAGGTAGGCTAGGGTTTTGATCAAAAACATTTGAAAATCAGTGAGTTTACATGTACTGAAACAGTGAGCAAAATCAGTGTATTAACATGAAATTGAAATAGGATACGTGTCCAATACGGACACCAAATCGATCCTAGTTTTCACCAAACTTGTCCTACAGTTAGGGTAGACCTACATGCATGCATTTATGAAGAAAAATCACTACATTACATAGATAAAAATGAAAATACCTCTATGTGCTAGAAATCAAGAAATCCAATGTAGAGGGGGGGGCTTCACTTCAACTTTGTGATGTCCAAAACCTCAAAAACTCCAACTTCTAGTCTCCCCTAGCTCCCTTGGTATGTTAGGGTTCCAATGCAAAAGATTTGAGGTCAATAGGATCACTAATGGTGAAGTTATGGAGGTGTGAAGTTGAGGGAAAAATCAAGGTTTTAGTGTAATGAAAATGGGACCTTTTTGTGAAGGGGTGTACATATATAGGGGGGGGTGTTCTTGGCTGCCATGGGGGGGTAGGGGTAGGCTATAGGGTCCCCTTCCACCTTGCAAAACTTAGTCTCTAAGGCTTTGACTAGGGTTAGATATTCTAGGTTTCTAAAATATCCTAGAAAGTTAAATATCTAGATATTTATCAACCTAGATATTTACACATAAAGTAAATATCTACACTTAGTCTTCTAGGTTAGTGACTAACCCCTAGATTAGGCTAAACTAGCTTAGGGACTAACATAACACTAATCAATAATTAATTAATAATAAAAACACATAATTTCAAATAATTCCAAATAAATCCTAGAAAATTACCAAAATACCCTTTAGGCCAAAAAGCCCTAATTTGATGTTCTAAGCCTATGGCTAAGCTCACATGATCATGGTTAGTCTCTAGGTTAAGGAATAGCTAGGGTTTACACTAGAGTTTATTAGTAAAATCACAAAGTCACAAGTCATGACTTAGGAATTGGTTTAACCTAACTAAAATCACCAGAAAATCATACCATGACTAAAATACCACTAATAAATAATAAAAATAATAAATTTTCAAAAATACCCCAATTTCAGAAAACTGGGTGTTACAAAAGTTGAGATATTCCTACAGTCACAAGCCTTGCAGACCATCCAGGCTACCCAGGCGTAAGTTACGAGAGTTATCAAGTGACAAGAGTTACACAATTTATGTTGTACTTGATTACTTAGGATACAAGAAGTGCAACACACGACAGTGTGCTAAAATGCGCCCTACTCGACGGCAGACTAGAAGCCCACAGCTATGGTCAGGATAACGGGATCGCCTGTAATTGGAAAATCTCTCTATATGAGCTACTTGATCAATCTAGTCATTTAACCTAGTCAAATTTATTATGAATCCCTGATCGTGGTAACCAAAAATTCATGTCCTAGATATGATGCAAGACACGACATGTAGCTTGTACAAACACAATCGGGAAAATCAACCACGAAGTCAAGATAAGAGTTAAACTAGCAAGACAAGAGTAGCTGTCGTAACAACATTCAGGTTATACATGTCATATCAGTTTTACTTGTCGTATCAAGAATACTTGTCAAGAGTGAGCCTCGATGGGATACTATCAAGATTATCAAGATGGGATCATGTTATCATGTTCAAGTTCAAGTTACTAGATCAATATTATCAAGTCGGGTCGTCACAACTTAGGCCAAGTACAAAAAATATGCGAAGAAGATCAAGAACATTCATGGGTGATTGAAACTATCATTTGCATATAAACTCCAGTTAAAGTGAGACAGGGAGATTCTTGAAGCCAAGACGAAGATCTACAACTTTCATGTTTTGAGTTTTATAAGATTTTAGCTAGAAAATAGCTTAAACAAGCAAAAATAATCATTCGCGCGCACGGACAATGTAACCCCGCATTCCCAAAGTTTAGTATTTTCTGGGTAATTTTAAAATTTTAGATATAATTATTTTTGATTTATTTTGATTAATTATGAGACTCTATATAGTTTTCTAATTGAGATATTTTGATAATTGAAGGATTTAGTGAGGGAAGCCTGGCAACTATATTTTGAGTGCTCTCCAAGAATTGTAACAACCGTAACAAACCTTCTAACAACTTCTGGATTAAATTGTAAATATTAGATCAGTAATAGATTTAATAGTAAAATCACCACACCTTTCTTTTAGATATATAAGGGGGGAGGGAGAATGAACTGAATCATTCTCATTTTTCTTAGCTCTGTAAAAGAAATCGAGCTTTCTCCTTAATTTTCCCTTTTCCCCCAATTTATTCTCGAATCCATGTCCTAACCCTAATTTCTTTACCGACCATGGTGAGGCCGGAGATCCTTCCTCCGAGCGACGGTTGAGCCAGTCGACGAGCGCCATTCCTCCATCAATGGTTTCCTTCGGCAGTGTGCACGACTACTCCGGCGCTCGACTGTGCACGATTTCCTGGCAGCGACGGCGAGGCGGTTCTCTTCGGTGGTGCACAAACCATTCCCGATGACAGCTACCATGAGGACTTCTACTCCGGCGGTTTCTTCTCCCCTATGGCGGTAGTGTCGATCATCTTCCTCGACTCCCGGTGATGTTCCTTCACTCTTATCGACGTCCTTCTTCGTCAACATTCAGCGAATTACGATGACGGTGAGGGTCGTTAAATCTCAATTCCAGTTCTTGATTTAATGAAAATGAATACTGTGTCATTCCTTACTGATCGTTTTGAGTCTCGATCATTCTTGATTTGGAAATTTTAACAACGTGATTGATCGAGTAGTACACTCGATCGACAGATCGAGATTAAAATCATTTATGTAAGCTCGATCCTTGATTACTTCTGTTTCTAACAAATTCTCTGAGGATTTATTCCCGAATCTAATTTTTTTATGCTTCAACTGTTTGACAAAATGCCTCAACACAGATTGAGTTACTGGACACGAGGGGATCGTGTTAGACACTTGGAAACGTATCTGTGCTCCAGATCGAACCATTCTCAGGTAACATCCTAAATTTTTTTCATACTATTGAATAACACCATTCGAGTCTAGCTTGATGTGGTATTGGCCAGGATCGGTAGAAATTGGTGTGTAGTTTGTGTCCAGGGGTGTGCGTGTCCAGCAAGTGCTCATGTTCAACTGTTGTCTGCGTTCAGGTGTCGTTCGTACCTAGCTTAGTTCGTGTCTTGCAGAGTTTAGTATACCAGGATGGGGGTGAAAATTTGTAATGATGCAAGCTTAGACTAGAATTTAAGTGCAATAGAGTTTTGAATGGTCTTTCTGGGGCTTAAAGTTTGTATAGTTGTGCTGGATTTCATTGTGTATAATTGTTGGGTTTGTTCTGCATAATTGGCAAAGGTTTTGAATTCAAACAACATTTAGGGAGTAGCTGTTACTTTCAAATGCAACTGAGCTTGAGCTAGTTTTTGTATATTATTTTGATGAGTTTGAGTTAAGTTTTGTATATATATATTTGATGAGTTTGAGTTAAGTTTTGTATATTATTTTTGATGAGTTTGAATATGTTTTGATTTTGTATATGTGGATTGTCAGTTTACTTGCTCGGTTGTTCAAGTTCACATGGGTTTTCTATTTTTCTTGCTGGTTTGGGCTTAGGGATTTTGAGTATAATGTTACATTGGTAGTGCTTCCAGCCTTGGGTAGGCTCACTGGTTAAGGTTCTGTATGAGTTTTGTTGGGGTAAGCAGTCACATTTGGTAACTACATGTTGCTCAGCTCAGTTACAGTTTATGTTGCTGGGTTAAATACAAAATGAGTTTGGGCTTCAAGGTTGTGTGTTTGGGTGTGTTGGAGGGAATTGAGTTGAATGATGTACTGGGTATTAGGTTTAAACATGTTGATAGTTCTGTTAACCTATGTTTTAACAAATTATGAGTCCATATGCATTAGGTTGATATCACTGTAATATTATATATAAAGATAGTTAAATCTTCCTAGTAGTGAACTAGTATTTTGCTGCTAAAACCTATATTATTTATGTTGCAAGTTTCATCAATAATTTGTCATAGTAGGATTAGGGAGTACTACAATAGTGGTATGGTTTTCCTCTTACAAATTACTCTATGTTATACCTATCTAATACCATTTTGCCAAATTAGACTATTGAGCCAATTATTCTATATAATTAATTAACACTTTTTTACTTAACAGCTATTAGTGTTGGATAATTAGCTTTTTTATTATTAATGATAGCTAGTTGCTATTATCTAGATTTTAATTAAAACCCAAATTGCTTCAGGTAGACTTAGTGATTATTACATTCGTACCCTCAATCTCCACAAGCAAGACAAGTACATTCTATGGTTTATGTTAATTTATATTTATATCCTATGCTTTTCTTGTGACACATTGTAATACGGTATATCATATACTCTTGTACTTTCTTGTCTTGTACCTACTTGTGGTCGGGGAGGAGAAATATACTAGCTATGTGACCAAACCCAAAGATCAAAAATTCATGTGAATAGCTTAGGTCTCACATCGTGCATGCGGGCCCTAAGCCGTACCCATTTCATGTGCTTCCTGTGCTTATCCCAGCCGGTCACATATGCTAGTTGTATTTCAAACATTGTGCACATGTCATGTCTTGTACTTCAGGTTCATGGTTTATATTCTTGTACATTATTTTTTGTACTTTACATTCATGTACTTTCCTGTTCTTTCCTATGCTTTACATGTTCCCTTGTACTTTTCATATCATAATATTCTTGTTTATTACCTAGAATTCTACTTTGCTCCGCTTCTGACTGGATATATTGCAGGTGTACTTGAGGATATCATTCCACCTTATGGGCCAGAGCCTGGGATCTTAGCTGAGCGGGATGGAGGCATGACTTAGCTAGAGGTTACAGGTTTAGGTTCGTTTAGCGTTACTTCGAGATGATGTATATTGAGAGTTCATGGTTGTATTTCATTCCTGTCACCGGATTTGCCTTTGGTACTTTTATATATAAATTATATTATGACTTGTGGATTATGGTGGTCATTCTGGGACGGTTAGATGCTGTGATGTTTACTTTCATGTTATTCTTGGAGTTTTCCTTAGATCTTTACAGCTTACTTCATTGAGTCTTCCAACGTAGGCTGGGTGTGTCTGACTCGTGTCCGATTATTCGGGAGTGGGTCATGATATGTTTTTAGTGGTGTTCCATACAGGTCCATCCTAATGCACTTAGGCTTTAGAGTGCTATTGGGGAAACTGTTAGACTAAGGAAAACTCATCACAATATAGGATTGCGGGAATGGTTATGGGTATATTTTACTAAGTTGGTTTTACTTATTATCTTGTAGTCTAGGTCGTTTTAACATTTTTCTATTTTTCAGATGGTTCAGACATGCAACACTGAAATTGCTGATCCACCTGCACTTGAGGCTTCCAAGCTTTCATTACCTCTGGTCGTCCCTACTATCATCATTGGTAGTACGCAGTTAATAAAGATGTTCTAGGAGTTCTTTAATGCCCAGAGGGAGCAGGCTGATCTTTTCAAAGCTAGACTTAAAGATGTATTTTCCAGGTCAGGAAAGATTTTTGATTTCTAGACTCTCGGACATTTGGACTTCCCCGAGACCGAGCGCATTCCTTGCACCGGAGAGTAGATCGAGAACCTGGAGCCGCCACATCTGAGGATCAGCCAAGTCTCTGAGGATCTGAATCCTCTGAAGATTGGAGCCACCAGCGAGGAGATCCTGAACGTAGCACGAACAATTGAACGAGATAGGAAGCTGAAGTCCAAGAGAGACATAGAGACTTATGACGGAGATAGCAACTACTCTGGACCCGGAAAGCGTCGCAACACTCAGACAACACCTCTTCAGTCGCATCATCAGCCGCGTCATCAAAGACAGATTCAGACCCATCTTCCTTGTGTGTTCTGTAAGAGGACGGGATACTATGTTGACAAATGCCGTAAGAGGCTCGGACTCTTCCTATTCTGCAGATCTTCTGCCCACCGAATCAAGGATTGCCCAGAGGTCGCTGATCACACTGCCCAAGGACGAGCATGAGGAGCACCAGGATCTCAGCAGGGGGACCTACCTATCCAGACTCAACAGCTATATGGAGTACTGCCACAAGGACCTGCCAACGTCAGGACAGCTGAAGAAGTTGAAGTGATTCCAGTTCCAGAAGAATACTGAAGATGGACTGAAGACAGAAGACTTTTCTTGCATGGTTGGAGAAGACCGTGGATTATGGTTCGCAATCCAATTTCCTTAGATTTTTTCTTAGCCCTAGATCGTTTCCTAAAACTTCTTTGTTTTCTATCCGAGGATTGTTAGACCTTGTTTTCTATTCTAAAACTTTGGATTGTTATTCGAAATGTATTTCGAGATATTGTTTCCTATTTCTAGATCTTATCACCCATTCAAGACTCTGTTTCTATGCATTATTTTTTCTTATATTCAATACCTGTTTTGGATCTACTATTCGATAATCTGTTCTCTATTCACTATTTGTAGCTTTGTTCCATTTCAAGGTTTTATTTTATCTCAAAATTTTCTTATCTAAAACCTTGTTGCTATTCGAGATCTTATTTCCGCATTTCACTTCCGACTTCGAAGTCTCGGCCCCATTCAAAACTTTGTTAAGTGAATTTGTTTTCCTACTCGAAGTTTAGTTTTCTATTTAGGGCTTTGTTGGAATTTGGTTTCTATTCATGACTTTGATTCTTATTCGAGATTTTGAGATTCTGTTTCTTATTTCGAGAATTTGCTTATTTTCGTTCTATTCGAGACTTCGTTTGAAGACTTTGTTTTCTATTTTGAGATTTTGACTCGTCCTCTACGAGATTTTGTCTTTTATTTGATACCTTGCTTCTATTCACCCTTCGAGACTCTATTATCCCTTCGGGATAACGGTCCATATATGGAATCTTGTTGCCATTCCAGATTTTATTTGATATTCTGGTTATTATTCGAAACTTCGTTCCCTGTTTGAGATTTAAAATCTCCTTGGTTGTCCCTTTTAGTACTCACTACTCCTTGACTGGATGCCTTGTTGCTTCTTAGTATCTAATAAACCTTTGTAATCTGACAGACAAATAACATCACCTTTTATCGTGACTTGGACTATTGTCTTTCTGTTAAACAGGATCCATTGAACTCATAATAAATTAGATACAACAAGGGACAACCCACCTATACAGACAGCCTACGGGGAACTCATTTTAAATTATGTGAAACACTTTTGTAATTCCTATGGCTAAGATTGAAAGACTATTCGATGACCTACTAGAGCATGGCAGTTGTGCGCTGCAGCCATTATCTGGAATACGAAGTCTGAGGGTTCACTGCAGCCAGCTGCGCACTGGCGAGGCATGAACTCTAAGTTGAAGTGATTTCAGACATTCATGGGTTTTTGGGTATTATTGAGACTTTTTCCTAAAATTTTTATATCTTGATACCTTGGGTTGCTTCGTTGATGATTGTTGGAAAATGGATAAAGTTGATAGAATATTCGGTAACATATCGTTATTTGAGTCATAGAACCGAAAGTCCACTACAATTAGATATACACTGGCGGGGCATGGATTCTAAGTAAAGTGCCTTCAAATATATTTTTGTTCTCGAACACCATAGAGACTATATCACCTCTTCATATGATTATTGATTTTCGAGAATCACAAATCCTTGCATGTTTGCCTTAATTGATACTAATACCTCCCGAAAAGTTTCCATATATTTTATCAAATCAACCCTTGCAATTTTTCTTCTAGCATTTTATCATTAGATCATTTGGGTTCCTCAAATACAAATTGTTAGATTCCGATCCTGTTTCATTAGATCTCGTACAATTATGTTTGATCGTGTTTTGTCTAAACTCTAATCTTGATCATGCCTACCTAATCATAACTTTCTTATCTAATTTTATTTCGACCATGTTAAAACTTTCGATTATGAACGTGCCCTCCAGATTTATCCTCCTAAGTTGAAATTAAAATTCATCCCATCTCGTACCTATTTGATCCTCGATCATTGTTAAATCGTGTTAATTCAACTCCTTGCATGTGATTATCATACTTGACCTTAACTAAGTTTCGCTGACTTCATGCTTGACTAAATTTTATTTTTATCAAACGTGCCGGTTTATCCGTTCATGATAAGCCATTTCAAATCTTTATGATTTTCGTATCTAATCGTTGAGCATGTTCACATTCGTTCCTAACAAATTTTGGACTTCGTATCGATTCTGTAAATGTGTCGTACTCTTTATAATTTCGAGGACGAAATTTTCTAAGGGGGGTAGATTTGTAATCCCGCTTTCCCGAAGTTTAGTATGTTCTTGGTAATTTCAAAATTTTAGAAATAATTATTTTTGATTTATTTCGATTAATTATGAGACTCTCTATAGTTTTCTAATTAAGATACTTTGATTATTGAAGGATTCAGTGAGGGAAGCCTGGCAACTATATTTTGAGTGCTCTCCAAGAATTCTAACAACCATAACTAACCCCCTAACAACTTCTGGATTAAATTGTAAATATTAGATCAGTAATGGATTTAATGGTAAAATCACCACACCTTTCTTTTAGGGATATATAAGGGGAGGAGAGAGAATAAACTGAATCATTCTCATTTTTTTAGCTCTATGAAAGAAACCGAGCTTTCTCCCTAATTTTCCCTTTTCTGCCAATTTTTTCTCAAACCCAAGCCCTAACCCTAATTTCGGTCGAAGATCTTTCCTCCGAGCGGCGACAGAGCCAGTCGACGAGCGCCACCCCTCTATCAGCGGTTTCCCTCGGCGGTGTACAAGACAACTCTGACGCTCGGCTGTGCACGATTTCCTAGCGGCGACGGCGAGGCGGTTCTCTTCAGTGGTACACAAACCATTCCCGATGACAGCAACCATGAGTACTTCTACTCCGGCGGTTTCTTCTCCCCTATGGCCGCAGTACCGATCATCTTCCTCGACTCCCCTGTGATGTCCCTTCACTCTCATCGACCTCCTTCTTCGTCAACGTTTGAGGGATCGCGATGACGGTGAGGGTTGTTAAATCTCAATTCCAGTTCTTGATTTAATGAAAATGAGTACTGTGTCATTCCTTATTAATCGTTTTGAGTCTCGATCATTCTTGATTTGGAAATTTTAACAAAGTGATTGTGCGGGTAGAACACTCGATCGATAGATCGGGATTAAAATCATTTTTGTAAGTTCGATCCTTGATTACTTCTATTTCTAATAAATTCACTGAGGATTGATTCCTGAATCTAATTTCTTTTTATGCTTCAACTGTCTGACGAAATGCCTCAACAGAGACCAAGTTACTGTTGGACACGAGGGGATCGTGTCAGACACTTGGCAACGTATCCGTGCTCTAGATCGAACCATTCTTAGGTAACATTCTAATTTTTTTCCATACTATTGAATAACATCATTCGAGTCTAGCTTGATGTGGTGTTGGCCAGGATCGGTAGAATTTGGTGTTTACTTAGATATACAAATTTTTTTAGAGATGAATTGAATTCTCCATAACATGTAACCATTAGATTTTGGATAGAATTGGGTAGAATTGAATTCTCCACAACATGTAACCATTAGATTTTGGATATACAAAGTTTTTAGAGATGAAAACCAAGAAAAAACTTAAAATTAGATCTACAAAAATATATCCAACAAAACCAAAGTTCCAAGTTCTAAAGATGTTTAGAATCATACAAGAAAGAAAATAAAACAATAAAAAATGGAGATCCATCATATTCTCTATGGAGCAAGTTGCACTTGCCTTAGGTTGGTGGGAAGAGTAATGGAGAAGGAGGAGAAGAGTTAATAGAATTAATGAGAAAAGAGAAGGAGTTGTTATATATACCAAGCCTTCTCATCTCAAACCAACCCAAACCAAATCAAGCCAAGTTAACATGCCATGATGAACCAAGGTGAACCAATCCAAAACTAAACCAAGCTAAGATTAAGCAAGACAAGTCTAAATACGGGTCACCTGATAATTTTAGAAATCCGTACTAGTATACTAAAAATACGTATAACAAAAAACGGGAGTGACAACTCTACCCACCTTACAAGAATTCCGTTCTCGAAATTTAATCAAGAGGCTAGAGGTGTCGGGACAAGCTATACTTACTACAGGCAATTTATGTCTAGCATTCAATCATGCAATCAAGAAATTTAGGGCATAAGGCATAAGAAAGATATTATACCTTATGAGTCAAACAGGTGTGGATATCGTGATCGGATATCATCCTCACGTTCCTAAGTTAACTCACCCAAAGGGTGATGACCCCAAGCGATACGGACTATACTAATAGTCTTGTTCTTGAGTACCACAAATATTGGTACGGGCCTTTCCTCAACGAAAGGTTGGCACCAACCTCCACTTCTGAATGATCAAGGATATGGCTCGGATCTGGAATATACCGTCACTATTGGGATATATGGAACAGGTTATGTACTTTATGTAACAACGGTGGAAGAGCAAGACGACATGACACATCTTCTACTCGTTCGAGAATATCAAACAACCATATATACCTATGACTGAGCTTTTTCGGTAAGCCAAATCGAATAACGCCATGACTAGGTGAGATCCTAAGGTATGCATGGTCACCGATATAAAACTCAAGCGGACGTCGATGGGATCGGCCCAATGCGTTGACGATCTTGGGCAACTCTAAGATGATCTCAAACTTGTCTGACCACCACGATAGTTTGAGTAACCATTTTTGGACCAAGCATCTGCCTCTCGCCGACATTATCCCAGGCTAAAGGTGATATGTACTTCCTGTCATACAGTACCTCAAATGGTGCCATCTGGATACTAGCCTAGAAACTACTATTGTAGGAGAACTCCACTAAATGTAGGAAATCTTCCTACGAACCACCAAAGTCAAGCGTACCGGATCAAAACATATCCTCAAGAGTTTGAATCATGCACCCCGACTGACCATCTGTCTGCGGATGATAAGCTGAACTAAACTTGAGACGAGTTCCAAACTCTCTTGAAGACTCTGCCAAAAGTGCGATGTAAATCTCAAATCTCTGTCGGATACGATACTGACTGGCATTCCATACAATCTGACTATCTACCTGAGGTGCATCTCTTCAAGCAGATTCGTTGACTGACCAATTCTGAAAGGAAAAAATAAGCTACTTTTGTGAGTCTGTCAACTATAACCCATATAGCATCTCTTTCAGTTGGGGATTTAGGTAATCCAGTCACAAAATTATGGTAATGTGTTTCCATTTCTATTCTGGGATCAATAAAGGTTGAAGAAGTCCAGCTGGTCTCTAATGTTCATCCTTGACTTGCTGACAAACTAAATAATCAGAGACAAACCGAACTATCTCCCTCTTCATGCTATTCCACCAGAAATGTTGACGAATATCATGATACATCTTCGTGCTACTGGTATGGATTGAATGCTGTGAACTATCAGCCTCCATCATGATCTTTTGTCTAATGTCACCACTGGGTACATAAAGATGTCTTCCATGTCGAAGTGTATCGTCTTCATGAATGCATAAATCTGCTCTTTGTCCCGCTTCACATCCTGTCCTAAGCCACTGAAGCTTGGAACCTGTTGATTGAGCTATCTTGATTCTCTTAACTATGTTGTACTGAACTTGCATAGTGGCCATCATTGCTATGTTGGTAGGGAGAACTATCTCTATTCCCATTTTTTGAAGATCTGCTATAACTCGGGTTGTGCTATTAGGAAATAAACCCATGCTCTTCTACTCAACGTTTCTGCAACTACGTAGGCCTTCCTAGGATGATACTACAGGTTGATGTCATAATCCACTAGTAACTCTAGCCATCTTCTCTGATGCAAGTTGAGGTCCTTCTGGGTAATCACATACTTGAGACTCTTGTTGTCGGTAAATTTTTTTACCCGATCTCCATACAAGTAATGCCTCGAAAGCTTGAGTGCGAAAACCACTGTTGCTAACTCCAAGTCATGTGTTGGGTAATTCTTCTCGTGATCACGAAGCTAACATGACACATAAGCTACTACCTTGCCATGTTGTATTAGGATATATCCTAATCCTCTGTCTGAAGTATCAAAATAAACTAAAAATCCTCATGTCCTATCCGGAAGCGTGAGAATGGGTGCCGTCATCAATCCTTTCTTCAACTTCTTGAATAAAATCTGACATTCTACTGTCCAAGTAAACTGTACATCATTGTATGTCAACTACATCAAGGGCGCTGAAATCCGAGCGAAGTCTGATACAAATCGTCGGTAATAGCTTGCCAATCCTAGAAAATTACGAACTTCTACGACGGTGCTAGGTACTGGTCATGTCTCTATAGCCAATATCTTATGGAAATCCACTTTTACTCCATATATGGTGATGATGTGACCTAAGTACGAAATACGATCAAGCCAAAATTTGTACTTGCTGAACTTTGCGTACAACTGGTGCTCTCTGAGAATCTGAAGGACTACTCGGAGATGTCGCTCATGCTCTACTTCACTCTTGCTATAGACTAAGATGTTGTTTATAAACACTATCACAAACTGATCCAAATAGGGCATGAATGTACGATTCATGATATCCACAAATATTGCTGGCACATTAGTCGCTCTGAATGGCATATCGAGAAACTCCTAATATTCATATCTTGATCCGAATGCCGTCTTTATCTTGCTCTCTGACTCTGATCTGATGGTATCCCAATCGTGAGTCAATCTTCAAGAGTACTGCTGTCCCACTGAGTTGATCAAATAAATCATTTATTCTTGGTAGGAGATATATGTTCTTGATTGTTACAAAATTCAAGGTATAAAAATCAACACATAATCTTGATGTACCATCCTTCTTCTTTACAAGAAGCATCGGGGCTCCCCAAAGTGATCCACTAGCACGAATGAATCCCTTGGTTTTGAGTTCTTTAATCATCTTGTACAAGATCTCCAATTCTGATAGTGCTATTTTGTAGACTCTTTCTGATATCGGTGTCGTCCCTGGAATCAAATCAATAGTGAACTCTCTCTCTCTCTGACGGCATGCTTGGAAGCTCTTCAAAAAATATGTCAAATAATTCTTCTACTACTCTTGGAAACCAAACTGCTTCTACTACTGCCATCCACAAGATTGGTGGAGAAGGTTCTACTTCGCTTATGGAAAACAAAAATTCTTCTTTGGCGGGAACATCAAAAATAATCCTGTCATCATATCAGTCTATTCTCGTATACTAATCCTTCAACCAATCCATTCCTAGGGCCACATCATAGTCGGCCATCGAAAATTCTATCAATTTTGGAGGAAACTTTATAACGCTAACTATGATTTGACACGAGAAAAAGACTCTATCTACTCCCACAACACCATTACCAGTAAGTATATTGAGTCTTACTGATAATAACTCGGGCTCTAATCCGATTCGTATTGTGAATCATGCAAACTTAATTGAATGCAATGAGCTATAATCAAATAATACTATTGCTGGAAAAGAGTTCACGAGAATGGTACCTGCCACCACCTCACCTGATGCCAATTCTTCTACAACTGTCAAAGCCATAGCTTGACCCTGTCATCTTGAGGCTGGTCCCCATTGTTGGTGACCTCTCTATTCTGAATTTTGTCTTGGGCCTGAGCATACTGTTGTGGCCTATGTTATTGGAATGCTTGAGCCTGAGGCGGCAATAGCCTCGGATGCTGGTACTGCTGCTACTGTTGCTGCACTGGTGCTGGTGCCCTAACCGACAGACTTGTTAGGGTTGATGAAGATGAACTGGCTCTATTCGGGCAGGAACCGATTCTGTTGCCCGATGCCTCATAAGCTAAACACATCCCATGTGCTTTACGACATTCTGAAATCACGTGTCCAGGCTTTCCACAATGAGAGTAGTCCACTGCAAAATATTGCTTCTGTTTCTGTTGCTAAAGATACATCAGAGTTGAGTGTTGGACCGATGAAACTGGTGTCGCCCTCCTTAGAGCACTAATAGTTATTACCCTAGCTGCTGGGGCTTGTGCTGATGACTGGGATAATTAACCATAAGACATCTTCCATCCTCCAACTCGATCTACTATCCTCTAGAAGGTATATTCGTGCCTTCTAGCTACTAACAAAACTGTATCGAATGGTGTTCAAACTACTCCACTGCTAGAATGATCTTTAGGTGGTGTCCTTACTGGAATCACTACGTTCGGTCTAATTCGGTCGTTACCAAGGTGGGAGCAAACCGACTAAGTCTTGAAAACCTGATCGCATATCCATCGACCGTCCTTCTCATCTGCTTGAGATTGTTGAACCTTGTTTGTAGATCATAGTGTGCTACTGCATCAAAGTACTTTGTTTGGAATCTTTTGCTGAATACCGTCCACATGATAGGCGTCACTAAACTAACTGCCTGTATCGCCCACAAGCTGCAGGCTAAGCCCAACAATTATAGCCGTACAACGGCCACCTTCTCTTCAGTTGGAATTGTAGATGCCTCCAAAATAACCTCTATATCTTGAAGCCAAGTATTAGCAGCAATAGCATCTTCACTACCGTCAAAGAAAGGAGGGTTCAGGCGCTTGAAGTTATTGGCTGTATTGTTCCCCTGATAACCATCTTTGCCCATAGCTGCTTGTACTGCCTGCTGTAGAGCATCACCTCGACGATCTTGTGATGCAAGCAAGTCCTAGATAAATCCAATCAAGATTTTATTATTTGGCTCTGTAGGCTGGACTGACTGTACTGGTGGCTCTTGTTCCCTGGAAGGCATGACTCGAGATGCTGTCCCTGAGTACTGGGATTGGTCTCAAGGTTGCTGCTGGTTCACATAAGGTGCTCCGTCCGACTGATCGGTAGGACCAGGAATAATGCCACTGAAGAGAATGACATAGGGAATAATAAGGAGGACGAAGATGGATTAAGGATATGAGCATATTACCGGGTCAAGATTCAGGAAGATAAGAAAGCACAAGTAGGGATCAAGGACGAATACTGATTGAGGCATCTATACAGTAAAACCCTCATATATCATGATTTACAAGACCTTCATGGGCCACCACTTAACCGTATCACGACCCAGAACTAGAATACTGGACAGCGGGGGACAGACACAGCCAGCTACATACATTGGAGTGCAATGCACTTCGCAATACGGTCATGACTGTCTAGATGAATGAGGGTTTATCTACAATCCATCAGTCTCTTATGGTCAAGAACAAGTATAGTGTCTCATTCCAAGCAAGCAAATAATTGTTACAAGATGTTATTTCATTAGACATACAATGTAAGGTGTCTGAAACATTACATATTCAGATGATCATGAAACTAGTCATACAAAATGCGAAGACTAGCAAGAGTTAAGTTATACATGATCAACCTTAGGATTTGCTAATCATGTTACAGCCCTTAGGTAGACAGAAATAAAGTTTTAACATGAGCTGATACGTGTTCGGCGGCTAAACGCCTCAAAGAATAAGTTACATTAGAGTAGGAGAGCAAAATAAAAAAATTCACTCGTTGCCACGGTTACTCCTGGTGTTCACCATCTGGCTGAAAAGTAGTTAGATCTTCGGGTATCACTCCAAAATCTGGCAACACAAAACCAGCTGGGTCAGACCCCAGAAAGAGCAAGTACCACAAGGGAGGCTCCACTTATGAACTAAAGCCAACATATAAAGTAAAAAAAATGATACGAGAACGTAATTATAATAACATAATAAGAAGAGTTAAAAATAAACATTCTAGCTTACATCAGGGAGAACAATAGGTGGAATATAGTGACTACCAAAATACAGCCATTTGGCGACGGACATTTAGCGACGGATTTTGTCAGACGCTATTAGCGACGGACTACCGACAAAGTTCCGACTGATTGCCGTCGAAAAGCTGATAATTTTTTATTTATTTTAAGGGCGAGCAAAGGTCGCCAATTCGTCGTTAAGTCGTCGGAGATATAGCGACGGATAAAGAATCCGTCTCTATGTCGTCGCTTAGTTGTCAAAAGTTGGCGGGAAATGTTAAAAAAATTGGCACAAAATTTAACGACCACATAGCGAGGGATATTCCGTCGACCAGTTAGGATGGTATAGCGACGGAATGTATCCGTTGCTAGTCCGTCGCTAAATATCCAGCCCTAACTTAAATTTAATCGATGGGAGAGAAACTTTTCATTCCCCTACAAATTTTCTCTCTTTGGCCGCAAAGACTCTCTCTCTCCAAGTAATCCTCTTTCTCTCTCACTCGGTAGTCGGGACGGCGGGGGCCGACGGAGGCCGACGATGGTAGTGGGGGTGGGGGTGTGGGTCGCGGTGGTGGGGGTCATTGGGGGGGTTCGGGTCTAGGCGGCAAGGGGAGGCGGGGGCCGGTGGTGGGGGTGGAGGCCAGTGGGGGTGGGGGTCGTGGTGGTGGGGGGGGGTCGCTGGGGGGGGTTTCCGGTCGGGGCGGCGGGGGGCGACGGGTGCCGGTGGTGGTGGGGGTAGGGGTCGCGATGGTGGGGTTGGGGGTCACGGTGGTGGGGGTGGCTGGGTGGGAGGAGTTTCGGGTCGGGGCGGCGGGGGGCAACGGGTTTCGGGTCGACGGTGGAGATGGCGGTCGACGGTGGTGGGGGTGTGGGTTGGGGTGGGGGTGGGGGTGGGGGTGGGGGTGGTGGTCGCGGTGGTGGGGATGGCGGTCGGCGGTGGTGGGGGTGGGCGGTGCGGGCCGGTAGTAACACACACACACACACACACACACACCGAAATCCCTTAGTATATAAATTAGTATATATATATAAACTTAGTATCAAGGTTCAAAGTATCGGTATCGGAATCAGTATTGGACTATTCCTATGAGTATTGGTATCGGCGATATCGGTAGCATCGGCGATTTCGTATCGAAGTATCGGATTTTTTGGTATCGGGAAACAAATAATTATCAGTAGTATCGGCGGTATCGGATTCTTTTACACACTTTTACAACCTTATTATGCTTTAAACGAAGGTTCAAATATTAGTATCGAAATCGGTATCGGACTATTCCTATGAGTATTGGTATCGACGATATCGGTAGATGTGATTTTCTTCTTTTACATGCTTCATACACACATACACACACGCACACACACACACACACACACACACACACACAATAGATGTGATTTTCTTCTTTTACATGCTTCTACAACCTTGTTATGCTTCAAACCCTTATTGATTTCTCTTTTTTGTTTAATTTTCTTTGCCGAATTGACCGGAGCAAAGACCTCCAATGTTGGTATCGGTCAATATTTGGTAACGGTCAGTATCGGTTCGGAACATGCCAGACCGTATCGGTATCGGCCGTATCGGATCGGTATCTGCCGATACTTGAAACCATGCTTTAAACCCTTGGGGATTTGTCTTTTTCGTCTAATTTTCATTGCCGAATTGACCGAGAAAAAGACCCCAAATATCGGTATCGGTCAGTTTCGGGTATCGATCGGTATCGGATTGGGACATGCCAAATCGTATCGGTATCGACCGTATCGGATAGGTATCGGCCGATACTTTAAACCATGCAGTGTATATATATATATATATATATATATATATATATATATAAACTTTGGACCGAAACCGAAACCGAATAAGAAAATTTAGTATATTCAAAACCAAAACCTAACCAAATTTTTTTTAAAACAGAATAATGCTCACCCCTAGTGTAGAGGAGTATGGCTACTAGTGTATCCTATCAAGAGTGTATAGAGTATCCTAGAAGTAAAAAAACTTTGATCGTTGGTGGCTACTAGTGTATCCTAGTGTATAGGAGTATGTAGAGGAGTATGACTACTAGCTAGTGTGCAGAGAAGTATATAGTTACTAGTGTGTCCTAGTGTAGAGGAGTATGTAGAGGAGTATGGCTACTAGTGATAGATAGGTTTATGTGTATCGGTATTGGACTATCGGTATCGGTATCAGAATCGGTATCGGTATCGATATTGGTATCGGTATCGGACTATCGCTATCGGTATCGGACTATCGACGATAAGCCGATATCGGTATCAGAATCGGTATCGGTATCTGTATCAGAATCGGTATCGGTATCATATCAGTATTAGACTATCGGTATCGGTATCGGTATCGGACTATCGATATCTTTATCGATATCTGTATCAGAATCGGTATCAGTATCTGTATCATAATCGATATCGGTATCAGTAGCGGATCCACCTCCTCGATCTTACGTACTTAGTATCGATCGTAGCGGATTAGTATCGGTATATCAGTTTGGTATAGGTCGTATCGGATGGTATTGGCCTTAGAGAATTGGTATCGTCCTATATAATATGTATCGGCCGTATAGCTACGATTCGTATTGGCCTTATCGATTCGGTATCGGCCATATCCGGTAGGTATCGGTCGTATCGAATATGTATCGGCCGTATCGAATTAGTATGGTGGAAGTTTTAGTAACAACTGTGCTTGGATTTCTCTTTTCTCAAGCTAAAATACCATTGCAAGATAGTAATGGTAAGTACTTACGGGAGCTTCATCGACGAGAGGGCCAAGGAGACTGATGTAAGTACTTACGTTTATGAGATTTATGTTAGAATTAAAAGTATTCTAACTATAACTTAGGTAAACTTAGGATTCAGACTATAACATAGTTAAACTTAGGATTCAAACTATAACTTAGGGAAACATAGGATTTAGATTACAACTTAGGTAAACTTATAGTATAAACACATTCATTTGCTAGGCTGCATATCGTGAGGCCCTTAGTCGGAATCAGCCATCTGCTGCCGAGGATGTCGGCGAAACGATGTTCGCCCCGACGCCCTCTTCTATGGCCGCTCGCGATGATGACTTGTTCGTTGATACCGTCGACGGCTTTAGGAAATGGCGCTTGTACGGAGTCGGTTCCCTACCGCCGTTGCACGCGGCGGTTCAGAGATTTCCACCGCCCCTGCCTCCTCCTGCGGCCCCGACAGACGATGATGTGAGGTCACAGCTTGTGCATCTACATGAGGCAGTGTCGTCCTTGCGGGAGCAATTGGCTATGTACTTTCTGCCTCCTTCTACTGTTGCCGGTCCGTCTACTGCTGGAGCCGGTTCGTCTACTGCTGGTGTCGGTCCTTCTTCCGCCGGACTTCTTTTTTTAACTCTATTGCCCCTCTGGTACCGTCTCCTACTGTGACAACATTCCTTGACTTGATGTCACCAGAGGAGCTATGCCAACTTCCAGACCATGTCTTCGACGGATTGCCGCCATACATGGTGGATGTGTATTTACGTCGGGTGCAGCAGGGAGTACCACCAGTGGATGATCAAACTCCTCCTCCTCCTTGATGTATTATATTTGAATAGTTTTTAAATATTGAATATTTGTGGGAATTTTGGATATTATAGCGACGGATATTAGATTTTGATGAATATTTTGGATAATGGTTAATTTTTGGATAATTGGGATGTATTTTATGTTGGTTTATGTGGTGCATATTTGTGATGGATTATATATTGGTGTGTGACGTATATTGGATTATATATTGGGTTGTGTGATTGTAAGTTATGATTTTTCGATGTTTCGAATGTTGTATGAACAGGGAATGCTCTGTTTTATGCAAAACAATTTCAAAAAATTCCCAGTTAGCGACGGACTAGCGACTACATAGCGACCACTCGCGACGACTGAGCAACAGAATATCCATCGCTAACTGGAGAAACAGATAGCGACTACCTAGCGACGGTTTATCCGTCGGCAAGGTTTTGGAGATATAAAAGATACACAGAACCTTAGCGACGGATAGGTCGTCGCTACTCCGTTGCTAGATGTCAGTAAAGATTTAGCGACAGATAATCCATCGCCAACATCGCGACTGAATAGCGACAAGCTAGCGACTATTTTCGACAGATTAGCGACAAAATATCCGTCGCCATGGTTCTAAAAAGGTCAAACATTTCCAGAATCGAATCGACGGATCTACCGCCGCTATTCCGTCGCTAATCCATCACGAGGTGGTGATGAAGAGCGACGGATTAGCGACGGACTTTGCGTATCAGAAACTCTCTGATACGTGTTTACCGACAAGTTGCCGACGGATTAGCGATGGACCCAATATTCTCTGATACGCTTTACCGACAAATTATCGACAGACATATCCGTCGGTAATACGCTGTATCAATCACTTTCTGATACTTGATTTGACGAAAAACCATCGGCAAGTCGTCGCTAGTTGTACGAATAAGGCTGACGGAAATCCGTCGCTAAATCGTTGCCTGGCGACAACTTAGCGACGGATAGATTTAGCGACGAGCTGTTTGCTGACGAATTTTTTTGGTCAATATCCGGTAGTGATCCGTCGCTAAACTGGTTTAGCGACTGATCGACGACGAATATTGCCGTCGCTAAATCAGTAAATTTTGGTAGTGAGTTCCCATGTTAATTATGAGACAATCATTCAGACACGGCCAATCAAGTCCTACAGCTTGTTATTATTAGCTAACTAGGGTTATCACAGGCCTAATTACTTAGAAGATGCAGTTGAGATATTCTCGCAGTCACAAGCCCTACAGACTATCCAAGCGAAAGTTACGAGAGTTATAAAGTTATAAGAGTTATCAAGATTTCTAGTGTACTTGAGTACTTAGGATTCAAGAAGTTCAACACATGACAGTGAGCTAGAAAAATGCCCTACTTGATGGCAGGCTAGAAGTCCACAAGTCTGGCCAGGATAACAAGATCTCTTGTAACTGGGAAGTCTCTCTATATGAGCTACTTGATCAATCTAGTCGTTTAACCTAGTCAGATTCATTATGAATTTCAGACCGTGGTAACTAGGAATCCATGTCCTAGACATGATGCAAGACATGAGAGGTATCTTGTACAAAGACAATCAAGAAAATCAACCACTGAATTAAGACAAGAGTTAAACTAGCAAGACAGGAGTAGCTGTCGCAACAACATTTAGGTTATACATGACATATCAGGTTTACTTGTCGTATCAACAATACTTGTCAGGAGTGTGCCTCGACATGCCACTATCAAGAATATCAAGATGGGATCATGTTATCATGTTCAAGTTCAAGTTACTAGCTCAAGCTTATCAAGTCAGGTTGTCGTAACTTAGGCCAAGTACATAAAACATGCAAAGAAGATCAAGAATATCTTGGGTTATTGAAACTATCAGTCGCATATAAACTCTAGTTAAAGTGAGACAGAAAGATTCTTGAAGCCAAGACGGAGATATATAACTTTTATGTTGACTTTTACAAGATTTTAGCTACAAAATAGCTTAAACATGCAAAAATAATCATCCGCGGGCATGGACAAAACTGGTCCTGGCGCACGGGGCATGGATGCAAGGCGCATGGACGCATGGCAAACGAAATATACGGGTATGCGGCAAGCGAAATGTGCCGCATGCATGGATAAAACTGGCTACGGCGTGCTGGGCACGGATGCACGGTGCACGGGCGCACGGCAAACAAAATACGCGAGTGTGCGACAAGCGAAACACGCTGCACGCGTGGACAAAACTGGCTACGGCGTACTGGGCACGGATGCACGAGCGTACGGCACACGGGGCACGGATGCACGGTACGCGGGTACACGGTGCACGGGTGTGCGGTATGCGGGGCACGGATGCACTGTACTCGGGGTTACGGCAAACAAAATGCACGGGCGAGTGGCGCACGAAATGCGCAGCTCGTGGGTGCACGAAGGACGATGCTTAGATGCACGATGTGGGGGCATACGATAGACAAAATATGCAGGCACACGGCATACGAAAAGTGCCACACGCGGGTGCGCGGATAAATGGCACGCGGGTGTACGACAGATTATATGCGCGGGCGCGCGGCGCGCAAGACATGCTACGCATGGGTGCACCGCGTACGAAGCCCGGATGTATGGCACATGGGTGCACGGCACACGGGGTGCAAATGCACATCGCACGGGCGTGTGATACTGTTCATCGTCCCTACAGCCCCGAAGTTTTACGGGACCATGAACACGAGAACGGCCATAATTTCCTCAAAATAAGTCAAAATTAAGCGATTCAGAAGCAAAAATTGGGTAGAATTGAATCTCCACAACATGGAACCATTAGATTTTGGAAACACAAAGTTTTTAGAGATCAAAACCAAGAAAAATAGGAAAAATATAAAACTTAGATGTACAAAAATATACCCAACAAAACCAAAAATCCCAAGTTCTAAAGATGCTTAAAATCATGCAGGGAAAAGAATAAAATAATCAAAAAATAGA
Source organism: Iris pallida (assembly GCA_029216955.1). Lineage (NCBI taxonomy): Eukaryota > Viridiplantae > Streptophyta > Magnoliopsida > Asparagales > Iridaceae > Iris > Iris pallida. Next base: position 8,835,316 of record JANAVB010007397.1, on the reverse strand, counting down.
GATCCATCATGTTCTCTATGGAGCAAGTTGCACTTGCATTAGGTTGGTGGGAGGAGTAATAGAGAAGGATGAGAAGAGTTAATAGAATTAATGATAAGAGAGAGAAGGAGTTGGTATATATACCAAGCCTTCTCATCTTAAACCAACCCAAACCAAACCAAGCCAAGTTAACATGCCATGATGAACCAAGGTGAACCAAACCAAAACTAAACCAAACCAAGATTAAGCAAGACAAAGTCTAAATACGGGTCACTTGATAATGTCAGAAATCCGTACAAGTATACTGAAAATACGTATAACAAAAATGGGAGTGACATCAACCCCTCCCAAATCTTACTCATTTTCTCACCTATTGCTCTCATTCTTTACATTAGAAGAAGCTTGGAGACTACGAGCAAGGAGAGGAGTCCATTTGCTAGGAGCTACGTGTCCTGATCGTGTCCATTTGGCTTTTTATTGGGAATCAATCTCCCAATAGGTATATATCTCACTTTCCTCTCTATTTAGACTCTATTTGTGATATTGAACCCTTAAGAAATCACCCATGGACTAGTACTACCCATAGAAAGAGTTTTGAGACTCTAATGAATCTCTATTTGGATTTACAATGAATTTTGTGCCATTTTTGGAGGAATTCTGAAAATAGCATACCGAGGGTTTGCCATTAAGTTTATTAGGCCTATTTAGTATAGACTTGGTTATGTGTGTCTAGTTTGTATCCGAAAATGGATACATGTAGATCGGGTCATGATACGGTGGGACACAAGATCAATTTGGGGTTTTTTGGCCTCCTATACTTGTGGTGCACATGCTCTATTACACATGACACTAGTCTAGAAATTTATTAATTATGTTTATCTACATATATTGGACTTGTCTATAAAATTTGGTAGGAATCAGACAAGGTCCGATGTAGGTATCATGGCCGTGTCACAACCATATCGTAGATTAGTATGAATAGGATTGGCGCTCGCCAAGTGTTTGTGTTTGGGTCCATTGTGTGTGTGTTGGGAATATACAAGTGCAGGTGCCCTCACTTGCCTTGTGTGTGTATATATTTTGTGTGTGTCACACTAGGAACATATCCCACATATGTGTGCATGTATATGTAGATGCATATGTGTGATATGTGGCACACACCTGTGTTGTAGGTACATTTGTGTCTTGGGGTACAGAACTGTATGGTTGAATGTTATTAAGAAAATGGATATATAGCTATAGATAGGTAGTTAGATCAGTAGGTAATAGGAGAGGGTAGTTAGTGCTCTGTTGGTAGTAATAGATAGAAGATAGAGGGATATGGCAGTATACAGTTCCTTTGGCTGGAGTCAGTAGATGTGTTCTAATGTCAATAGCAACATAGGTAGAAATAAGGAGGAAGCAGTGATTGTAAAAAGGGGTAGGTAAACAGGAAGTAGCCTTGCCTACTTGTTTTGCCTGACAGTAGCAAGAAATTAACCACCTATGCACATGTGTCCACATGTAAGGATTTTGAAGTAGCAGCAGCTACTGCTGGATGTAGGGAGTTGGCAACATTAGGTATTGTTCGGGAGTGTAGTGAACATGGAGGAGTAGAGGCCCGTACAGGGACTTTCTTAGACAGGTCGTTACTTGTGTGGTGTGCTAATATGGAGAGAAGCGTGCCATTAAAGGGTACTATGTGCACTTATGTGCAGTGGGTTAGGGGCTATCTGGACTTACCTACAACAAGGAACAAGGAGTTGGGCCTGTGCAGGCAGTACACTTTATGCATATGAAGGGGTGAACAATAGTATAGGGTGAAATAGGAGTAGGAAATAGAAGATTTACACCATGGGTTAGAGTGTGCTGCTGCCCTTAGCAGCAGCAGGTAACCAAAACAGGAGGGGGTGCACATGTGTCCAAAAAAATCATAAAATGTGCAGAATTTAGGAAACATGTACATGTGTGAAGGACCAAATTAGAAGTAGTGCATAACAGCACTTGTGTGGCAATTAACAAATGGATATCCTACCATAAGGAGTAGATTTGGTTCGCTACACGAATGCAGTGCACTAGGTAGGGTGCAAGTGCTCACTTGTGCACCTGTTCATCTATGTGCTCTGCTGTGAGTGATGATCACTAATAGGGCTTGTGCTAGGCAGTGGATCTATGTTATGGAGAGTGTTGGTATGTATGTGTGATTGGTAGAGCTTGGGAAAAACATGTAGGTAGGGGAGTTAAGGTAATGGTTGAGAAAAAATGTTTAGGTGAACATATGAGCATAAGAATAGGGGTTGAAGAGAAGGTAATGTTTAGATTTATTAAAGGAAATATGTAATGTCTAAATGTTGGTATTCTTAGATATGAACATAGATGATGTTTAGGATGACATGTGATAAGGTATGGGATAGGTAAGATAATTGGGTATTAGTTGAATCTACATTTATGATTACGGTAAGGGTAATGCACAGGTTATTGGGTATGGCAAGGTATTGCCCTAAAATCTAGGTATGACCTAGATTGACCTAGTTTGGCAAGGTATTGAGCTAATTGACCTAGTTTGACCTAGAAATAACCTGTAAACTTAGTATTGAGCTAGTTTAGCATGTTTATGATTCCTAGACACCAATTGACATTGATATTCCAAATTTAGGTCTTCGAGGCACTGTGTCGAATATTGTTGATACTCACATCTGATCTCAGATGAGTACATTCTCTGATAGTTTCCTTTATTTTATATTTGTTATGATTTATGTATTTAATGATATTCTACTTGATTCCTGACACGGTGATTACACGGGTTAGTTGTTATGGTTCCTGTCTTAATATATATATTGTTCTTATATCTTATTGTACACTACAATCTCCCTGTTCTTATGATGACACCATATTGTACTATTATGGATAACCAATCATATATTACCCATATGATTAAGCAGTACTATTGTGATATTGTAGGTAGCCAAACTTATTGTATTGAGCCGTGCTATTGTGCATAGCCAGTTATATGTTACTCATATGATTAAGTCGTACTATTACGGACATTGTTATTGATGGAACGCCTATTGTAAATGATGATTCAAAATACTTTTAGTTTTATTTCATTCCTGTTTATTTCATGTTCATTGCAATGCTCTTTATTACTCTATTTTTTCTTCTTGTTACATGATATGCCAGATAATTATGGTATAGTTCTATATGCTAATCCTGTATTACACTCACGACTACTATTTTATAGTTTTTATCATTTAATTGGAACCGCTGTTAGAGTTTGTGCTTCGCTCCAATCCTGACTAGATATATTTTTTCAGATGATACTGATGACGGTTGTCTTACCTATTACGGCCCATATGATGTGGTAGGCATAGATAGGATAACTCTGATTCAAGAGGGTTTAGCTCCAGCTGATGAGGCTTATTTAGCGACTAAGTTAGGCTAGATTTGTACTGGATTTGTCTCCAGCTTTTGACCCTTAGCCTGTTATTATTCTATACATGTATTAGAGATAGATGACTCTAAGACTCTCTTGGATTTGTACTGAATTTATGTTAGAATTTTTTTGGATATTTTATATCATGTCTTATATATTTATTGTGCCATTTATCTTCCTCATAGTCATTGTGATTGAGTATGAGTATTATCATAACTGTCCTTCCTTTGGAGTTTAGTAGACCTAGACAGCGTTCTACTGCCGATGTTGTGGCGTAGGCTGGGCGTCGTCATGTACTTGTGTCCCTATATCAGGTGGGTGTTGTGAGATGTAGTGGTCTATGCATGTCAGGATTCGCAATTAGAGCGATGTCGTGGTAGTGCAACGACTTAGTTGTACTACTGCGAGCATACAATAGGATATAGGAAATATGATATTAAGATGAGATGATACTCAATCATACTTAGGATTCCTCGAGAGATTCTTGGAACGTTCCTTGATAATCTCACTATAAAATCTATCTTGGAGCCTATTTTAACTTATCTTCGCCTACTCTTCCTTATTCGTTGTTGAATTTTATTCTCCGTGATCGTTATTGAATTTCGTTCTTGGAGTTTGTTGTTGATTTTGATTTTTTATCAGATGAAATTAGTGGACTAAATTAAGGTATATTTTGATGACATATTTGATGAGGATAACATGAAAGGTAAATGTCTGCTTTGGTTATGGAGACTAGAGTTTATCGTAGCCAAACTAGCTGGTGTGGCAAAGACATAGAGCCTGATTCGTGATATATTTCTATTAGTTATGGAATTAGAGTTTTTTGCAACCATACCGGTTGGCATTGTGAGAATTCTACTTGACATGATTATTGGTGTTTATACCTTAGTTATGGACCCTATCGTTTATTGCAGCTAAGCTTACTGGTATGACAAGGATTTTGGATAACATAATTATAGATAAACATATATGATTATCAGATTGTATCTTAAATTGGTTCTTAAACATGTTATCTCTATCATTCCACTTCTATATTATATAATTTATTTCCATCACCTTCCCTAGCTCAGAAATAGGGATATCCTTAGTTCCACTAGTTCAGTTCCTTGTAGAGTTTCATTCTATTAATCCTTGAGGTTCTTTGGATAGTGTAGATTAATAACTTGTAGACAAGTTTGTGCCTTTGAATACAATGTAGATTATGTGGATTGTAACTTGTATGATTATTAGTGGTTCCGAGTAGGGTAGACATCTCATAGCAAGTACCCTCCTAGTGCCAAAAGATAAACCCTAGAAGTGCTAGTATATTACCTGGAGTAGTGTGTGCTAGTAAGTAAGTATGCTCATGCCTTTGGATTATGGTGTATCTTTAATATTAGAAGTGGTGAATATAATTAATACTCCTGTTTCTTCTGATAATTTCTATCTTCCATTCTATTTTAATTGATTACTATCTTTCTCAAATGTTGTCCTTCCTTGATAATATCTTATCTTGTGCCATATTAACTCCCTTGTTTGATCTGTCTTCAGAATGGAACCCATGATTAGATCCCATCGTCCTGGACCCATGACAGATTCTGATAGGTTTGCTACCGCTCAGCCTCATAATCCGGATGCAGGAGTTGCTCCGACCATTTCTTCCATTCATGTGGGGGTTTCAACTACTTTTGTGGGCATTCCTACAGTTCAGAGGACCGTACCTGAGGTTGTTGGGGGTGTTCTTTCTCCTCCGGTGCATCGGACTGCTCCATATATTCTAGAAGATCGTCATCCTTCATCTCCAATACCTACTGATATGGCGCAGATGTTTGCCCTATTCAGGAAGATGCTAGAGGCACATAGGGCTCAGTTTAAGGTGCACTAAAGGCAGTCGGACACGATGCAATAGGGAATAGAGAGCACCCATCAGCTCGCTCTAGCTGTAGTAGAAAAGGAAGCTCTGGCCTAACAGCAGGGTTCCCAGCTTATGCCGGGTAACATCCAGGATTTCAAGAAACTTGGACCTCTGGACTTCAGCGGAACATAGGGCATCATTTATGCAAATGACTAGCTCGAAGGTATCGAGCGACTTATGAGGGTGTCCCGTCTTACTGACGACTTGAGGGTTGAGGCAGTACGGCTTCAGCTACTGGATATTGTGCGAACCTAGTTTAGGAATGAGCTGACTCTTGTTGGAGAGGGTCAGACCTTGACGATGTTCAAGGAACTTTTCAAGATTTTTTTTGCCGACTGATAGATTGGAACTGGCCAGACAGTTTTAGAACCTCCAACAGGGAGGTATGTCAGTTGTGGAGTACACCGCAATATTCGGTAGGATGAGCCAATACACGGAGTATATAGTACGGGCCTGAAGGTCAGAGCGAGTCACTTCTAAGGGGTCTGAACAGGGATGTGAAGATCCTTATTCCTTCTTTCTATGGGACTTATGCGGAGGTCCTTGTAGAGGCACGCAAGGTAGTGCGAGACTTCAACTTGAAGCCCAAGAAAGATTACGACTTCTTTCCGGGGGCTAGTGTGGGGCTTGCTAAGCGCCTCCATGTTTAGAAGGAGTTTTCTCAACCAAAATTCGAGTACCATCTACCAGCTAGGGTTTCATTCAACCGATACAACAACAGCCTCAGTAGACCCCACTTGTGCCTTCTGTTGGAAGCTCGGACATACTTGGGAAAACTGTTGAAAGAGGCTTGGGGTATGCTTGAAGTGTGGTATTGCTGGATATCAAGTGAAAGATTGCCTCCTAGCTTGTCCAACCCTATGTACAGCCCCAGACCATATGGGTCCAGCTAGGTCACCTATAGCACCATAAATTGTCCCATACCAGCATAGTGAGACAACCCAACTAGATAGGGCTTTGCTATGACGGTCGAGGAGGCCGACGCAACAGGTGATGGGTTAGTATGTCTAGTTTTGTTCTGTTCAATTCTTTCCTTTCTTGTCATCCTTGTTTGACTGTTTTTATTACCTTATAGATTGTCTTGTGCTATAGTTGGTTAGTATAGTTCGTATAGAACCTTGACTGAGACTGCAATACCAGGACAAGTAATGCCATAACCATGCATATTATTTTTTAATCGAATTGTATGTTGTATGATTTTAAATAGGACTTCTTGGACCATAAATGTCGGGGTTTGATCATAGCGAAGGTTATGATAAATTGGTTATGACTGGCCAAGAGAGAAGAGTACAACCAACTTAAATTTCGAGGACAAAATTTTTCTAATTGGGGTAGGATTTTAACTACCCAAATTCGGGAGAGTTGTCAATTTATATTATATATATATATATATATATATATATATATATATATATATATATATATATATATATATATATATATATATATATATATAATATTGAGCCTAATTATTTATTTTATAGTGTATATTTATTTATTTTATATTGTGTTAGTTATTACGGTTAGTGGCGAGCATATTGGTTAGGCTTGTGTTAGTGAAGCCATTAGATTAGACACTTGAATTAGAGCCAAATAATTAGCATGACATGATTCATGAACCAAATCATTTCATTAGATCCAATTAGACTCATTAGTCATGACCAATCTATTAGAATAGAGGTTAGACTATTTACCGGAATAGGTCCAAACCCTTCCATACAATTAATTAGCCACATGACAACATTAGAGGGCATGTAGGACATTCTAGTTTAGATAACGTAGCTTATATGACCAGCCATGTATGGAGAGAGCCTCCATTCTTCATTTCATTTCATAGTCCCATTTCTCTTATTTTTGGTGTTCTTCCAAAGTAGAGCCATTCCTTCATCAACCCCTCTCAAATAACACTCATTTTCTCACATATTCCTCTAATTCTTTACACTAGAAGGAGCTTGGAGACTGGAGCAAGGAGTGGAGTCCATTTGCTAGGAGCTACGTGTCTGGATCTTGTTCATTTGGTTTTTCATTGAGAATCCATTTTCCAATAGGTATACATCTTATTTTCCTCTCTATTTAGACTATTTATGATATTGAACTCTTAGGAAATAATCCATGTACTAGGACTAACCATAGGAAGATTTTTGAGACTCTAAAGAATCTTTATTTGAAAATTACAATAGATTTTGAGCCATTTTTGGAGGAATTTCGAGAATGGCATACCAAGTGTTTATCATTGGGTTGGTTATGACTATTTAGTGTAGACTTGGTTGTGTGAGTCTAATTTGTGTCCACTAATAGATATGTGTAGGTCGAATCTTGATACGGTGGAACACGAGATCAATTTGGGGTTTTTTTGGCCTCCTACACTTGCGGTGCACATGCTCGATTACACATGACACTTGACACTAGCCTAAAAATTCATTAGTTATGTTTATCTACATATTTTGGACTTGCCTATGAAATTTGGTAGGAATTGGACAGGGTTCGATGTAGGTATCATAGCCGTGTCACAACCTTATTGTAGATTAGTACGATACGAGGTTGGCGCACACCAAGTGTTTGTGTTTGGGTCCAATGTGTGTGTTGGAAATATACAAGTGTTTGTGCCCTCAGTAGCCTTGTGTGTGTGTGTGTGTGTGTGTATATACATTGTGTGTTTGTGTGTGTGTGTCATACTAGGAACATATCCCATATATGTGTACATGCATGTATGTAGATGCATGTGCGTGATATGTGGCACACCTGTGTTGTAGGTACATTTGTGTCTTGGGGTGCAAACTATATTGTTGAGTGTTATTGAGCAAATGGATAGATAACTATAAATAGGTAGTTAGATCAGTAGGTAATAGGAGAGGGTAGTTAGTGCTCTGTTGGTAGTGATAGGTAGAAGAGACGGGGATATGGCAGTGTGCAGTTCCCTTGGCTGCAGGCAGTAGATGTGTTCTGCTGCCAATATAAGAGCACATGTAGAAAGAAAAGGGAAGTAGTGATTATAAAAGGGGGGTCAACAAGAAGCACCTTGCCTGCTTATTTGACCTAGCAGTAGCAGAAAATAAACTACCTATGTACTTGTGTGCACAGGTTACGATCTTGAAGCAGCTGCAACTGCAGCTGGATGCAGGGAGTTGGTAATAGCAGGTGTTAGCCTGGAGTGTAGTGAACAGGGAGGAGTAGACGCTTGTACAGGCACTTCCTTCGACAGTAGTTACTTGTGTGGTGTGCTAGTGTGGGGAGAAGCATGCCATTAGGTCAGGGTGCTCTGTATATTTTGTGCAGTAGGTTAGGGGCTATTTGGACTTACCTATAACAGGGAACATGGAGTTGGCCAGTGCATGCAATGCACTTTATATATATTGAGGGGTGAATGTGTTGCCGTCCTTAGCAGCAGTAGGTAACCAAAACAAGAGGGGGTGCACCCGTGCTCAGGAAATCAGAAAATATACAGAATTTAGAAAACTTGTACAAGTGTGAAGGACCAGATTAGAAGTATTACATAGCAGTACTTGTGTGGCAGTTAGCAAAGGGGTATCCTGCCATCAATAGTATATTTGTTTCCCTTAACAAATTTAATGTACTAGGTAGGGTGCATTGCTCACTTGTGCACCTAGGTGATTTAACGGTGAGTGATTATCAGTAGCGAGGCTTGTGCTAGGCAGTGCACATGAGTTGTGGAGAGTGTTGGGGGGTGTGTGTGTGAATGGTATGGCTTGGAAGAAATATGTAGCTAAGGTGGGGTTAAGGTAATGTTTGAGAGTAAATGTTTAGGTGAACATATGATCATAAGAATGGGGGTTCAAGAGAAGGTAATGTTTAGATTTGCTATCGAAAATAGATAATACCTAGATATGGGTTTTCTTAGGTATGAACATGGGTGAAGTTTAGGATGACATGAGATATGGTATTGGATAGGTAAGGTAATTGGTTATTAGTTGAGTTTACCTTTTTGATTAAGGTAAGGGTAATGCACAGGTTATTTGGTAAGGCAAGGTATTGTCCTAAAATCTAGGTATGACCTAGATTGACCTAGTTTGGTAAGGTATTTAGCTATTTGACCTAGTTTAACCTAAAAAATTACTTGGAGACCAAGTATTGAGCTAATTTAGCATGTTTATGATTCCTAAACATCAATTGACATTGATATTCCATATTTAGTTCTTTAAGGCACCGTGTCGAATATTGTTGATACTTTACCGGATCTCAGGCTAGTACATTCTATGATAGTTTCCATTATCTGATATTTGTTACGATTCATGTATTTAGTGATGTTCTACTGGATTCCTAACACGATGGTTACATGAGTTACTTGTTATGGTTCCTGTCTTGATATACATATTATTCTGATATCGCATTATATAGCCTGATCTCCCTGTTCTTGTGTTGACACCATATTGTACTATTATGGATAGACAATCATACGTTACCCGTATGATTTAGCCGTACTATTGTGATATTGTGGATAGTCAATCCTATTGGATTGAGCCATACTATTGTGGATAGCCAATCATACGTTACTCGTATAATTGAGCCATACTATTGTAGATATTGTTATTGATAGAATACCTGTTGTAAATGATGATTCAAATAGATTTATTTCAGTCTCTTTCATGTCAATTTCATGTTCATTGCGATTCTTTTTTTACTATGTTTTTTCTCCTTATTACATGATATGACAAATAGTTATGGTACAGTTCTATATGCTCATCCCGTATTACACTCACTATTACTGTTTTATAGCCTTCATCATTTAATTGGAACTGCTATTAGAGTTTGTGCTTTGCTCCAATCCTGACTAGATATATTTTCGACGGTTGCCCTAGGTATTATGGCCCATAGGACGTGGTAGGCGTAGATCAAGAGACTCTGATTCAGGAGGATTTAGCTCCAAGTGCGGAAGCTTATTTAGCGACTAACATAGGCTAGATTTATACTAGATATTATGTCTCCAGCTTATGACTTGGCCTGTTATTATTATAGACATGTATTTGCGATAGATGACTCTAAGAATCTCTTGGATTGTACTGAATTTATGTTAGACTTTCTTTGGATATTTCATATCATGTCTTATATCCTTATCATGCCATTTATCTTCCTCATAGTCATTGTGATTGAGTATGAATATTATCATGATTGTCCTCCGTTCGGAGTTGAGATATCTTGACAGGTTATAATTTACACAGTTAGTTTGTAAAGTAGACCTAGACAACGTTCTACCGCCGATGCTGCGACGTAGGCTGGGCGTCGTCACGTACTTGTGCCCCTATACCTGGTGCGGGTCGTGACAACTTGTGATTGAAATACCATTTTCCATATACGACCGGCTGGTAAGCACATAAACAATAATGGTATGAATCAATCATACGTGTTGTGCATAATTTAGCTATCAACATGACCTAACTATTGATAAAGTATCAGAACCAGAACCAGAACAATTAGCACATGAAGTAGCATTCTAATCGTGCCAGTCTCGTATCCAACATGAGTCCTGACTATATGTATTAAATAAAGAATCAAAGTCGTAGAGTACTTGCCTTAATCCAATTTAGTAGGCACTAAACCACCTAGAAAAAAATGTATAGGTGTTAGAATAGGTTCAAAAGTAAAACCCTATGTTTTGATACTTGCTGAAACTACTTCTTATTCATAACAAAATTTTAATTCCGCTTGTTGTTCATAACAAATTTTCAATTGCCTTTAACTAACCTTATGCCTATCCACTTAACTAATTAATATTAACTAATAGTAATTAATTAACAATTAATAACTTATTAACTAATCGTATTGTTCAGATGAATAATAACAAACCTGGCCCTGCCATTTTCTTTTACCAAAATATAGTGGCAACCTTCTCATAGATCTGTCGAGAGCCTGGTCCATTCATAGTTTAACCCAACGGCCATTCGTTAACTGGGCTGGTCATGTTATTGAAATGGATTTTAATTCCTCTTAACTAATGGCCCAAAGCATTTAGATACCTGAAGGCTAAAAGATCATGCCCCCAGGCTTACAACTTGAATAAGATTATAATAGGCGATGTCTGTACATTATGTCCCTTATAAGTGCAGTCTTCAATGTCGTCACACGTCTTGAAATGTCAAGGAACTCTATACCTCATTGCATTCAAGCGAGCTCCGCAACCCTTAAAATATTCCCTGCATCCCGCAAGAAACTGGTAGGGGTATCAATACATATAATGTACTGGTGGCAAGACCTCTTGCCCACCCATAAAAAACCAACACGTTATTTTAGTGAATGTGCACTATAATTTTAGTAGGCTTTCTAATTTTGGCTTATGATCAGTTTCATGGCATAAACTACAGGCCTACTTGTGTCACAACATGTTGTTCATGCTACGCGATAGAATAAATCTTACCGGTACTTACCTTCCCGCCTTTTTTGTTTTAATACACGATACAGTTATATCATAAAGACTCTGTGCCACGCCATCGGACCATAATCTCACATATTGTGTTGTGACGCGTGAGTCTGCGCAAGCCAAATCATAGGGTTAATAGTTTTGTTGCGTGTCGCACATCCACTTCTTGACTCAATCTACATCATGCATCTGATTGCCGCTAGCACGCCACTCAAACTATATGAAGGTCACTCGCATAACAAGCTATCCCGGACTACGTGGGTAAGACGGTACGACTTCATGTGCATAGCACGACTGCCACTGAAGTTCTCAAAATACCTGCATTGTGATGCCCCATTCAGGCCAGGTTGCACACCCCCGTCTTATAATACATTTTCCCTAGGTTGAATCTATCCTAATGCCCTGACGATCGTTCGAAAAACTTAAACCTTGTGCACAAGTTATCCAATGACCATGCAAGACTCTACATACTTGACCATATTTCTAAATCCATTTCCTCATCTTTAATTTCCATACTCTAAGCATCTCCCAAACCAGGGAATGTCTCGGCGAGTAACGGTCCCAAAAACTTTCTATGTTTCCGTACTTTCCATCTTTGACTCCAGAAGGACTATTTGATAGCCCTTATGCTTAACTTTGAACAAGACTGTGTTCCATGAAGTAATCCAAATCGTGTCATACTCTATATGACAAGCCTTGAAACCATAGGGACATGTTCATTATGACATCGAGTTGATAGTATGGGTGCATGATGCATGCCCAGCCTACATCACAACATCGGCATAGTAAGCTGTCTTGACAATTACTATAACTACCTATCTCAAGCAGCTATCTAACTCCAAAAAGAGAACAATGTTATAAAATTAGGATAATTCTCAACCACAAGATCTAATAGGAAGATGAGGTACAAAATGATAAAGAAAATGAATCCAAAGTCGTAAGTAGGAGAAATTCATAAAGCAATATAATCCCAAGTCCTAATACAAGTCTAGATAAACCAAATGTCCAAGAGTGCATCATATCCAAAAATATATACAACCGAAAATATAAATGTTTCGGAGACCAATCCGATCATGCTAAGGTAAATAGTCTAAACTGCATCTAGATATCAAAACTAAATGTGAGCCCTTGAACCCAAATATAGTGTTAGTATTATCATCAATATTACTATTTTTATTACTGCCATTATTTAAATTAATATATAAATATCATGATATTTTAAGGTGTAGACTTGGTTAATTAAATAGGATGTAGGGGAGGACCTTTGTAAAATACTTCAAATAGGGTCTCAAACGCAAACTTCCTAAATTCAAACTCTGGTTGATAGCCGATCACCCTCTGTATTCGAATTTACGATCCTTCCCAATCCCTAGAGGATTCGATGTATATACAAAGCTTGATTATATATAGTAAGGTTGCAGCCGACCCTTATCCCTCTTCAAACCCTAACATTCCAACCTTTTCAATCGCAAGGGAGACCCAGGAAGAGAAAGTTCCAGTTTGATTGAAAGTTAATCCAACATGTCATCGAACAAGAAGTAAACCATCTTCCATCTCAAGTACATGTAAATTCCTGTCATTAGTAAAACTTGGGATGGGGATTGATAAGTATTTGATATAATTCCTAGAAGAGACTAAAGGAAGGGGTAGACTCATATCAGATCCTCTTTAACCCATTAGTTCTTTTAAATAGCCATGGTGTCATCGTGGGCATGTCAGATGTGTCATGCGGGTAAATCTCAGAGTTGTGCTCCTGGGTATGCCCATGGGGATTCCTTTGTCCCTTACACAGGCCAATGCAAGGGGGACTTAGATGTATAGGTTGTGATAGCCTATACAAAGCAAGAACATGGTGGTGGATAGAAAGCAGTTTAAGATAGGTGACAGGTATCCTGATGGAAAATACATGTTAGATAGGTATGAGAGACCGAGTATAGTCCTATGAATACTAGATTACCAAATTGTTGGCATGACAAAGGATAGATCAGTAAAGCAACCTAGGTGTATATCCATTGTCTATAGGCAAAATGATCAATGGATAATATACTAGGTTAGGCAGGAAATGAAAGAATTAGGATACAAATATGAACAATTGTGTATAGGGCCTAAGGTTACCTATGCAGCAATGTTTAGGTAGAAAGGAGTATAGAGGAGATAGACAGTAGTGTCGAGCAAGGATCTTAGAGAAATAAAGGCTGTACAGGAAGGTATCAATTACCTTGTGTGTAGTTGTGTCAAAGGGCTGTATCTATTATTTAGGATAGGGGCAAATACAAGGTGTGTGCACCTGTTGACTCTAGGAGTATGGGTACATACACAAGTTAACTAAGGGCTACATCACAGGTCCAATTTCTTAGAGAATAATTGGAAAAGACTAGGACATTTGAAATGGGTATCAGACCTAAACCAAGGGGAGTTGCTGTCACAAAAATGACAAATGTAGGTTGCAGGTGACACTATAGAATTGATAGGTTAGCCAGGGGCAGTTGTTCCTAATAGGGTAAGAAATAAAATAGGTAGATAGGTGTAGTAGGCATCAGTTAATTGGGTAGGTTAAATATTTATCCCAAATCCTGCAGAGACCCCAGGGTATTGCATTAAGAAAGAAAAAAAAAAGTGTAGGTGTATTTAGGAAGGATATAAGCTTGGACCTAACAAAGATTGTATTTGGTATAGGTAGAGTGGGTGTGGATAGTTAAGGGGGCCAAATAGATAACAGTTGTATAATATGGGTAAGAGTAAGAGTCCCACTAAGATGAAGTGTGTTAGTTAACAACATCAGAGTGCACCAGGTAGCCTACAGGCTCCACCTACAATACAAGGCTCGAGGGCAGCTTTGGAATTTCTAGCCCAGATAGGCTGTACCATACGGCAGCATCAAGTGGTGCCCTATTATACAATAGCAAATTATAAGACTTCGAAGATACCTACAGGTACTAGTGAAAGGGGGAAACCATTGACAGGAATATCTATATGAGTGGCAAGAAGGATAGGAGTTGGGTACTAATAAGTTGAGGTTTACCAATTGGTAATAGTAGGTGAAGAGCAGTGACTTGGTTAAGTTCTGTTTAGGGGATAGGTTAGGAGAGAACATGTATTAAAGATGAACTATGAACATAATATAAAAGTTATATTAGTATAAATTGAGGATAGGATAGGGTGGCAGATGAATCAGTTAGATAAGTTACATATTACATATAGTCATGAGAGTCTGATATCAATATATGTATAGGAATTAGAGGGTATCATATCAAAGAGGGCTAGACATTGTTGTGTAAATTACATCATACAGGGACCTAAATATATATATATAAAATATATATATATATATATATATATATATATATATATATATATATATATATATATATATATATATATATATATATATATATATATATAAGCATGTAAGTGGTGACCTAGGAATTCAAGGGGTAAATTGGATAGAGTTAAGTAAGGCCTTAGCTCCCAAAATCAAGGAAATTATATAGTCAAGATAAGGGTTATTGCATAGAACAAATGGGTAGAGTGGTAGTAACCAAGAATACCATAACAATAAGGGACATGGAAAGCCAAGAGGAAATAGATAGTTAAGTTGATACCTTTAACTTGCAAATTGTGTATTGATCTAGTGAATTCTAAATATAGGTTCCTTGGCTCTGACTCAGTGTTCGATCCATATTCACAGCTCATGACCACAGACAAGTACATATTCTGATTTCTTTCAATTCCTGATAGTTTTTCCATTACGTATTATATATATGCTTCTTCTGCTTGTTCACACGCTTGTTACAGGGTTAGTATCATAGATCCCCATATATTATATTTCTTGTTTACCATCTACATGATTATTGTGTTCGTGATTTATTCGAATCCATGAGTACTAGTCAGGTGGACAAAAATCTTAGTAGATGTGAACTACTCTTTCCACCCCCCATCGACTTTCATAGAGAATAGTAGCCGTACATGACACGTGTTGTTCGCCGAATTTATCCTCTAGTCGTTCCTACGTCAAACATGATATTTCAACACACATAGATAGATATTGTTTTTTTTACTTGTTTATCCTATTTTCCTTCATCAAATACTATGTAAGTTGAGCAGTAGATTTGCCATTAGTACTATGCGACTCTTCTTTAAGATTTATTCAGTTTCTTTTATATTTGTTCTCTCTAGCTGCGTTTAATTATATTTTTATTTTATTTCTGATTTATCTGTGGATTTGGAAGCAATATGGAATATATATAAACTGTGAGGTTGTGTTGATAAACTATGGAGATTTTAGACAACGTTCTATCGTCGATACTGTAACATATGATGGAGATGCCCACGACTCATACCCAAATACTGGGTTCGGGTCATGACACGTTTTTATGGCAGCCCATACAGGTTAATTTTCGTAAAAGATTGCAAACTCGTGGTAGTACTTAATATAGTCGTACTACTGCAGGCTTGCGAATAGGGTTAGATTTTTAAGGACCTCCTCCACATGTTTGATACGTTATTGATCTCCATATTTGACTTCAATAACTCCTTCGATTTCCATCCTGTTTGAATCTTCCTATCGTCTAATAATTTTCCTTATTTGTAGTCAATAGATTCTCAAGACAGGAATATCGCTCCCTTGAACCCCTAACCAACTGTAGGCGTATCTTCCACAGATGGGACTCTACCGACATATGGAGGCCAGTTTACTCATCTGGGCGACCTGTCACAGCCACAGACCTTGAGGTTCCGCAGAGATAATATTCTTCCACCCTCATAGTTTCTTCTACAGACTCCACCTCCAGCACCTTTTCAAAAGTGTGACGGTAGAGATCGAGCACTACAGCGGCTCCTTTACTTCGTTAACAATCCGATGATGATATGAGACTTGCACTGACTTTCTGGTTCCTTTGAGGGAACTCTATGGTTGTCGATCAGGAGGACGTCGAAGTTGAACATTTTGATAATTCTGTGGATCTTCTTCTCCTTATCGATCTTCTTGTTGGTGGAAAACCCTTCCCTCTTATTGGGGAGAGGGGCACATATGCGATGTGTATTAGGGTTTCGAGATATAAAGGAATTTGTCGTGCTTGCATGGCACGGGCTTCTGTGGCGTTGACACGTGCGGGTGCTGAGATTCCCTTCAAACGAGATCTTTGGTGGTTATCAAAATAACCGAAGGAGGTGACACGTGGCACGTGTCGATTTGCTTGTTAGCTAAGTAAATCTTGGGATTTCATCTCAGATTTAGATTCTGTGTAATCTTTGTTCAAGATTTAAATAAATTTGCATTTTTCAACTTGATTAATGCCAATCCAATATTTGAGAGAGGAAGTTTAAGCAAACCGATTGGGTGGGACCATACCGTTTGTGCTTCAGGCAAGGCTGGCTACGCTTCTAGGACGATGAGTAGACTGTGCTTCTGGAGACGTCAGAACCTCTGTGCTTTAGGACGACAAGTGGACTATGTTTCGAAGACAACAGGGCCTCTGTGCTTTTAGGGGCAACGAGTAGGCTATATTTTGGGTAAGGTCATTGTGCTTTAGGGCGACGAGTAGGCTGCGCCTTCAGATAGACGATTTTACTGTGCTTTAGCGTAACAGTCGTGTCACGACTCGTACCGGCTTTGCGGATACGAGACGTGTCCAAGCCTAGCCTACGCCGCAGTGTTGGCGGTAGTACGCTGTCTATAACAAGCATTATCCATACAAGTACACAGTTCACATTTATCATCCATAACTAAGTTATAACAAAAGATTAAACTCAAGTCGCAATAAATAATTTAAAAAAAATTCACTACAACTCAAAATAGTCTCGGGAACAAACCCGCTAAAATAAATATAAAACCACTGAAAATAAAGTGTGCTAAGCTCTCTAGCTAAGAATAACACAAAAAAGCATTAGAAAGAAATGTGCTACTCTGCAACAGAAGAAGCAACCGACACATTGGTAACGTTAGTGTCACCAGGATACACACCATAAATCTGGAGGAAACTGTTGACACAAAATCACGGTCAACCAAATATTGATAAATTGACAATATGATACTTGTCATAATTCAATATGACACATCAAGATCGAACTCAATACAAGACGGACGTCAGCTCTATCCTGCAGTTTACTCAGTTTTTGAGTCTGTATTTTTACTTTTATTGAGTCTAGATAAATGTAAACTGAGTCGTACTGAGTAGTTTGGGCCTATACCTATCTCCAAACCACAAACCAAAAGCTCTACCGAAACCAAACTAGCCCATATAGCCCATTAGAACAATTCTGTCTTCTGGAGACAGAGTTCGGGCCGAACTCTGCCTCCACACAGAGTTTGGGCCGAATTCTGTCCCCTAAATTATAGGACCCTAATTTTTTGGGTTTTTTGTATGCTAGTTGTCCAACGGCCAAAAATTTGAATTCTTGACACAGAATTCTGGCCGAATTCTGCATATCCAGAATACTATAAATAGGCCTTGAATTCTCTCATTTTCAATCATCTAATCTTCTTTTCTCTTCTCTCTAAAGACTTATACAAGCCTTACCCTTCTCATCTACTAGCCACAAGCTCCCTAAGACTCAAAGTGCTCAGTGCTCTTCTTTTAGGAGTTTGTGCAAGAGTTCAGAAAGTTGCTTGGAAAATTCCAAGCATCGCCACTGCGGTCTCTGTAAGAAGTTGACGTGCTCTTCTGAAGAAAAGGCACGGGGTGTAACTACTATTTCACAAATAGTGGATTTAATCCTGAGCTAGAGTTCTCAGGCCTGGACTAGTCCTCCACGAGGAAAACCAGGTTAAAATTGGCTGTGTTTGCGTATGCTTTTTCGCTCTTTATAATTTTCACATTTACTCTGATTATTTACTGTTGGTGAAAGAGTTTAATTTTTAATTGGCTATTATTGTTATAAACTCTATTCACCCCCCTCTAGAGTCGCCTACTTGTTCTTCAATTGGTATCAGAGCTCTGTTCTCTCAAGAAGGACTAATATCCTAGAGCTGATCCATGGCAACCACACAACCCATGTTTTCCAATCACGGTGAAGGGCAGTCCACTCATAGGGCACCCTTATTTGATGGAACAAACTATACCTATTGGAAAGCAAGGATGAGTTTTTATCTCAAGTCTCTAGACTTTGACCTATGGACCACTGTTACCGATGGTTACAAAAAGCCA
The DNA here is from genome assembly GCA_029216955.1 of Iris pallida. Lineage (NCBI taxonomy): Eukaryota > Viridiplantae > Streptophyta > Magnoliopsida > Asparagales > Iridaceae > Iris > Iris pallida. The sequence goes on along the minus strand of JANAVB010007397.1, from coordinate 8,816,513 downwards.
GCCAGAATAGTTGTCAATGGTGATCTCGTCGAGAAACCCCACGACAAATTTTCTGACAAGGAAAAGAAACAGGCAAGTCTAGATGCTAGAGCTATTAAAGCTTTATTTTGTGCAATAGACAGGAATGAGTTCAACGGGGTCTCGACATGCACCACCTCGCACGAAGTATAGAGACTTCTAGAAGTAACGCATGAAGGAACCACCCAAGTCAAGGAGTCGAAAATCAGTCATCTCACTCAAGAATATGATGCGTTCAAGATGAAGCCTAATGAGACGATCACACAAATGTTTACAAGATTCCTCGATATTATCAACCCCTTGTCATCTCTCGACAAAAAATATACAAATCACGAGAAGATCCGCAGGTTACTTAGGGGGCTACCGAAGATTTGGAACCGTAAGGTAACAACCATCATAGAAGGCAATAATCTCACCACAATGTATATAGATACTTTGATGGGAAAGCTGATGACTCACGAGCTTGACTTCAAAGACTTCGAAGAACCTGCTCCAAAGGCAAAAGAGATTGCCCTAAAAGCTCATCGTCGAAGGGCTGATCCTGAGGAGACTGATGACAAAAATTCTAAGATGATGATCAATCTCTTCTAGTCCAAAATTTCAAGAAGTTCCTTCGCTTCAATCGAAGAAATAAGGAACAACAAGAAGATGATGAGGAAGAACCAACGTGCTAAGGCTGCAAGAAGACTGGACACGTCCGAAAGGACTGTCAATTCGCAAAAAAGGCAACCGATATGAGAAGCCCTACAAGAAGTCCTCTTCAAGAAAATATGCCAACACTTGCATTTGGCATGAAAGCGAAGCAAGTGACTCCGAGGAAGAAAAGGACTCCCCTCAAGACACCGCCAATGTATGCCTAATGGCAACATCCGATAAGGTAACTAGCGAAACCCTCGATGACTTCACTTTTGATGAACTTGGCGATGCATTCAATGATTTATTAAATGACCACAAGAAAGTCATTAGTAAATATAAACATGCCAAGGAGAAGATCAAAAGCTATGAAGTCGAGATTCAAAAACTCGCTTCGTTGCTTGATAATGTTAGAGACACTCCACCCACGGAAGTCATTAATGAGGTTTCTAAGCTAATGTTAAGCCTACATAATGTCGAAGCATGTATTGAAAAACAAACACGTAAGATCACAGCACTCAACACTCAGCTTGCTGAAGAAAAGAAGAGACACAAGATCTCTATTGCTAAAATTGATGGTTTAAATTCTAAGTGTAATGAACTGCATGCTGCCTCTATAAAATTAGAGATTAGATTGGGAAAACAGGTTGCTCAACCTCAAACCCAATCACATAAGACACACACAAAGCACAAGACTACTCAAAATAGTCAAACACGTCACCCACATGCAGCACGTAAATATGCTTACATGTACACGTACTCCCATACAGCACATAAACCACATGCACATAGAAATTATTCTCATAACTATCATTCTATTGCTACGCACAATCACCATGCTACACGTAGACATAACCATCACCATGTTCCACATAGACATAACAATCACTATGCTGCATATAGGCATAACCATCATCATGCTGCCACGTATAGTCACTATCCTGCTGTTCCACACCACTCTCACCATGCTACATATAAACATTATTATCAACCTGCTCCAAACACAAATAGGCATACTACTTGCACCTATTGTGGAGTACATGGACACATCTCACCACAATGTAGAATTAGAAGATTAGTAGATATAAATCTATATGCATGGGTGCCAAAGACTAATATTTTCGGACCCACAAGAACTTGGGTACCAAAGGTCACATCTACTCTTGATGTAGGTGGACCTTCCCTCCTCAACTAAAAGCAAGTAGATTCTCGATAGTGGATGCTCGCGACATATGACGGGAGACGCAAATCTTTTCGCATCACTATCGATGAAGAGGGAAAGGTATTTATCCTTCGGCAACAACATAAAAGGGTACATCATAGGTAATGGTACTATAGGTCATCCTCCCTCTCCTGTAATAAAGGATGTCTACCTAGTAACCGAGTTAAAGCATAACCTGCTCAGCATAAGTCACCTTGCTGATCATGGATATGATATTAATTTTGGAAAAAAATAAATGCTATATTTATGATAGGTCAATAGGAGACATCGCTTTTGAAGGGATAAGAGAGGATAACATTTACATTTTCTATCTATCTAGAGATACTAACAGTACAGAAAGATGCCTCTACGCCCATAAGGATGAGAGATTGTTGTGGCACCAGCATTTTAGTCATGCCAATATGGATACTATATCCAGGCTATCGACAAAGAAGCTAGTGATAGGCTTGCCCGACATCACATTCAAAAAGGACACGGTATGTGCCGAATGTATGTTGAATAAGGCAACCAAGTCTTCTTTTCAATCAATAAACACTGTTAATACTACTAGACCCTTGCAATTACTTCACATGGACTTATTTGGTCCTAGTAGAGTAGCCAGTCTTGGTGGAAAACTCTATGCTTTTGTTATAGTAGTTGATTTTTCTAGATTCACTTGGGTTTTCTTTCTTTCAAACAAAAGTAATGCGATTTCTGTTTTCAAATTTTTTGCTAAAAAGGTTCAAAACGAAAAAGGCTACATGATTACTCGAATCCGAAGTGATCATGAAGGCGAATTCGAAAATACTGATTTTGAAAAGTTTTATGACTCAATGGTTTTGATCATGAGTTTTCTTGTCCTAGAACTTCTCAACAAAATGGTGTTGTGGAGCAAAAGAATAGGACTCTTGGCGATATGGCTAGAGTCATGTTGAATATGTTTTTATTTTCGAAATATTTTTGGGCTGAAGCTGTCAGTACAGTGTGCCATATTTTAAATAGGGTGCCTATTCGACCTATTACAAAGAAAACACACTATGAGCTTTGGTTTGGTAGAACTCCAAATGTTTCTTATTTTAGAGTGTTCGGTTATCGCTGCTTTATCTTCAATACTAAAGACAACTTAGGCAAATTTGATGCCAAAGCTGACGATGGTATTTTCCTTGGCTATGCTGCCAAGAGCAAGGGATATATAGTGTTCAACAAACACTCATTGATTGTTGAAGAGTCTACTAATGTGAATTTTGATAAGGATAATAGTGCAGCAGCTATTCCTGACGATGATGTTGAGCCATCAACTTCTACGCTGATCAATACTACCACTGAAACCAATTCTCTGGAGGGCTTGCCGAAGTAATTCACATTCAAGCCATCACATCCAGAAAACTTATTTATAGGTGAGGTATCACGTGTAGTAAGTACTCGATCATCGTTAAGAGACTTCATTGCTTGCACTGCCTTCATTTCACAAATTGAGCCTAAGATTGTTTTAGATTCTTTTAATAATGAGTTTTGGATTTCTGCCATACAAGAAGAACTCAACCAATTCGAGAGGAGCCAGGTCTGGGAACTAGGCCAGCTAATCATTCGATTATTTGTACAAAATGGGTCTTTCACAACAAAGTAAATGAAGATGGATCAGTCACACGCAACAAAGCTCGTCTAGTAGATCAAGGATACAACCAAGAGGAAGGTATTGACTACGATGAGACGTATGCTCCTGTTGCAAGACTGGAATCCATTCGGATGCTTTGTGCATTTGTTAACTTTCAAAATTTTAAATTATTTCAAATGGATGTTAAAAGTGCTTTTCTGAATGGACTTATTAAAGAGAAAGTTTTTGTAAAACAACCCCCTGGTTTTGAAAATCACAAATTTCTCGACCATGTTTTCAAACTCAAGAAAGCGTTATATGGCCTCAAAAAAGCTCCTAGAGCTTGGTATGAACGCCTAAGCAATTTCTTGCTAGATAAAGGTTTTTTAAAAGGGAAAATTGACACTACACTGTTTATCAATAGTTTTCAAAACAATATTCTTTTAGTGGAAAATTATGTAGATGATATCATATTCGGTTCTACTAATGAAAATCTTTGCCAAGATTTTGCTAAGTGTATGCAGAACAAATTTGAGACGAGCATGATGGGGGAGCTCACCTACTTCCTTTGATTGCTAGTCAAACAAACTTCGTAAGAAACTTTCATCAACCAGTCAAAATATACAAAGGATATGCTGAAAAAATTTGATCTTGACAGCGTCAAACCAATCAGCACTCCTATGGCTACTACGACCAAGCTAGAACCTGATAAAAGCGACAAACCTGTTGACCAACATAAGTATCGAGGTATGATTAGTAGTTTACTTTATTTAACTGCTAGTCGTCCCGATATCATGTTTAGTGTTTATCTGTGTGCTCGCTATCAAGCTAGTCCTAAGGAATCACACATGTCCACCGTTAGGCGTATCTTTCGATACCTTAAGTTTACTGTTACAGTGGGCTTATGGTATCCTAAATCCACATCCTTTGACTTTATTGGTTATTCGGATGCTGATTTCGCAGGATGCAAAGTCGACCGTAAAAGTACAAGCGACACGTGTCATTTATTAAGCAAGGCGCTAGTCTCTTGGTTTAGCAAGAAGCAGAATTCTGTCGCACTATCCTCAACAGAAGCTGAATATATCATAGCTGGTCATTGTTGTGCACAAATTTTGTGGATGAACCAAACCCTTGAAGACTACAGCCTTTCTTTTATGCACATTCCTATATTATGTGATAACACCAGTATTATAAACCTTACTAAGAACCCTATATGTCACTCATGCACGAAATACATTGAAATTCGTCACCACTTTTTGCATGATCACCAGCAAAATGACACTATAAACTTAGAATTTATTGACACTGATCATCAGCAGGCAGATTTCTTTACTAAACTACTATCCGAAGAGCATTTCAACTTTCTGTGTCGTGAAATAGAAATTTTGGATGAAGCTGTTATTCATTAAAGTGACCTGCGTAAATATCGATTATGTCTTGGTTCTTTATGATGAATTTGTTATGGGTACAAGCCGAAAGGGTCCTTCTGACAACAAGGCGTAAAAGCTTAAGAGACACGGTGCACTAGTCCTCAGGACTACCGCTAGCTGGAATCCGGCCCCTGCAGCTACCCCATGGTAGTTTCACCATACTGAATTGTGGCATAACTCCTTGTTTATTACATGGTATACTTCTATTTATAACTTGCTCAATTCAAATTTTTAAACTTTAATTTTTATTCTCTTGATTCAGCTTTCACTTTTTGCGATATTTTTTTACTTGGATTTCTTACTTTTGCATATTCATATTTCCATTACTTCATTCTTATTTATCTCATTAATGTTTTCAACTTCTTTTCAGCCTGTTTGCTTTTCTGGCCCTAGAATCTAGAATTCGGGCCGAACTCTACCTAATACAGAGTTCGGGCTGAATTTGGTCTGTTTTTTCCAGAATAGCAATCGGGCTCAGCCGCTTATCTGTGTTTGATCCAATGGTCCAAAATGCTTCCGACCATTCGAACCCCTATTCTAAAACCCGGGTTCTCTCTCTCCCTCTTTCCTCCATTGTCTCCTCCAAAACTTTACAAAACTCTCTCTCTTTAAACCCTAACCCTAGCTTTCTATTTCTAGTGAGTTTTTCTTCTCCAAACTCAAGGGGGAGATCTCTCGCTACATTTTCTTCTAACCTTTATCATCCTTTTTAGGTATACTTTCACTTTTCTCTCCATCTCAATTTCATTATTTTCTTCATTACTCATGGCTCCCAAGTTGTTTAATAGAGGAAAGAGGCTTCAAACCGAGGGTGCATCCACTTCGAATCCTCCTTTTTGTGTTGAACAACCTATTGAACAACCCATTCACCCGTTGTTCAATCCACCTTATCCCATTGACCCCAACACGTTTGATGATAGAATATTTATATCATTGGAAGCATCAAATGAGCAGTTCAATAATTTTCGATCTCGTCCCGTGTGTGCGGGTCATCCTATTAACTTTACTATATTTTTCGGTATGACTTCCTATTTTATGATTTGTGTCTTGATGAACTTGTCACCACTAATTAACTTATCTATTTGAATGCAATACAAATGTTTTATTGTAATCTTACTCATGATGATACATGTTTATATTCACGTGTTGTTGGCATTGACATATCATTTGATGACTTTGATCTTGCGAAATATCTTGAAATTCCGGAGCGTAACTCATGGAAGAAACTTGTCGATGCTCGCAAGTTTCAATTCTCCGATGGGTCTTCACTAGAAAGCTTAAAGGACAATTTGTGTACCCCAAACACACGTCCGCGCAAGCTTCTTGCCAAATTTCTAAACCCCTACTTCTATGAGCTTTATCGTATTGTCTTTTCTACAATTCTGCCCAAAGCGGGATCGATTGATGAGGTTTCATATTTTGAGATTTCTGCTATGTATCACCTACACTTCCATGTCCCATTCAATCCTCCATGTACCATGATGGACTGGATGATCAATGCTAGGAAGAGGCCAAGTTCTTTGGTCTATGCTCTCTATCTTTCTATGATTTTTCGTACTTTTTATGTCCCACTTGGTGAGTGCCAATTCCTTCATGCCCTTGCCTTCCTATCTAAGGCACGACGGCTTCAGGCAATTGTCAGTTTTCTTGCTGAGTCCGAGCACTCTGATGCTCAGGATGACGCACCTGCTCTTGGGCAGCCTGTGCCCCCTCCACCTACTACTCTTGAGTCGATTCAGACTATGCTTCGCGATCGATTCATGTTAGAGGATGATCGCTGGACCCAGCTTGACTACCGTACCACCCTGCAGATAAGTACCATCAATAACTCACTGTATGACGTTCGGTACTCTATGTCTCGACATCCTTCTATGCCTATTCCTATGGAGAGGGATCCTGCTCGCGATGGATACCGTATCGATGACCCTTGGGTTATACGCTATCTGGATCCGGATGCGGCTTTCGAGGATCCTCGTCGTTCATTCACTGATCCATCTGACGACGCTGGACCTTCACGAGCTCCGTGATGGATGTGGTCTCCTACTTGCTGTTGCTGCTGAGGATCTTATGTTTACTTTTTATGTACTATGGCTTTTTATTTTATGTAGTTGCTTTTTATTGTATTAGATCTCTCTATTATCTGTGACTCTTGAGACACTTTATGCAGTTTATTATTACTTTGGTATGCTTGCCAGTTGTCTTTTATTTACAAATTCTCTGGTTGTTTGTGTTTGATAAATGACAAAAGGGGAAGAATAATTTGATATTCATATTATCATATCATATTGTCTATCTGTGCTTTGGGAAAGAATGTATTTATCAGGACAAAAGTAACATTGGCTTCTAAAGAAGCAATGTCTACGGGAGAGCTATTGCTAGCTCTGCACTGATTACGGGAGAGCTACTACTTTTATAAATGTGTCCAGGTATGAACATTGAATATGCAAATATTATTTTGTCAATTATCAATTTGGGGGAGATTATTGACACAAAATCACAGTCAACCAAATATTGATAAAATTGACAATATGATACTTGTCATAATTCAATATGACACATCAAGATCGAACTCAGTACAAGACGGACGTCGGCTCTATCCTGCAGTTTACTTAGTTTTTGAGTCTGTATTTTTACTTTTATTGAGTCTAGATAAATGTAAACTGAGTCGCACTGAGTAGTTTGGGCCTATACCTATCTCCAAACCACAAATCAAAAGCTCCACCAAAACCAAACTAGCCCATATAGCCTATTAGAACAATTATGTCTTCTGGAGACAAAGTTCGGGCCGAACTCTGCCTCCACACAGAGTTCGGGCCGAATTTTCTTCTATAAATTAAAGGACCCTAATTTTTAGAGTTTGCTGTATGCTAGTTGTCCAATGGCCAAAAATTTGAATTCTTGACACAGAATTCTGTCCGAATTTTGCCTATCCAGAATACTATAAATAGGCCTTGAATTCTCTCATTTTCAATCATCCAATCTTCTCTTCTCTTCTCTCTAAAGCCTTATAGAAGCCTTACCCTTCTGATCTACTAGCCACATGCTTCCTAAGCAGTTTGTGCAAGAGTTCAAAAAGTCGCTTAGAAAATTCTAAGTATCGCCACTGCGATATCTGTAAGAAGTTGACGTGCTCTTCTGAAGAAAAGGCACGGGGTGTAACTACTATTTCACAAATAGTGGATTTAATCCTGAGCTAGAGTTCTCAGGCCTGGACTAGTCCTCCACGAGGAAAACCAGGTTAAAATCGGCTGTGTTTGCGTATGCTTTCTCGCACTTTATAATTTTCACATTTACTCTGATTATTTGTTGTTGGTGAAAGAGTTTAATTTTTAATTGGCTATTATTGTTATAAACTCTATTCACCCCCCTCTAGAGTTGCCTACTTGTTCTTCAGAAACCACGTCATCTAAAGCTAAAAAATAGTTATCCAGTCAGGATTAGAACAAGCTTACCATAACACTACACTAAATAATATAATATACAAGCATGCAGAATAGCAATAAATAGAGGATGAATATGACATAATACCAAAGAAGACCACCATATCTTGGAAAATAGTTTGAGAGTACAATTATGGCATGGAACAGTTGAATGTATAATTATGACACGAAGACAATATAAGAGAACGACGAATATAAGACAAACCACTAGATAATATGTCAACACGAATCAAGTCACGTACACTGTATGTTTTAGAATACTAACGTTCAACATGTGGTTGGGTTAGGGATCGGACAATCAACATGTGAGATGTATTGACTGAACAAATACTATAAGACGGTCCCCTGACCGAATAAACTCTGGGCTATACTGGGGTACCACATGTCTACTAATAGTATTCTCCAACCCGACTGTCTTACAAGTACATGTCCAACACAATTTATATTAACTGTACGATAAACGAGAATCACGATAAACTAGAAGTAAAAGCATGAACACGTACATATACTCTATTGACTCTAACTCTCGTGTACAAGAGTAAGCACAATCAATCGAGAAAAGTAACAACATGGAATATACAAATGTAATAGTGAAAAGATGATATAGAGATACATGCAGTATAAAATAAAGGCAATATAATGCTATAGTGAAACTTGCTTTGCTGGGAAAAGGATGAAGTTGCGACTCAAGACGTTGTCCGATCTACCCCGACAAATAAATGATCATAAGGTTAGATTATGAAAATCCCACTCTAAAATCTTAGAAAGTGGCTAATGGTTTAACATCACTAATTATATTTAATTCTGGAATAAATCATCTAAAAACCTAATATTTTCTAATATAATTCTGGAATTAAAATTAAATACTAATTTTTAGCCACGAAAAATTACGGTTTCCAATTCGGAACCCGTGGCACGCAAATCGATGCGCAGCGATGACTAAGTTGTCAAACGACGCGAACTCGATGATTTGTGTGTGCATCCTAGTAGATTTCAGTTCCACGAGTGCACTGGAATTGACCGTGCCATAAAATTATTCTTTGGTCAAAAGATATGGCCGTCATGGCTATCCGTGACCAAATCGATAATTTATTGACAAAATTAAGTTCTACGAATTAAATAAAATACTAGAAGAACTAATTAATTTCTAGGAAATTTATATGTCGTAGAGCTTTGTGTTAGCTTTTTGAAACTTTAAACGGTTAGTGATTTCATTTACTGTTCTCCGAGAATCTCGAAAACATCGAAACTTGTCAAGTTTCGGACAACCGACACTCTACAAATTTTACCAAAATTAAAGTTCAAAATTTATAAAAATAAATTAGATATTCAGAAAGTACACCTCAATAAGCTTCCAAAAAAAACTGTGCACGAAAGGAGGTCAGAGTTGATGACAATCACCTCGAAAATTCGGGCTCTCCAAAAAGCAACTCGCTCAAAATCAGCTACAAAAAATTAGGGTTTTCTGGTTTAAACGAAAAATATATAAATATATATATATATATATATATATATATATATATATATATATATATATATATATATATATACCCAAATGGGCGGGTACAGTCTGCACCCGCTGACTAGCAGGCGGGCCGCCCCACATCGCTACGATGGCTGACGGATGGGCCCGGCCAGTGCTGAATGGATATTAATTTAGGAAAAGAGTTTATATTAACCGAAAATTAGTTTTTTAGAGCAGTTTTAATTACAGAAACTCATAATAAATATTAAAAATAACCAAAAAATATGGAAAAATTCCAAAAAATATAAAATAACATATTAAACCCCAAAAAAATATTTGGGATCAATATTTGGTCAATGTAATTCCAAAAAATACCAAAAGATCCAAAAAAATCTAGAAAATAGTTTTTTTGGTTATAGAACCTAAATAAAATACTGGGTCCAAAAATAACCCTAAATGGCCATATGGTAAATAATGAAATTCAATAAAATATATAAACTTCACAAAATAAATATTTAAAAATTATCTAAAATATCTAAAAATTATGATAAACTATAAAATAGCTAAATAATTCTAAAAGAACCTATCTAGAGGAAATATGACCATAAGATGGTCCTAACTCACCTATGGGCTTAGGCATGACTTCCTATGATCATAAAAATTAATCAGAATCTAATTAAAAATAAAAATGAAAAAATATCCCTAAATTTCAAATCGGGGTGGCAGATGCCACAAGTCGGGCTTGTGCTGGAGGCAAACGGTGTCTCCCAAGTCTCTGATGAAAGGTAGTTAATCTTCTGGGTCAGAGCAGAGTGCTACGTTGTTGGAGTTGAGGTGGTGTGAAAACATCACCAGTCTGCGCCTAAGTTTGGCACAGGAATGTAGCTGCGCCTCTGGATTGAAGGCCTTGGCTTTGAAGTCTTCTTTTAAAGAGCAATGAATGATCGCTCCTTAGTGAACGACTCCCTCTTAATTGCCACCATTATTTGGAGAATTTCAAGGGGTCCTAGGATAGTCTAGGACTTAGTCGAATGAACTTTATTTAATGATGTTCATCGTGCTGAGTCCTAGGTTCATCTTATTAATATGGGAATTTTGACTATAGGCCATATGGCCGGTGTTTTAGACCACTCTTGCCCTTTATAAAGGGGGAGTTTCTTCTGAAGAGTCATATCTTCTTCCTGGCACCCTTCACCACCATGTTGGATCCAGACTTAGCTTCGAGTGGCGGTTGGCCTTACATAAGTCGGGGTTCAGGATTCCTTCGTTCAAAGGGGCTATGTCTTCGTAGAAAAACTGTTGATGAGTCTTGGTATGTGCTGGAACACTTCTCATAAGAAGTTTGAACCTGGGTGATGCCTTGGAGGTCTTCGAGGTCCTAACGACCTAGATTGTGGGTGGTTGGCCAGCCCGAAGAGCCAAAGGTTGTGCTCTGCCCTGCACATTTTGGGCTTTTGAGACCTTCTGTGCCTTCTGGAAACCCGAACCAATTGCTATTTCAGGAAGTTGCTCGCTTCAGTCGAGTAGCTAATATGCTTTTGGAGGGTTGTGCCCACAAGAAAGTCAGAATACGCTTCAATGGGGATCAATCTTCCAGTATGTGTACCGAAAAGAAGGAGGACTGCGCTTTGACGAAGACTAAACCCCTTGTAGTCTCCTCTAGGCTTTGCTGTATATATAATCGATTTTTGTAGAAGAAGTAGGATTAGTCTATTACGTATAGCCTTGATGAATCTGTACTAGATCTATGTAGGCATAATAATAAAACTTCTTTTCGTATCTTCTGTTATCTTTTTAATACTCGGTCTGTGCTTTTGTATCATCTATGCTGCGGTAGAGGAATGTTATCAGCAGGGATTTTTTATGCTTCTACAAGACCCCCTTCAAAGTTTTCCGAACTTGAGTCAAGCTCGGGATACTTTGAACAGAAGCACGAACATATGGCATAAGCATACGTGCTTGGTAATCTTTCAGATTCTTATTTCTGTATAGGAACTCTTCTGTTCCTTTATTTTTTTCTTCAACATAAGGAGGGGTCATTATAGAAGACACACCTAACTAGAGGTAATATGAACATGTTAGGCCTAATCTTCGCTGGGATATAGAACAATTCAGAGGTAGTATAAACGTTAACCATTTTTTAAACAGCCATGATAATCATAGGATCAATACGGAGGGAACGACTACTAAGATGTAATGTGGACGTGGTAGCCACATCGTCGGGGCGTAGAGGAGAAATCCAGAGGTAATATAGACGTGAAGTGCTTAATCTACTGGAGGAAAGATATAGAAGAAGGGAATCCCCTTACCAGAACCCATAGGCACTTTTAGGGGATGCGAGAGCCTATGTCGGTTTTATCTTCAGACGTAATACGTCTTTAGGAACTTGTCGTTGATGGGCATCATTAGCAAGTCACCAATGGGTTTGGCTAGTCGATAAACACCATTGGAGTATACCGTTTCTACGACGAACGGTCCTTTCTAGTTGGGCTCGAACTTCCCAGCCGTCTAGTGAATCATGACCATCGTCCTGCGCACTGCTAAGACGAGGTCGCCCACTTGGTTTGATCTTTTCCGGACTCTTTTGTTGAAGGCCCCAAAAATATGAGCTTGGTAAAGCTTGATTCATTGATGTGCTAGCAAGCATTTTTCATCCAATGCTTCCAACTCTTGTAACCGTCTGCGTTGGTTTTCTTCGTCAATCAGCTGATTGGTGATAGCTACCCGTAAGGACGGGATTTGAATCTCCAAGGGGAGCACCGCTTCACTTCCGTAGACTAAGGCGAACGGTGTGTTGCCTGTTGGTATCTGTACGGTCGTACAAGATGTCCATAGGCATTCGTCCAACTTCTCGTTCCAGTTATGTTTATTAGAGGATACGACTTTCTTAAGTAGTTTGACTATAGTTTTGTTGAATGCTTCGGCCAACCCATTAGCCGTCGGGTTATAGGATATTGTTGCTGTGCTCTGTATTCGATTCTTGTTAAAGAACTGCTGGAAGGCACAACTCACAAACTTGGGGCCATTCGCATGGACAATTCTTTTGGGGACCCCGAACCGGTAGATGATGTGGTGCTTGATGAAGCTGATCACGTTCGAGACTTTTACTTCTGCCAATGATACTGCTTTCGCCCACTTGGAGAAGTAATCCATGATGGCAAAGATAAACAGATGTCCTTTAGAGGTAGGTAGGCTGATTGGTCCAACAATATCTATTCTCCAAGCTTCAAATGGCCAGGAGGCCACAGTAGGGTGTAAATACACCAATGGTCGGTGAATAAAATCTGCATACAACTAACATGCCTGGCACTTCTTTGCATAGTCCACAACGTCTGCCATCATAGTGGGCCTATAATAGCCCATACGGTATAGTCGGTCTTGCAACTTGGGCCCGGGAGAAGAAGGACATCGGCAATCGCCAGGTCGAATTGGCCCTTATAAATTAAGTCCTGTCTTCTGTTGGAGAAGAAGATGCCAAACGTCAGAAGATTGAGCGAAGGGTCCAAGCATCAGTCGACGGCCGAAGAGACTACTTGAGAGGCCGCATGGAGGAGCTTCGAACTCAATTTTCTCAGTTCTGATTTTTTTTGTCTCTCTCTGTGTGAGAGAATCTCTTTTATAGTAGCAAATATATTTCAATCATATATAAAATTTTCTTTACGTCCCTTTCTCTGTTTATATTCATTTTTTGTGAAATTTGTACAAGGATAGGAATTCCCATAAGGGAATGACTTTATTGGGGACAGGGTGTTCACTTAGAGGTAATATAAACGTGGCAAACACCGAACCTTTGTGGAGAAACGTTTCTTACTCAGAGGTGATATGGACATGGTAAGGATAAAATCTATGGGGGTATAGAACGACTTAGAGGTATTATGGATGTGAAGGGTTCTATCAATAACAACTATGGAGGATTGTCATGGAGGGGGTGCTTTTCTCAGAGGTAATATGGACATGGCAAGCATCCTTCTACTAGAATAACAGTTCATAGGTAATATAGACATGGTTGTATTCTAGGGAGTTATGACAACTTTGGGGTTATCGTAACGGGATGACTACTCAGAAGTAATATGGACATGGTAGATACGGTTATAGAAGGACACTTCATAGGTGATATGGACGTGAAATGTTTTCTATGTGGTCACGATGACATAGAGTCTTCACGGAAGATGCAACTACTCAGAGGTGATATAGACATGGTAGATGCACAGTAGGATGTAAGAAAGTAATCTAGAGATAGTATGTACGTGGAGGGCTTTACTTACTGAGATTTAGTATAGGAGGGTTGAACAAATTTTCACCAGGATCTGCGAGCATGTATGAGGATACAGGAGCTCCTGTTGGCGTTGTTGATGAAGATGGGTTTCAGGGAAGTTTTGTCACCCTCATTTCCCGTATTTCCCGTATTTTTTTGTATTTCATATTTTTCTCGTATCTGGATTTTTGGCATGTATTTTTATTTTTCTCAGCCTGTGGAATTTCGGTATTTCTCGTATTTGGGTTTTGGCTTGGCTCGGTTTTATTGGGTTGGTTCGGTTTGGTTTATGTATTGGAGCACCTTAGCTTATGCTGCCCCTCATCTCCACCGCAACTCCCCATCTTTATATCCCCACCTACCTCTCTCTCTTCATTACTACCACCATTAATTTCCTTCTTCTTCTTCTTCTTCTTCTCCTTCCTCCACAACTCTCCCAACCCTAGGCAAGTACATCTTGTCACTACATGAGAACCCTCTTTTCCTTGTCCATTTGATAGATTAGGACATGGTGATCAACATTAGAACTTAGGTTTTGTGATTTGGAGCCTCCATTGTTGTAGATCTAAGTTATATCTATTTTTAGATTTTGTATGGTTTGAGCTACTTAAGTTGGATTTTATGGGTTTTTGATGTTTCCATGTGGAAGAGCATTCAATTCCACCCTGGTTAGAACTTTGGAAATCTGGATTTGGAGTTCGGATGGCCAAGTTATGAGGTTTTAAAGTTTTGGAGCCATTGGAGCTTCTTCTCAGCCATGGAGAAGAAGACCCAGACCCTGCGTGCATGTTTTTATGCGTACGCAGCTCTCTGCTTGCGTGACTTTTTACGCAGCTGCTTCTTGTAGCGTGCGTGACTTTTCACGCAGCTACTTCCTTGAACGTGCGTGACTTTTCACGCAGCTGCTCCCTTGAGCTTGCGTGACTTTTCACGCAGCTGCTCCCTTGAGCGTGCGTGACTTTTAACACAGCTGCTCCCTTGAGCGTGTGTGACTTTTCACGCAGCTGCTTTCTGTAGCGTGCGTGACTTTTCACGCAGCTGCTTTCTTGAGTGTGCGTGACTTTTCACGCAGCTGCTTCCTGTAGCGTGCGTGACTTCTCACGCAGCTGCTTCCTTGAGCGTGCGTGACTTTTTACGCAGCTGCTCCCTTGAGCGTGCATGACTTTTCACGCAGCTGCTCCCTTGAGCGTGCGTGACTTTTTACGCAGCTGCTTCCTGTAGCGTGCGTGACTTTCACCTACGCTGCTCTCTTAGCGTGCGTGACTTTTCGTACGCTGCTCCCCTGACCCCTTGCTTAACCCATTGGCTCTTGGGGTTGTAGTCTTATTCCTTTAAGCTTGGCTTTTCTATTGTCCTGTATATTGATATTTTATTAGATATTTTACGCCCATTTTATATCCTTACGCCTTTTGTCATGAACTTGATTTTACTTAATATGTTTGGAATGACTATTGTACATGGCATGGTATGGCAAGAAACTAGCATAACACGACAGTGACCCGTAGTGGTGCACTCCTGACATGACCAACCTGACATGATAGTGGCCGTCGTGGCGCACTCCTGACAAGTACCCTGACATGATTCATCTTGATAACTTAATGCTGTTGCGACGGCTAACTTAACTTGACTTGCCTTGACACCGTGGGTAGTTCTTTCTTGCTTGCTTGTTAAATCCACTTGTCCTGTCTTGCATCATGTCTAGGATGGGACTCCTGAGTACCACGGTCAGGAGCTCCTACTAAAATAGATTAAGGTTAATAACTAGAATAACACAGTAGTCATAAAGAGATGACACAGCTACAGGCAATCCCGTTACCTGGGCGCTCTTGGGATCTGTAGCTTGCCATCGAGTAGGGCACATTTCCAGCACACCGTCGCGTGTTGCACCCTCTAAGTCACCTAAGGGTACATTTTTCCTCGGGCGATGTACCAACCTGAATTCAACCCCCGAGGATCTACCAAGCTTCCAGCCCGATGGTGGCGACTAGAAGGAACCCGGGCTACGAGTGGGTTTTCTATTTTGTTTCGCTCACTCTATTGTAAATTTATTCTTTTGAGGCATTTAGCCGACGAGCACCTGTTAGCTCGATGCACTTTTACTTACTGTCTGCCTACGGGCTGTAAATATGATTAACAAATCTTTGGGTTGATCATGTATGACTTAAACTCTTGCTAGTCCTAACATTTTGTACGACTAGCTTCATGATCAGCTGATATGTAATATTTGGGACGCCTTTTATTGTATATTTAATGATCATACATCTTGTAATTATATTATTTGCTTGAGATTGAGACAATAGGCTTGACCTTAAGAGACTGTTGGCTTGTAGTAAACCCTCATATCTAGACAGCCGTGACCGTATAGTTGAGATGTATTCTATTTCAATATACGTAGCTGGCTATGTCTGCCCCCGCTCTCCAGTATTCTGTTTCTGGGGCGTGACATGGTTTAAGTGGTGGCCCATGCAGGTCCTGTCAATCAAGAAATGTGAGGGTTTACCGAATAGATGTCTCAATCAGTATTCGCCCTTGATCTCTGCCGTATTTTCAAATCCCTGAAATTCTTGCCCTGATTACATGCTTGTATCGTTGATCTGCCCTGGTCCTTCCTTATTGTTTCCCTGTGTCATCTTCCTCAGCGGTATTGTACCTGACCCAACCGATCAGCGAGGAGGAGCACCTCCCGTGGGCCAGCAGCAACCTGAAGATCAAGTCCAGCATTCTGGAGTCGCCTCCAGAGTGATACCCACTGGAGGAGAGTCACCAGTTCGGCCCGTCCAGCCCGCAGAGCCAGATAATGGTACCTTAGTAGGCCTTATCAGAACCTTGATAGCTTCCCAGGATCGTCGAAGCGACGTCCTGCACCAGACAGTTCAAGATGCTTTGACCCGAGACGGACATCCAGGGAACCAGGCGGCCAACAGCTTCAAGCGATTGAACCCTCCTTTCTTCGACGGCACCGAGGATGCGATTGCCGCGGATGCATGGCTTCAGGATACCGAGGTAATTCTGGAAGCAGCTAGGACACCCGAGAATGAGAAGGTGGCAGTGGTACGCCTGCAGTTGTTGGACTTGGCTCGCAGTTGGTGGGCAGCGCAAGCCATGGGATTAGTGGCACCCATTGCTTGGGCAGTATTTAGAGAGAGATTTCAGACGAAGTATTTCGATGCTGTGGCTCGGTACGACCTGCAGACCAGATTTACCAACTTGAAGCAAGGAGACAGAACAGTCGACAGTTATGCATCGGAGTTTTCTAGGCTCAGTAGGTTTGCCCCCACCTTGGTGGCGACCGAGTTTGACAGGGCCTAACATTTCCAGCAGGGACTGCATTTGGAGATCTTGTTGGCGGTTGAGCAGTTCGAGCACCAGACGTTCGATGCGGTCTTGAGAGCAGCTAGGAGGCATGAGTACACCTCCCAGAGGATCGTGGATAGGACCGAAAGTAGGAACGGTCCCACAGTCGGATGTACCAATCATCAGCTCCAGCCCCGGCAGCTAGGGGATTGACCATTGGAACTCCGAGGCGGGCGGCCTCAGTAACGTCGGTTCAGCATTCGACCCCGACGTACCCGCAGCAGCAGAAGCAGAAGCAGACTTTCGCGATAGGATGTTCTCATTGCGGGAAGCCAGGGCACGTGGTGGCAGATTGCCGCAGGACGCAGGGATTGTGCCTGGCTTGTGGAGCAGCAGATCATAGGGTTGGGGCTTGCCCGAATAGGGGTGGTTCATCTGCATCCAACCCTTCTAGCTCTTCGGTGAGAGGACCGGCCCCAGCACCAGTTCAGCAGCAGCAGTATTAGTCTTCGAGGCCCTTGCCGCCTCAGTCTCAGGTATTCCAGCAACAGCACCCCCAGCAGTATGCATAAGCCCAAGCTCAGACCCAGAATAGGCAGAGAGGTTTCCAGTAGAGGTGACCAGCAGCCAGAGGACAAGGTCAGGCCATGATGATGGCTATGGAAGAAGAAGTTGCACCAAGTGAGGTTGTGGCAGGTACTATTCTCGTCAACTCCTTTCCAGCTTCGGTATTGTTTGATTCTGGTGCATCGCATTCATTCATGTCTGCACGATTCGCGACACGGATGGGATTGGAGCCCGAGTCATTATCAGTGAGGCTCAATATACTTACTGGTAATGGTCTTGTGGGAGTAGATCGAGTGTTTTCCTCGTATCGAATCGTAGTTAGCGGTAGGGAGTTCCCCGCTAGATTCATAGAGTTTCCTATGGCAGACTATGATGTGGTCCTAGGCATAGATTGGTTGAGGAACCAGTATGCGAGGATAGACTGCCATATTGGCAGAGTTGTCTTTAGTATCCCTGGCAAGCTAGAGTTTTCGTTTTCCAGAGGCGCAGTGGAGCCATCTTCCCCAGCATTGCGGATGGCAGTAGCAGCAGTGCAGTTACCCCGAATAGTTGAAGAGTTTCCAGATGTCTTTCCAGAGGAGCTTCCAGGGATGTCGCCGGAGCAGGAGATTGAGTTCACTATAGACTTGATTCCCGGGACAGCACCAGTATCAGAGCGAGTCTACAGAATGACGCCTTCAGAGTTAGAGATTTTGTACAAGATGATTGAAGAACTGAGGACCAAGGGATTCATCCGTCCAAGTGGATTGCCTTAGGGAGCCCCGATGCTTCTTGTGAAAAAGAAGAATGGTACGTCCAGGCTACGTGTTGATTATCGTACCTTGAATCCGGTGATAGTCAAGAATAGATACCCTCTTCCGAGGAGAGATGACTTGTTTGATCAGCTCAGAAGGGCTTCAGTGTTCTCGAAGATCGACTTGCGGTCGGGATACCACCAGATCAGAGTCAGAGAGCAGGACATCCCGAAGACAGCATTCAGATCGAGGTATGGACATTGGGAGTTCCTTGTTATGCCCTTTGGAGCGACCAATGCACCGGCCGTATTCATGGACCTCATGAATCGCATTTTCATGCCTTACTTGGACCAATTTGTGATCGTGTTCCTAGATGACATCCTGGTCTACAGCAAGAGTGAAGCAGAGCATGAGCTGCATCTCAGAATCGTCCTTCAGACACTTAGGGAGCATCAGTTGTACGCCAAGTTCAGTAAATGCGAGTTCTGGCTCGATCGCATTTCGTACTTGGGTTACATCATTATCTGAGGAGGAGTGGAAGTGGATCCCCAGAAGATTGTGGATATCGAGTCATGGCCGGTACCCAGCTCAGTGGCAGAGGTTCGCAGCTTCCTTGGATTGGCCGGCTACTACCGACGGTTCGTTTCAGATTTTGCAAGAATTTCAGCGCCGATGACCCAGTTGACCCGCAAGGATGTGCCGTTTGTTTGGACAGCAGAGTGTCAAGATTCATTTGAGAAGTTAAAGCGAGGTTTGATAAGGCTCCCATTCTCACCCTTCCAGATGGGACCGGAGGATTCACAGTTTATTGTGACGCTTCAGGCAGAGGATTGGGGTGTGTCTTGATGCAGCATGGGAAGGTAATATCTTATGCATCACGCCAACTTCGTGATCATGAGAAGAATTACCCGACCTACGACTTGGAATTGGCGGCGGTAGTGTTTGCTTTGAAGTTGTGGAGACACTACTTGTACGGAGAGAGAGTGGAGATATTTACTGATCATAAGAGCCTGAAGTATGTTTTCACCCAGAAGGACCTTAATATGCGGCAGAGAAGATGGCTCGAGCTACTAGTGGACTATGATGTAGATTTGCAGTATCATCCCGGGAAGGCCAACGTTGTAGCAGATGCATTAAGCAGGAGAGCCGAAGTTTATTTCCTGACGTCGCAACCAGAATTATTGGCAGATCTTCAGAAGATGGGAATTGAAGTGGTTCTTCCAACCAGCGTGGCATTGATGGCCAGCCTACAGGTTCAGTCCAGTATAGTTGAGAGAATCCGGGTGGCGCAGTCAACAGATTCCAAGATCC
This sequence comes from Iris pallida, assembly GCA_029216955.1. Taxonomy (NCBI): domain Eukaryota; kingdom Viridiplantae; phylum Streptophyta; class Magnoliopsida; order Asparagales; family Iridaceae; genus Iris; species Iris pallida. The sequence goes on along the minus strand of JANAVB010007397.1, from coordinate 8,796,571 downwards.
AGCGACTCAGAGCAGACTGTGAAGCAGGAAGAAGGCCAGAGTTATGTATCCATGAAGACGGTACACTTCAGCACGGCACTCGTCTTTGTGTACCCAGTAGAGATATCATACAGAAAGTTATGGCAGAAGCCCACAGTTCACAGTATTCTATTCATCCGGGTGGTACGAAGATGTACCGTGATATTCGTCAGCATTTTTGGTGGAATGGCATGAAGAGGGAGATAGCCCGGTTTGTCTCTCGGTGTTTGGTTTGCCAACAGATTAAAGCTGAACATCAGAGGCCCGCTGGACTTCTTCGACCCTTACCGATCCTAGAATGGAAATGGGAACATATAACCATGGATTTCGTGACCGGATTGTCCAGATCTCCGGCCGACAGAGATGCTATTTGGGTAATTGTGGACAGGCTTACCAAGGTGGCACACTTTCTCCCATTCAGAGTTTGACAGTCGACGACGCAGTTAGCAGAGATGTATCTCAGGCAGATCGTCAGGCTTCACGGTGTGCCAGTCAGCATCACCTCGGACAGGGATTCGAGGTTTACATCACACTTTTGGCGCAGCTTACAGAAGAGTTTGGGGACTCGTCTTCAGTTCAGCTCAGCTTATCACCCGCAGACGGATGGTCAGTCAGAGCGCACAATCCAGACTCTTGAAGATATATTGAGATCCTGTACCCTTGACTTCGGTGGTTCATGGGAGAATTATCTGCACCTGGCGGAATTCTCGTACAACAACAGTTATCAGGCCAGTATCCAGATGGCACCCTTCGAGGCTCTTTATGGCAGGAAGTGCAGATCCCCGCTAGCATGGGACGATGTTGGAGAGAGGCAGATGCTCGGACCCGAATTGATTTCCCAGACGGTTGAAGTGGTCAGGAAGGTCAGAGATCACCTCCGAGTTGCCCATGACCGCCAGCGCCATTGGGCCGATGCTCATCGGCGTCCCTTAGAATTTGTTGTCGGTGACCATGTATTCCTTAGGATCTCGCCTAACCGCGGTGTCATTCGCTTCGGCGTGCGGGGAAAGCTTAGTCCTAGGTATATAGGGCCGTTCGATATTCTAGAGCGAGTAGGAGATGTATCCTATCGTCTCGCTCTTCCGCCGTCGCTAAGTGAGGTTCATGATGTATTCCATGTGTCCCAATTACGACGGTATATTCCGGACCCGAGCCACATCCTAGACCATTCGGAATTGGTTGTTGGTACCAACCTTTCGTATGAGGAGAGGCCCGTACCTATATTGGACTGGAGGGAGAAGATACTCAAGAACAAGACTATTAAATTAGTCCGTATTGCTTGGGGTCATCACTCTCTAGGTGAGTCAACGTGGGAGCGTGAGGACGACATCCGATCGCGATATCTCTACCTGTTTGACTCGTGAGGTATAATGTCTTTCTTATGCCTTACGTTTTCCCTTCTTTGCTTGCATTGTATGATTGTATGATTGAACTGCTTAGTATGACTTGCATGTGCTTAATGTTGCTTGTCGTGACAATCTCTAGCTCCTTGATTAAATTCCGAGGACGGAATTCTTTTAAGGTGGGTAGAGTTGTCCCCTCATTTCTCGTATTTTCCGTATTTTTTTGTATTTCATATTTTTCTCGTATCTGGATTTTTGGCATGTATTTTTATTTTTCTCAGCCTGTAGAATTTCGGTATTTTTCGTATTTGGGTTTTGGCTTGGCTCGGTTTTATTGGGTTGGTTCGATTTGGTTTATGTATTGGAGCACCTTAGCTTATGCTACCCCTCATCCCCACTGCAACTCCCCCTCTTTATATCCCCACCTACCGCTCTCTCTCTTTATTACCACTACCATTAATTTCCTTCTTCTTCTTCTTCTCCTTCCTCCACAACTCTCCCAACCCTAGGCAAGTGCATCTTGCCACTACATGAGAACCCTCTTTTCCTTGTCCATTTGATAGATTAGGACATGGTGATCAATATTAGAACTTGGGTTTTTGTGATTTGGAGCCTCCATTGTTGTAGATCTAAGTTATATCTATTTTTGGATTTTGTATGGTTTGAGCTACTTAAGTTGGATTTTATGGGTTTATGATGTTTCCATGTGGAAGAGCATTCAATTCTACCCTGGTTAGAACTTTGGAAATCTGGATTTGGAGTTCGGATGGCCAAGTTATGAGGTTTTAAAGTTTTGGAGCCATTGGAGCTTCTTCTCAGCTATGGAGAAGAAGACCCAGACCCTGCGTGCGTGTTTTTACGCGTACGCAGCTCTCTGCTTGTATGACTTTTCATGCAGCTGCTTCCTGTAGCGTGCGTGACTTTTTACGCAGCTGCTCCCTTGAGCGTGCGTGACTTTTCACGCAGCTGCTCCCTTGAGCGTGCGTGACTTCTCATGCAGCTGCTCCCTTGAGCGTGCGTGACTTTTCACGCAGCTGCTCCCTTGAGCGTGCGTGACTTTTCATGCAGCTGCTCCCTTGAGCGTGTGTGACTTTTCACGCAACTGCTTCCTTGAGCGTACGTGACTTTTCACGCAGCTGCTTCCTTGAGCGTGCGTGACTTTTCACGCAGCTGCTTCCTGTAGCGTGCGTGACTTTTCACGCAGCTGCTTCCTTGAGCGTGCGTGACTTTTCACACAGCTACTTCCAGTAGCGTGCGTGACTTCTCACGCAGCTGCTTCCTTGAGCGTGCGTGACTTTTCACGCAGCTGCTCCCTTGAGCGTGCGTGACTTTTCACGCAGCTGCTCCCTTGAGCGTGCGTGACTTTTCACGCAGCTGCTTCCTGTAGCGTGCGTGACTTTCACCTACGCTGCTCTCTCAGCGTGCGTGACTTTTCGTACGCTGCTCCCCTGACCCCTTGCTTAACCCATTGGCTCTTGGGGTTGTAGTCTTATTCCTTTAAGCTTGGCTTTTCTATTGTCCTGTATATTGATATTTTATTAGATATTTTACGCCCATTTTATATCCTTACGCCTTTTGTCATGAACTTGATTTTACTTAATATGTTTGGAATGACTATTGTACATGGCATGGTATGGCAAGAAACTAGCATAACACGACAGTGACCCGTAGTGGTGCACTCCTGACATGACCAACCTGACATGATAGTGGCCGTCGTGGCGCACTCCTGACAAGTACCCTGACATGATTCATCTTGATAACTTAATGCTGTTGCGACGGCTAACTTAACTTGACTTGCCTTGACACCGTGGGTAGTTCTTTCTTGCTTGCTTGTTAAATCCACTTGTCCTGTCTTGCATCATGTCTAGGATGGGACTCCTGAGTAACACGGTCAGGAGCTCCTACTAAAATGGATTAAGGTTAATAACTAGAATAACACAGTAGTCATAAAGAGATGACACAGCTACAGGCAATCCCGTCACCTGGGAGCTCTTGGGATCTGTAGCCTGCCGTCGAGTAGGGCACATTTCCAGCACACCGTCGCGTGTTGCACCCTCTAAGTCACCTAAGGGTACATTTGTCCTCGGGCGATGTACCCACCTGAATTCAACCCTAATCTTTCGTCCTGGGTAGCCTTGATGGTCTGCAGGGCTTGTGGCTGTGGAACAATCTCACTGCATCTTGTTAGTAATTAGGCCTGTGATAACCCTAGTTAGTTAAAGTAGTAAGCCGTAGGATCTTCTTGGCCGTGATTGATTGAATGAGGTATAACCAGTCTAGTCATGTCTTGATCCCATGCAAGATTGCTTCCTGTCTTGATTACTTACATTACTTATATTGCCGATAAATGGTGGAAAACCAAGCTCTGTTCAGATGAAGGGTTACAACCCCAGTCCTTGTTTGGTTTACGGGTTGTAACCTGGATATCGGAATAGTTCCATGGTTATTTCGTCGTATATCATCCTGACATGTTTTCGTAATTTTAGTTTTAATATTAGATTTTCTGTGATGATTGCTAGCTTTTGTTCTTATTTCGTGGCCCCATTGTGGCACTTGCTCTTTCTGGGGTTGACCCAGCTGGTTTTGTGTGGCCAGATTTCGAAGCAGCTCCCGAGGATCTACCAAGCTTCCAGCCCGATGGTGGCGACTAGAAGGAACCCGGGCTACGAGTGGGTTTTCTATTTTGTTTCGCTCACTCTATTGTAAATTTATTCTTTTGAGGCGTTTAGCCGACGAGCACCTGTTAGCTCGATGCACTTTTACTTACTGTCTGCCTACGGGCTGTAAACATGATTAACAAATCCTAGGGTTGATCGTGTATGACTTAAACTCTTGCTAGTCCTAACATTTTGTACGACTAGCTTCATGATCAGCTGATATGTAATATTTGGGACGCCTTTTATTGTATATTTAATGATCATACATCTTGTAATTATATTATTTACTTGAGATTGAGACAATAGGCTTGACCTTAAGAGACTGTTGGCTTGTAGTAAACCCTCATATCTAGACAGCCGTGACCGTATAGTTGAGATGTATTCTATTTCAATATACGTAGCTGGCTATGTCTGCCCCCGCTCTCCAGTATTCTGGTTCTGGGGCGTGACAAGTTTTATCCCCTAAGTCGATCTGGACGACCTCATACTCGGTAGGTGGCTCTTGCTGTTCGAACCGCCATTCCCACTGAGAGCCAAGGTGTTGAGTTCTGCGGGATCGTCTGTGGAAACCATGTTGACGAATAGTACCTTCTGGAGGTCTCGACCTATACTAGTATCAGAATCCTATGTTGAAGAGTTGAAAGAATACGAGTGTAGTGGACCCACCGATTCTGAACTCTTCGAAGTGATCGTGGAAGTAATATACACCAACCCCCGGCGAGTACAATGGCAGTAGTTCTGAGGCTTCCCCTTCGGAGGACAAACTCGTAAGGGAAGCCGCCGACCTTTGCCGTAGTTCAGATATTTGTTGCTGTTCAGGTCGTATCCATCTTGTGGATGAGATATTTGGCTTGAGTAGCATAGCGGTAGAGCTGCATCTTGCTGTCGTCGGGTTCCGGTTCTCCTGGGGCTGGCCGCTGTGGATGTTCCAGTCGACCGAAGATGATAGGTTGCTCCTCTGGGTTCCTTGGCGGGACTAGGAAGTAGGAGCTTTTGGAGGGGATAATTCGGTTTATAAGGTTGGCGATTGTCATTTGCGTTTATAGAGTACAGAAAGCGTTGTCTAAGAAGTACTTAGTGTTCCAATGCGCACATGAGTAATTCGAAGACAACTTTCTATTAATAAAATACAAAATTTTATCCCGAGGGATTACATCATACAATGAGTATGCCTTGGTATTGGCGCTGATGTCATCTTGTAATTCCTCGAGGGTAAGAGCTGCTACAGAAGGAGGTGGAAGAGATTTTAGCTTCATCTTGATCACCGTGGAAGGCGTAGCCAGAGTATCCTATGGTTCTGAAGCGGGTGTCGGGGTCTTTTGGGAGAGCTTTATTTGCAGGAGATCCTGGTTTGATGCCGTCGGAGGCGGCCGCACTGGTGCCTTGCCCCGGAGTTTGATGACCAGGAGGGCTGGAGTCTTAGGTGTATTCCCTTACAGTCGAACCCTTAGGGGCCCTTCCGTGACGGCTGTAGCTTCTGCTTCGTCATCGGCATCGTGGGACTCATCGTCCTAGGGGAGTGGTTTATAAATATCGGCATCCGTACAGTATGCTTCGAGACCTCGGAACGGGTTGATATCAGCGAACTCCGTCTTGATGGTTGCGTCACTGGCCACGTACTTCATGCACTGGTGAAGGGTGGAGGGGACGATCATGTACTCATGGATCTATGGCCGCCCAAGCAATATGTTGTAGTTTATGTCTGCATCGATGACATGACAAGTAACCTCAGTGTGAAGATCACCTATTTGGCACTTCAATCGGATCCTGTCCAGAGGCTCACTCTTCTCCGTGTTGAAGCCGTTGATGGTGGTGTTTGATGCCGTGAGATGGTACATCGGGATCCCTAGAGCTTGGAGCAGACTTCGAGGGATGATGCTGAGCAATGAGCCCGAGTTGATGTGAATGCGATCGACCTTGATGGCACCCACGTATCCTGTGTAGTATAAGAGTCAGTTGTGCCGGTTGTTCTTTTGTAGCATATCGTGTTGCGCGAAGGTGATGTTAGAAATCACCTCGACCAAGCTATGGTAATATGGACATGTCGCAGGGTCTTCCTTGGGCTGTTTCACCTGTGCGAGGTAAGCCTCTGTATTCTGCTGTGCCTCGCTTAGGGCGTCCCGAGTCGCCTTGGAGAACCAGAGAAGTTCGAAGAGTGATAACCGAGCCAGCATATTGGCCAGCTGTATCAGTATATCGAAGTTGTAGGGCTTAATCGGGCCTACTGCTGAATCCTTTCGTAGAGGCTTATCGAAGTGGACCTCCTTCTGTTTCTTCTTATCTAAGGCGGGAGGTTGAGAAGGTCCGACTTGTGCTGTATCGGGAGTAGAATGGGTCGCCGACGAGGGTGTCTCTTCTTCATGGACATGGTCTTTCTCTCGCTGTAGAGACGAACTAGTGGTCACCCTGGTGTCTTCTACCGAGGAGGAGACCATACGACATGTCCTAACCTTCCTCCCTTTAGCTGGGCGTTCTGCTGGCCCAGTCATGTCAGGAGTGAGATCTGGATGAACCTATATTATTTTACCTTACGATGTTGTGTTGGCGATGAGACCCTGAGCATTATCCCTGGCGAACGGAAGGTTGACGACTTCCGTTATTGCCTTTGGGATGGGGACGACGCTGTCTTAAGTCGGCGATCGGGAGGCTCCTGAACTATATAGTGACCATGTTGGCTGTCACAGTCATTTCCTCGTAATCGAGGAAGATGACTTTGGCATCCATAAGATGTTGAATCTATTTTTTCAACATGTAGCAATCGCGTATTGAGTGGTGGATGTACTAGGGGTAATGGCAGTACTTAGGATTATCTACCCTTCCTACTTCGTCAGGACGCTTGGAAGGTGGAAGCTGCAGCCTGCCGCCCTTGGTCAACATCTCGAATTACTTGAGAGTGACTTCGTCATTGAAGGAGTAGGTTTTCTTCGGCTTCTGCGCTTCGGCTAGCTTGGAGCTCACGAGCACTGGAACATTTGTAATATTGACGGCCATAGCTTGTTTGCCTTTACCGTCTCTTACATGTTTTCCTTTATCTTCAATAGAGGGGAAGTTCAGACCCAGGAGTTGTGCGTCCTGTGCCTTCTTCTGAGCTACTTCTGCTTCAATAATGAAGGGCGTCCACTCAGTGCAGGGAGCACTGTGCCACAGTTTGATGGCAGGGAGCGAATTCTTGCGGCATGAATCTGTGAGATAGGCTGAGGCATGCCTGGAGGTGGCCTTAGGGCGGCCTGGCGGAAGCGTTCGATGTATGCTCGTACGGGCTCCTTTTCTTTCTGAACGATGTCCATGAGAGTAGACATTGTCATGTCCCGCCCTCCTTCGTAGAATCGTTCCAGGAACATGTCCTTCAGGTCTTTAAAGGATTTAATGCAGTTGTCGGACAAACTGCAGAACCATTCATAGGCCACCCCCTGTAGAGCTCCAACGAAGATGCTAGAGAGAAGGGCGTCGTCCTTTGGCAGGTGTCCTGTTACTAAGGCAAAGTACCTCAAGTATCGTCTGGGTGACTCCTTAGTATTATAAGGGGTGATAGTCTATGGTTTATATTTACGAGAATAAACCACATCGTCCCACTCAGCAGGATAAGGCTGCCAGATGCACATCTTTCGGAGTGTGGCTCACTTTTCTTTGGCATCATAGCGAGCGTATAAATCCTCGAGTGCTTACAGTATTTTATTGAATACTGCTAGATTGATGGTCGATGGAGTGGCCGACGACTGCACGACTTGGTTTATGACGGGCAGGGTACTAGACCCATCACGAACCGTCGGAGCCGCAGGTATGGAGGCAATGGGAACCAATCTATCCTTGATCTCCAGAATGACAGAGGCTAAAGACTACATGGATATGTTCAATGCGTTAGGACTTCCTTCGAGAGCCTCAATGTGTTTCTGCTAATCAGCACTTCCGCTTGATTCATCGTTGTCATCAGCCGCCATGTACACAGATGCTATGTGTGTATAAGTAGATAGGGTGGTAGATATTTCGCTTTCTGGTTCAGTGTGCTGGTGTTTACCGTCTTGTGGGAAGACGGGTAAGTTGCAATCGTCATTCGACTCGACATTGTTCCTACTCCCGGTCTTCTCACTACTTGCGCCCGCAGAAGTGTCGGAGTCATACGTCTCTTCGTCATGCTGAAATAAAGAGTTATTATACACCATAGCAGGATGGCTACCCCCAGCAGGTGTAGCGGTCGATGAACCGTCTTCTTACGACGATGATCCATCATTGGGGTGCGTGTGTTGGAACATGCCTTCCTTGGGCACAAGCTTCTTACTACCCCAGGCCGGTATTTGGACTTGCCAACCGAGGAAAGGGGTTTCTTGGATAGCTTCTTCTGGAATGGAGGTTCTCGAGCAACATTGCATGAAGCAACGTGGAGCTCTTCTTCTTCTTCACCAGTTCTCGATCGCAGCCTTTGAAAGTCGGACCTCTACTTTGGCGGTGATGGATTTGCTTGACAATAATAGCAGTTGATGGTTATCTGAGTACAGTTGGGACTTAATTTAGACACCAACTGTGTCTCAGATTCTTCTCTTGTCCAACGCTCACAGGGAGAAGACGAAGTCTTCGTGCCTCTAATTCCTTCATGTACACAGGAGCGCTGTGCGCAATTGAAAATATTTGGAGAAGGCATTCTTCCTTCGAATTCCTGTGGATGAGGTCCGAGTATGCCTCGATCAGAGAGTCGCTGATGACATACCCCCAGCCATGAGTAGTGTGAGTGGATGCTCAAGGGATAATGGTGTTCCACCGGACGAGGCTTCAGAGAGTTTGGGGTGGTCTTGTAAAGCTTTCTATCAGCTGCGCACGTTACTGTCAACGTGGCCTCCAGTCTGTCATAGACGTAACACTTTGACCGTATGGGGTGAATGCTGCCTTGGATCTCCTTCTACCACAATTATATGATACATAGTATTCGGAATCTAACATGGCCATACCCGATGGACGGTTATTCTTTCGAAGACAGAAGTTCTCAATGGTGCATTATCCTTCGCGAACAGGTGAACCGTCGTCTGCTCCTTTAGGCGTTATGCCTTTGTCACACTGGACGTAGGATAGTCATGCTATTTTCTACGTTTCTCGAGCATGGGATGAGAGAGAGATGGTCTGGCATCAGCGGCCGAAGGGATATTTGGGGCTTCATCGACGAGGAGGGTCTGAGGCGCAGTCCCCTCCGTCATGCTGCTTGTCGCAGCCGACTTAGGCATCCAGGTCCTGATGGAACTGGGGATTCCCAGGACCCTTCCTTTGGTGTGCGTATTGATCGATAGAAAGTTAAACAGATCTAATACGTGTTCTAACCCTTCATAGGCGGAAACTAGGGTTCACAAATTATACCGGCGGCAGAAAGGAGACAAGTAATTCCTGGCAATCTCGAGCGGACGACCCTAAGATCTTCTGTTCGTATTTCATCCTCGAGTTGGACGTCGTGTGGGCGACGATCTTCCAACTTTTTCTTCTCCTTGGCAGCCCTCTCTTTCTCTCCTTACGTGAATCACAAATTTAGAGAAAGTTTCAGATTTTGATCAGTAATCTGGCGGCCAGAGAATAGAGGATATATATAGGCTACGGCAGGGACCATGAGAAGAAATTAGGGTTAGGCCTTCTAATGGATCTGGATATCCCGTGTTCAGCCCGAACACACAATCCAGGCCCATTAACAATAGCTCGGTCCACTAATAAGCTATTGTTGCACTACCTCCCTAATCCCAAATTATGTTTGTGGGCTCCTTTTATTATATGCTCGTTTGGCTCCCCATGTTAAGATATCGTATGTCCGTCGATCAAATTAAGTTACTGACAACTATATTGATTCGACATCTTTTATCCTTAAGTAGTACCGCTCAACTTTATTTGTCATGTCGGATATAATCCACCTGCAGGGTTTACATGAAAATCCTTATGAGCTCCTTAAGGGGACATCATCAACCCGATGTATCGGGACAAAGATTCCATTTATAATCAACAGCCCATCATACGTACATTGTTATTACCCAATTCATAGAGGTTGTTGATCCATAATGAATCTCACTCTTTTATGAGTCAAAGTAATGCACACTGCATATATATGTCCGTTATTATATCCGGATTAAGAGCACAAGCATCCATAATAACAGAGGTGTTTGTTCTCTTATATAGTCAGTACAAAGAGAACAACCTCAAGTGGTCCTGTTCAATACACAAAAAGTGTACTAGTGTAAACCTATAGTCAAGATAGACTAATACCAGATTACACTACAACCTTTCCAATAGATTGTCCAAGTCCATCTAGGTTGTGAACTATTTATATACTCCATAGGGAACTGATAATATAATCTTCTGTGTGATACTACATACCATATTATCTACAATATAGAATATCAGGCATTTGTATTAACACTTGCAACAAATACAATATACAAATATTTGCCCATATGATTCTTATTCAAAATTTAAGGAAATAAGGTTACTACAAAAGTGATGCTTTTAGTATATAACCCCAACAATCTCCCACTTATACTCAAAGCATTGCTTTTCAGTTTACTGTTACAAATCTCCCACTTATACTTAAAGCCATGCTGCTACACATCTGACTCCCATTCTATCAACATGACTGTCAAAAGCCTTAGTTGGTAAGCTCTTTGTAAAGGGATCAGCTAAGTTGTCGGCTGATGCTATCTTGATCATAGCAACTTTTTTTTTTTACGAAATCTCGTATCATGTGGTACTTGTGCTCAATGTGTTTGCCTGTCTTATGGGCTCATGATTCTTTCGAGTTTACAACTGCACCACTATTATTATAATAAAGTGTAATAGACTTAGGCAAACTAGGTACCACATCCAAGTCCAACAGAAAGTTTATGAGCCAAACCGCTTCTTTGGCTGCCTCAGAGGCTGCCACATACTTGTCTTCCATGGTGGAATCAACAATATATTTTTGCTTGATACTCCTCCACACAATGGCTCCACCTCCCAAAGTAAACACATAACCTGAGGTAGATTTCCTGGATTCCCTATCTGACTGAAAATCTGAGTTTGTATACCCCAAGGGAACTAAACTATCTGCCTAGTAAACTAGCATATACTCTTTAGTCCTTTTCAGGTACTTCAAAATATGCTTTACGGCAGTCCAGTGCTCTTGTCCTGGGTTAGACTGATATCTGCTGACCATGCCTACGGCAAAGCAGATGTCTGGTCTCGTACATAGCATTGCATACATGTTCTCTATCTCTTTAGGTGTCCTCGGACACTGCACCTTTGATAGAGCAATTCCATGTCTAAAAGGTAAGAAACCTTTATTAGAATTTTCCATACTAAAATGAGTTAGTACAGTATCGATATAGGAAGCTTGGGATAAGCCCAACATCCTTTTCTTGCGATCTCATAGAACTTTGATCCCAAGGATGTGACCTACTGCTCCTATGTCCTTCATATAAAACTGTTTGGATAACCATACCCTTATATCAGATAACACCTTCATATTGTTTCCAAGGAGCAAGATGTCATCCATATAAAGTACTAGGAACACCACCACGTTTCCATCACACTTTCTGTATACACATGATTCATCCTAACATTGATCAAATCCATAGGATTTTATTACCTGTTCAAAACATATGTTCCAAGATCTGGAAGCTTGCTTAAGTCCATAAATGGACTTCTTGAGCTTACAAACAAGATGCTCCTGGCCCTTTTCAATGAACCCGTCTGGTTACTTCATTTAGATGTCTTCCTCAAGACTTCCATTAAGGAAAGCTGTCTTGACATCTATTTGCTAAATCTCATAATCGAGATGAGCTGCAATAAATAAAAGAATCCGAATAGACTTAAGAATGGCTACAGGAGAAAAGGTTTCCTCATAATCGATACCCTCTCTTTGAGTAAAACCTTTTGCTACAAGCCGAGCTTAAAAGGTTTCAACCTTACTGTCTGATCCTCTTTTTCTCTTATAGACCCACTTGCATCCAACAGCTTTTACACCAACCGATAGTTCTACAAGTTCCCAGACCTGATTTGAATCCATAGATTCTATTTCAGATATCATTGCTTTTTGCCAAGACTCTGCATCTTTATCTTGGAGTGATTCATTGTAGGTACAGGGATCATAATCTTGTTCCTCAGGGACGAAGTCTGACGACTCTTCCAGGAACATATATCTATCAGGTTGTATCATAACCCTCCCACTACGACGAGGCACTATCAGTTGTGGTGTAACATTTGTGACACGTTGTGCAGTTATTTATGGTTCATCCTCTTATACTGTTGGTACTGAAGTACTTGGTGTCTCACGTCTCAGTTCTTCTAGAACAACTCTACTTGTGGGTTTATGGTTTATCACATAGTCTTCCTCTAAGAGTCAGGCATTGGTGCTAACAATGACCTTCTGATCCTTAGGACTCTAAAATAAACCTCCTTTCATTCCTCTTGGATAGCCTACAAACAAGCGTACTTCTGTATGAGATTCCAACTTATCTGCTTTTCCATTCAGCACATGTGCTGGACTACCCCAAATGCGAACATGTTTCAGACTAGGCTTACGCCCAATCCACAGCTCTGTGGGAGTAAGAGGTACTGACTTAAAAGGAACCAAGTTCAAAATATAAGCTGCAGTCGCTAAGGCATATCCCCAAAACGAATCTGCCAAATCCGAATAACTCATCATTGATCTAACCATCTCCATAAGAGTTCTATTCCTTCTTTCGGCTACACCGTTCTGCTAGGGCGTTCCAGGTGTAGTCAATTGGGATGCAATCACGGCCTCTGATAAATAATCCCTAAAGTTTTCAAAGAGGTGCTCTCCACCACGATCTGATCGTAATGACTTGATACATTTTTCATGACGTTTCTCCGTTTCAGCCTTGTACTCTTTGAATTTCTCAAAGCACTCAGACTTACGACGTATCAAATAAATGTATCCATACCTTGAATAATCGTCAATAAATGTGACAAAATATTCAAAGCTGCCTCTAGCTTGGATAGTCATGGGTCCACATAAATCAGAATGAACCAATTCCAACACATCTTTGGCCCTATACCCCTTTGCCGTAAAAGGCCTTTTGGTCATTTTACCTTCCAAGCAGGATTCACAGACTGGTAGTGCCTCCACTACCAATGAACTCAAAGGTCCATCTTCAACCAGTATTTGAATCCTTCTTAGGTTAATATGCACCAATCACAAGTGCCAAAGATATGTTTGGTTCATACAAGAAGTTTTTTTCTTTATTTAAGTTATATGACATATTATTCATTTCCATAAGTTGCATTGTGGGCAAAATAGGATTAATGACATACAAATTATCAACCAATGCACCAGAACAGATAAAATGTTTATTCTTTCTAATAACAATATTGTCATTAAAATAAACTGAATATCCAACCTTAACTAACATAGAAACAGAAACTAAATTCCTTCTAAGTGAAGGTGCATAAAGACAATCTCTCAATGTCAAAGACTTATTTGTACCAAAAGATAAAGCAACATCTCCTAATGCAACGACCGATACTTTTGTAGCATCACCCATGAACAAGCATATCTCTCCATCACTGAGCCGTCTGGTTTCTTGGAACCCCTGCAATGTATTACAGACATGATTAGTGGCTCATGTATCTTCACACCAGGTGCTGGTAGATAACACCGCTAAACATGTTTCAACTACTAGTAAATGAGATATACTTTCTTTCTTCCCTTGTTTGAGAAGTGGGCAATCAGTCTTCCAATGTCCTGACCCTTTGCACTTCAAACATTTGTCTTTCGGCTTTTTTACCGCTCCTTGAGGTCCCATACCCTTCTTTGCTGAGTTTGCCTGTTTCTGAATGTTATTCTTCTTCTTACCGCCTTTTGGCTTAGAAGTAGAAGCATTTTCATAAACAAAAACATGACCACATTGCCTAAAGAGAGATTCAGCATCCTGTAGCTCTTTTGCAAGTTCTGCCAAACTATACAACCTTTTGTTCATGTTGTAATTAAGGAAGAAATTGTCAAAACTTTTAGGCAGAGTCCCGAGAATGATATCGACCTGGGATTCCCCATTGATTTCAGCTCCAAGGATCTCCATCTCATTCAGATGACCCATCATCTTGAGAACATGATCCCTTACTGGTGTACCCTCAGCCATTTTTGTATTCATCAAACATGTTATAGCAAACTGCCAAGCTGCTCTACTCTGATGTCCGAAGAGTTCTTTGAGGTTATACATCATGTCATAAGCAGTGGCCATGGCCTGATGCTGATGTTGCAGTACATTTGACATAGATGCCAGAATGTAACACCGCGCTATCTCATCTGCCTTTTTCCACTTCTTATAAGCCTCTTTGACCTCTTCATCAGAGTTAGCATCAGGTTTAGGTAGGCATTCCTTAACAAGTATATATATGTACTCCTCAGCAGTCAGAACAATGTCCAAATTATGTTTCCAGTCATTATAATTAGGTTCACTAAGTTTATTTCTTTAAGAATCACAATAAGTGGACTGAAAGAACCCATTTTTTTGAAATCCTCAGAATCACATAAATAGAATTATGTAGGGCAAAAAAAACTTTTTGAATTAACTAAATATTGATTCCCTTAAAACAATAATAAGAAATTCACCAACACCTTGAACACCATGAATTTAGCATGCCACGATAGTGTGGACGTATACAAATTCGACTTTGTTCAAGTAGGTTTTTCTTATTAATTTTACTATCATGTCAATATAACTTTATGACAAATAAAATTAATATGCTGGTCTTGCTCTGGTCATACAAATAATAGCAGTGACTCCGATAGGGAGAATACCATTATTTGTATCTAAGTGTATACCATTAATTAATACTAAGTCCATTACCTTGTAATGAGTTCCTTCAGATGGAGAAGTGAACACATACTAGGTAACTTTCTACAATTATCCCTAAGGAAGTTTGTACTGGTGATCCATAATTATACTCATTCGATATGGAGAAAAGTACTAAAGCCAACACGCAAGTATAATTACATCACCTACAAACCAGTAATAGAGACCATAGGATTTATACAAAATAAATATCCTCTCCCACTTAGTTATTTAACAATGAGGGTTTTTCTACTAGTTGATATTATGTCCATATTGTCCATTATTAATGTAGGCTTGGTTTTTCAAAAAAACCAACCACACAATAATAAACATGCATAATCAGAAAACAAATGAGAAAAATAAGAGAAAATAACCAACTATTATGGTCATCTTTGATGCTCCGTCCTTAACTATCCGAATCCAAAATCTGGCGCAGGGCAGATCTATTCGGGGTTCGACCTGTCCGGTCAGGTCGCAGGGTTTGGAGATTCCCTGGACCCTTTTTTTGGTGTGCGTAATGATCGATAGAAAGTTAAACAGATCTAATACGTGTTTCTAACCCTTCATAGACGGAAACTAGGGTTCACGAATTATACCTGCAGCGGAAAGAAGACAAGTAATTTCTGGCAATTTCGAGCGTACGACCCCAAGATCTTCTGCACGTATTCCTTCCTCGAGTTGGAAGTCGTGTGGACGACGATCTCCCAACCTTTTCTTCTCCTTGGCAGCCCTCTCTTTCTCTCCTTACGTGAATCACGAATTTAGAGAAAGTTTTAGATTTCTGATCAGTAATCTGGCAGCCAAGAATAGAGGATATATATAGGCTACGGCAGGGACCATGAGGAGAAATTAGGGTTAGGCCTCCGAACGGATCTGGATATCCCGTGTTCAGCCCGAACACACAATCCAGGCCCATTAACAATAGCTCGGTCCACTAATGAGCTACTGTTGCACTACCTCCCTAATCCCAAATTATGTTTGTGGGCTCCTTTTATTATATGCTCGTTTGGCTCCCCATGTTAAGATATCGTATGTCCGTCGATCAAATTAAGTTACTGACAACTATATTCATTCGACATCTTTTATCCTTAGGTAGTACCGCTCAACTTTATTTGTCATGTCGGATATAATCCACCTACAGGGTTTACATGACAATCCTTATGAGCTCCTTAAGGAGACAACATCAATCCGATGTATCGGGACATGGATTCCATTTATAATCAACAGCGTATCATACATACAATGTTATTACCCAATTCATAGAGGTTGTTGATCCATAATGAATCTTACTCTTTTATGAGTCAAAGTAATGCACACTGCATATACATATCCGTTATTATATCCGGATTAAGAGCACTAGCATCCATAATAACAGAGGTGTGTGTTCTCTTATGTAGTCAGTACAAAGAGAACAACCTCAAGTGGTCCTGTTCAATACACACAAAGTATACTATTGTAAACCTTTAGTCAAGATAAACTAATACCAGATTACACTACAACCTTTCCAATAGATTGTCCAAGTCCATCTAGGTTGTGAACTATTTATATACTCCATAGGGAACTGATAATATGATCTTCTGTGTGACACTACACACCATATTATCTACAATATAGAATATCAATCATTTGCATTAACACTTGCAACAAATACAATATGCAAACATTTGCTCATATGATTCTCATTCAAAATTTAAGGAAATAAGGTTACTACAAAAGTGATGCTTTTAGTATATAACCCTAACAATCACCCACTTATACTCAAAGCATTGCTTTTCAGTATACTGTTACAAATCTCCCACTTATACTTAAAGCCATGCTGCTACATATCTAACTCCCATTCCCTCAACATGACTGTCAAAAGCCTTAGCTGGTAAGCTCTTTGTAAAGGGATCAGCTAAGTTGTCGGTTGATGCTATCTTGATCACAGCAACTTTTCCTTTCTTTATGAAATCTCGTATCAGGTGGTACTTGCGCTCAATGTGTTTGCCTATCTTATGGGCTCGTGGTTCTTTCGAGTTTGCAACTTCACCACTATTATCACAATAAAGTGTAATAGACTTAGGCAAACTAGGTACCACATCCAAGTCCAACAGAAAGTTTCTGAGCCAAACCGCTTCTTTGGCTGCCTCAGAGGCTGCCACATACTCGGCTTCTATGGTGCAATCAGTAATACATTTTTCCTTGATACTCCTTCACACAATGGCTCCACCTCCCAAAGTAAACACATAACCTGATGTAGATTTCCTGGAATCCCTATCTGACTGAAAATTTGAGTCTGTATACCCCAAGAGAACTAAACTATCTACCTGGTAAACTAGCATATACTCTTTACTCCTTTTCAGGTACTTCAAAATATGCTTTACGGCAGTCCAGTGCTCTTGTCCTGGGTTAGACTGATATCTATTGACCATGCCTACGGAAAAGCAGATGTCTGGTCTCGTACATAGCATTGCATATACTAAGCTTCCTACTGCTGAAGCATAATGAACTGCCTTCATGTTCTTTATCTCTTTAGGTGTCCTCGGACACTGCTCCTTTGATAGAGCAATTCCATGTCTAAAAGTTAAGAAACCTTTCTTAGAATTTTGCATACTAAAATGAGTTA
The DNA here is from genome assembly GCA_029216955.1 of Iris pallida. Lineage (NCBI taxonomy): Eukaryota > Viridiplantae > Streptophyta > Magnoliopsida > Asparagales > Iridaceae > Iris > Iris pallida. Next base: position 8,779,155 of record JANAVB010007397.1, on the reverse strand, counting down.
TTACAGTATCGATATAGAAAGCTTGGGATAAGCCCAACATCCTTTTCTTGTAATCTCGTAGAACTTTGATCCCAAGGATGTGACCTACTTCTCCCAAGTCTTTCATATCAAACTATTTGGATAACCATACCCTTACATCAGATAACACCTTCACATTGTTTCTAATGAGCAAGATGTCATCCACATAAAGTACTAGGAACACCACCACGTTTCCGTCACACTTTCTGTATACACAAGATTCATCCTGACATTGATCAAATCCATAGGATTTTATTACCTGTTCAAAATATATGTTCCAAGATCTGGAATCTTTCTTAAGTCCATAAATGGACTTCTTGAGCTTACAAACAAGATGCTCCTGGCCCTTTTTAATGAACCCGTCTGGTTGCTTCATATAGATGTCTTCCTCAAGACTTCTATTAAAGAAAGCTGTCTTGACATCCATTTGCCAAATCTCATAATCGAGATGAGCTGCAATAGATAAAAGAATCCGGATAGACTTAAGCATGGCTACAGGAGAAAAGGTTTTCTCATAATCGATACCCTCTCTTTGAGTAAAACTTTTTGCAACAAGCCGAGCTTTAAAGGTTTAAACCTTACCGTCTGATCCTCCTTTTCTCTTATAGACCCACTTGTATCCAACGGCTTTTACACCAACGGGTGGTTCTACAAGCTCCCAGACCTGATTAGAATCCATAGATTCTATTTTAGATATCATTGCTTTTTGCCAAGACTCTGCATCTTTATCTTGGAGTGCTTCATTGTAGGTACAGGGATCATATCTTGTTCCTCAGGGACGAAGTCTGACGACTCTTCCAAGAACATATATCTATCAGGTTGTATCACAACCCTCCCACTACGACGAGGCACTATCGGTTGTGGTGTAACAATTGTGACACGTTGTGCAGTTATTTGTGGTTCATCGTCTTGTACTGTTGGTACTGAAGTACTTGGTGTCTCACGTCTCAGTTCTTCTAGAACAACTCTACTTGTGGGTTTATGGTTCATCACATTGTCTTTCTCTAAGAATCGGGCATTGGTGCTAACAATGACCTTCTAATCCTTAGGACTATAAAATAAACCTCATTTCATTCCTCTTGGATAGCCTACAAATAAGCGTACTTCTGTACGAGATTCCAACTTATCTGCTTTTCCATTCAGCACATGTGCTGGACTATCCCAAATGCGAACATGTTTCAGACTAGGCTACGCCTAATCCACAGCTCTGTGGGACTAAGAGGTACTGACTTAGAAGGAACCAAGTTCAAAATATAAGCTGCAGTCTTTAAGACATATCCCCAAAACAAATCTGGCAAATCCGAATAACTCATCATTGATCTAACCATCTCCATAAGAGTTCTATTCCTTCTTTCGGCTACACTATTCTGCTGGGGCGTTCCAGGTGCAGTCAATTGGGATGCAATCCCAGCCTCTGATAAATAATCCCTAAATTCTCCAAAGAGGTACTCGCCACCACGATCTGATCGTAATGACTTGATACATTTTCTATGACATTTCTCCGTTTTAGTCTTGTACTATTTGAATTTCTCAAAGCACTCAGACTTACGGCGCATCAAATAAATGCATCCATACCTTGAATAATCGTCAATAAATGTGACAAAATATTCAAAGCCACCTCTAGCTTGGATAGTCATGGGTCTACACAAATCAGAATGAACCAATTCCAACTCATCTTTGGCCCTATACCCCTTTGCCGTAAAAGGCCTTTTGGTCATTTTAACTTTCAAGCAGGATTCACAGACTGGTAGTGCCTCCACTTCCAATGAACTCAAAGGTCCATCGTCAACCAGTATTTGAATCCTTCTTAGGTTAATATGCCCCAATCGCAAGTGCCAAAGACATGTTTAGTTCATACAAGAAGGTTCTTTTCTCTTATTTAAGTTTGATGACATATTATTCATTTCCATAAGTTGCATTGTGGGCGAAATAGGATTAATGGCATACAAATTATTAACCAATGCACCAGAACAGATAAAATTTTTATTCTTTCTAATAACAATATTGTCATTAAAATAAACTGAATATCCATCCTTAACTAACATAGAAACAGAAACTAAACTCCTTCTAAGTGAAGGTGCATAAAGACAATCTCTCAATGTCAAAGACTTATTTCTAACAAAAGATAAAGTAACATCTCCTAATGCAACGACTGATACTTTTGTAGCATCACCCATGAACAAGCATATCTCTCCATTACTGAGCCGTCTGGTTTCCTGGAACCCCTGTAATGTATTACAAACATAATTAGTGGCTCCTGTATCTATACACCAGGTGCCGGTAGATAACATCGCTAAACATGTTTCAACTACTAATAAATGAGATATACCTTTTTTGTTTCCTTGTTTGAGAAGTGGACAATCAGTCTTCCAATGTCCTGACCCTTTGCACTTGAAACATTTACCTTTCGGCTTTTTCACCGCTCATTGAGGTCCTATGCCCTTCTTTGCTGAGTTTGCCTGTTTTTGAATGTTATTCTTCTTCTTACCGCCTTTTGGCTTAGAAGTAGAAGCCTTTTCAGAAACAAAAACATGACCACTTTGCCTACAGAGAGATTCAACATCCTGTAGCTCTTTTGCAAGTTGTACCAAACTATACAACCTTTTGTTTATGTTGTTATTAAGGCAGAAATTGTCAAAACTTTTAGGCAGTATCCCGAGAATGATATCGACCTGGGATTCTCCATCGATTTCAGCTCCAAGGATCTCCATCTCATTCAGATGACCCATCATCTTGAGAACATGATCCCTTACTGGTGTACCCTCAGCCATTTTTGTATTCATCAAACATTTTATAGCAAACTGCCTAGCTGCTCTACTCTGATGTCCGAAGAGTTCTTTGAGGTTATACATCATGTCATAAGAAGTGGCCATGGCCTGATGCTGATGTTGCAGTACATTTGACATAGATGCCAGAATATAACACCGTGCCATCTCATCTGCCTTTTTCCACTTCTTATAAGCCTCTTTGACCTCTTCATCAGAGTTAGCATCATGTTTAGGTGGACATTCCTCATCAAGTACATATTTGTACTCCTCAGCAGTCAGAACAAAGTCCAAATTACGTTTCCAGTCAATATAATTAGGTCCAGTAAGTTTGTTTTCTTTAAGAATCACCATAAGTGGACAGAAAGAACCCATTTTTTTGAAATCATGAGAATCACATAAATAAAAATTATGTAGTGCAAAAAAAACTTTTTGAATTAACTAAATATTGATTTCAAAACAATAATAAGAAATTCACCAACACCTTGAACACCATGAATTTAGCATGCCACGATAGTGTGCACGTATATAAATTCAACTTTGTTCAAGTAGGTTTTTCTTATTAATTTTACTATCATGTCAATATAACTTTATGACAAATAAAATTAATATGCTGGTCTTGCTCTGGTCATACAAATAATAGCAGTGACTCCGATGGGAAGGATACCATTATTTGTATCTAAGTGTATACCATTACTTAATACTAAGTCCATTACCTTGTAATGAGTTCCTTTAGAGGGAGAAGTGAACACATACTAGGTAACTTTCTACAATTATTCCAAAGGTAGTTTGTACTGGTGATCCATAATTATACTCATCCGATATGGAGGAAAGCACTAAAACCAACACGCAAGTATAATTACATCACCTACAAACCAGTAATGGAGACCATAGGATTTATACTAAATAAATATCCTCTCCCACTTAGTTATTTAACAATGAGGATTTTTCTACTAGTTGATATTATGTCCATGTTGTCTACTATAAATGTAGGCTTGGTTTTTAAAAAAAAACAACCACACAATAATAAACATGCTTAATCAGAAAAAGCAAAATGACAAAAATAAGAGAAAATATCCAACTATTATGGTCATCTTTGCTGCTCCGTCCTCAACTATCTGAATCCAAAATCTGGCGTTGGGCAAATCTATTCAGGGTTCGACCTGTCCGGTCAGGTCGCGGGGTTCGGGGATACCCAGGACCCTTTCTTTGTTGTGCGTATTAATCGATAAAAGTTAAACAGATCTAATACATGTTCTAACCCTTCATAGGCGGAAACTAGGTTCACGAATTATACCTGCGGCAAAAAGGAGACAAGTAATTTCAGGCAATCTCGAGCGGACGACCTTAAGATCTTCTGTACGTATTCTTTCCTCGAGTTGGACGTCGTGTGGGCGAAGATCTCCCAACCTTTTCTTCTCCTTGGCAGCCCTCTCTTTCTCTCCTTACGTAAATCACGAATTTAGAAAAAGTTTTTGATTTCTGATCAGTAATCTGGCGGCCAGACAATAGAGGATATATATAGGCTACGGCAGGGACCATGAGAAGAAATTAGGGTTAGGCCTCCTAACGGATCTGGATATCCCGTGTTCAGCCCGAACACACAATCCAGGCCCATTAACAATAGCTCGGTCCACTAATGAGCTATTGTTGCACTACCTCCCTAATCCCAAATGATGTTTGTGGGCTCCTTTTGTTATATGCTTGTTTGGCTCCCCATGTTAAGATATCGTATGTCCGTCGATCAAATTATGTTACTGACAACTATATTGATTCGACATCTTTTATCCTTAAGTAGTATCGCTCAACTTTATTTATCATGTCGGATATAATCCACCTTCAGGGTTTACATGACAATCCTTATGAGCTCCTTAAGGGGACATCATCAACCTGATGTATCGGGACATGGATTCCATTTATAATCAACAGCCCATCATACATACAATGTTATTACCCAACTCATAGAGGTTGTTGATCCATAATGAATCTCACTCTTTTATGAGTTAAAGTAATGCACACTGTATATACATGTCCGTTATTATATCCGGATTAAGAGCACAAGCATCCATAATAACAGAGGTGTTTGTTATCTTATGTAGTCAGTACAAAGAGAACAACCTCAAGTGGACTTGTTCAATACACACAAAGTGTACTAGTATAAACCTATAGTCAAGATAGACTAATACCAGATTACACTACAACCTTTCCAATAGATTGTCCAAGTCCATCTAGTTTGTGAACTATTTATATACTCCATAGGGAACTGATAATATGATCTTCTGTTACACCACACACCATATTATCTACAGTATAGAATATCAGACATTTGCATTAACACTTACAACAAATACAATATGCAAACATTTGCCCATATGATTCTCAATCAAAATTTAAGGAAATAAGGTTACTACAAAAGTGATACTTTTAGAATATAACCCTAACAGGTCCGTCGAGTCTTCTTCGGTTTTACGAACCGCTTCGAAGGGCTCGACTTTTCTTTAGAAAGGAAATCTTTAAAAGCTTGCTGGCAAAGAATACGACCAATATCATCTGAGAGGATCTCAGCAAGTAACCATCAGATTGCATCACCACCTTCTCGCTGGAGGAGAAGGTAGTCCCCAGCAGAGTCACTATCTTGTTCAACATGACAAAAGGTTGAATGAACTTTTTGTATTATGAACGTAAAAAAGAGTATAATCGATTCTTATACGAAGAAATCTAAGTACAAAAGTTTTTGGAAAAGTGTGACAGTGGAGATCGAGCACTACAGCGGCTCCTTTACTCCGTTGATGATCCAATGATGATATAAAACTTTCTCTGACTATCTGGGGCCTTTGAAGAAACTCTAGGGTTACCGATCAGGAGGACGCCGAATTTGAAGATTTTTATAATTCTGTGAATCTTCTTCTCCTTGTCGATCTTATAGTTGGAGGAAAACCTCTCCTATTTATAGGGGAGAGGGGCACATATGCGATGTATATTAGGGTTTCAAGATATGAAGGAATCTGCCGTCCTTGTACGGTATGGGCTTCTATGGTGCAGACACGTGGTGTGTGCTGAGATTTCCCTCAAACGAGATCTTTGGTGGTTATCAAAATAACTGAAGGAGGTGACACATGGTGCGTGCCGATTTGCCTGTTCAGATGTAGCCGAGCAAATCTTGGAATTTCATCTTAGATTTAGATTCTGTGTAATCATTATCTGAGATTTAAATCAATCTGCATTTATCAACTTGATCAATCCCAATCCTATCTTTCAGAGAGGCGATTTAAGCAAACCGATTGGGTGGGACCATGCCGTCTGTACTTTAGGCAAGGCTGGCTACACTTCTGGGGTGAAGAGTAGACTGTGCTTCTGGAGACGACGAAACCTCTGTGCTTTTGGGCAACAAGTGGACTATGTTTCGAAGACAACGGGGCCTCTATGCTTTTAGGGGCAACGAGTAGGCTATATTTCGGGCAAAGTCACTATGCTTTAGGGCGAGGAGTAGGCTGCGCCTTCAGATAGAGCATTTTATTATGCTTTAGAGTAGCAGTCGGGCTTGTGCTAGAGGCAAACGAGGTCTCCTAAGTCTCTGACGAAAGGTAGTTAAACTTCTGGGTCGGAGCAAAGTGTTGTGCCGTTGGAGTTGAGGTGGTGTGAAAACATCACCAGTCTGCGCCTAAGGTTGGCATAAGAATGTATCTACGCCTTTAGATTGAAGGCCTTGGCTTTAATGTCTTCTTTTAAAGAGCAATGAATGACCGCTCCTTAATGAACGAATCCCTCTTAATTGTTACCATTATTTGGGGGAATTTCAAGGGGTCCTAGGATAGTTTAGGACTTAGTGGAATGAACTTTATTTAATGATGTTCATCATGTTGAGTCCTAGCTTCATCCCATTAATGTTGGAATTTTGACCGTCGGCTATGTGGCTTGTGTTTTAGACCACTGTCACCCTATATAAAGAGGGAGTTTCTTCTGAAGGGTCACGTCTTCTTCCTAGCATCCTTTCCCACCTTGCTGGATCCAGACTTAGCTTCGAGCGACGGTTGACCTTGCCTAAGTCAAATTTTGGTTGAGGATTTATACGTTCAAATGGGCTATGCCTTCGTAAAAGAACTGTTGATGAGTCTTGGAATGTGCTGGAACGCTTTTCATGAGGAGTTCGAACATGGACAACGCCTTGGAGGTCTTCAAGGTCCTGACGACATAGCTTTTGGGTTGATGACCAGCCCGAAAAGCCAAAGATTGTCCTCTGCCCTGCCCATTATGGGCTTTTGAGACCTTCAGCGCCTTCTTGAAACCCGGGCCAATTGCTACTTCAGGAAGTTGCTCGCTTCAGTCGAGTAGCTGATGCACTTTTGGAGGATAGTGCCCATAAGAAAGTCAAAATACGCTTCAATGGAGATCAATCTTCCAGTATGCATACCAAAAAAGGGGGACTGTGCTTTGACGAAGACTAAACCCCTTGTAGACTCCTCTAGGCTTTGCTGAATATGTAATCGATCTTTTGTAGAAGAAGTAGGATTAGACTTTTACGTATAGCCTTGATGAATCTGTACTAGATGTTTATAGGCATAATAATAACAAAACTTCTTTTCGTATCTTCTTTTGTCGTTTTAATACTCGGTCTGCGCCTTTGTATCATCTGCGCTATGGTAGAGGAATGTTATCAGCTGAGATTTTTCATGCTTCTACAACCTCTACTGCCTTCAAAACCTACACTGGACAATGCTCATTGTTTTAGGATCTTCCAGCAACTCATAAATTCTCAGATGGTACAGGCCAACATCTTTCGTGACAGCTTGAGAGAGGCTCTTCAGACTAGAGATGCTCTCCGACCACGCCCTGGAACTTCCAAGGACTTTATGAACCTCAGGCCCTTAGAATTCTATGGGACAAAGGGGATTCTCTATGCTGATGAGTGGCTAGAAAATATGGAGTAATTTCTTCGAATTGCTCGAGTACCCGAAGACCTGAAGATAGAGTCAGCCAGCAAGCAGCTTTTCGATATCGCCCGGATGTGGTATAGAGATGAGCCCCGACTTTCCATACCAGATGTGTTGTGGGCAGAGTTCAAGGTATTGTTAAAGAAGAAGTTCTATCCTGACGTAGCTCGAGAGGCGTTAGTAAATCAGTTCGAGAGGCTAGAGCAGGAAAACCTTACCGTCGACGAGTACACTTCGGAGTTTTCTTGCCTTAGCCGCTTCGTAGCGAGCATGGTCAATACCCCTGAAAGCAAAGCTCGAAGATTTAAGAAATAATTATCTCACAAGATTTGCCTAGCTATTGCCACCAGTCAAGCCACTACCTACAAGGGGATCTTGAAGGTCGCACAACCAGTAGAGAAGGAGCTGTATCATAGAATAAAGAAAGATTGAGATACATTCGGAGAAGGTAGCATCCAATCAGGATCGACGAAGCATCCCAATGTTCCAGGGAAGACCACCGTACAACAGTATCACCCACAGCCCAGTTTTCAGTAACAACAGTTGTAGCCTTCTAATAGATCTCTAGCATATCAGCAGTACCATCCTCCAGCTAGAGCTCCCACTTTACAGCAGATTTAGATGAGACAGCAAGTCGGCCCTTGTAGCTATTGCAAGAAGCCAGGACATGCATGGAAGGTATGCAAGAAGCGACTTGGAGCATGTCTATTTTATGGGTCGAGCAGACACTGTTAGCCCAATAATTATATCATGTTTTTGAATATGGCTAATCAATTAAGTTTAACTAATGATGTCACAAATATTCATATAATCAATATCATGTTGCTACTTAAACTCAGCATTGTCCTATAAACTTAGCATTGTCCTAAATGGTCTATATCATATTGCTATGCTTGTATCATACTGTATCATATTATTTTATTCGTCTAACATGTACTTGCAGACAAGCAGTAAGCATGATCAAACTAGGACAAATGCAACGAAAAATTATTGATGGGCCAAAGACGGCATAATACAAGAAGATTTCTCTGAACCGCCTAACGACCTATCCGAGGCCTCGCATCGGGGGTTCCGCTGCCCGGTCAACGTACGGGGGTCGAGGGGGCAACGCCCCCCGTCAGGGGTTCGAGGGCGAAGCCCCCGAAAGGTATTCATATTTACATATCTGTTTATCTTTGGACAATTGCCGTCAAGAAAAAATACGTCTTCAATGTCAGAAAAAATACTTCATCAAAAGGGCTATTGGTTTTCATATTTATTCTGTATTTTTTCCTTTTATTGAGTATAGGAAAAATGTGAGATTGATCGGATTGGTACTGGCTTAGGTTTTTCTCAGTTCACTAACAGAAATAAGCCTACCTACTTATCCCAAAAATCCATAATTCCAAAAAGGCCAAAAACCTATGCAAATTTGGTCCATTCCTTATTGTTCTGACCTAGCAGAACTCTGACATAACTCTGCCCGAGTTCTGTCTTCCAAAAACACTATAAATAGAGTTGAGATTACCATTCATTTCAATCATCCAATTTCATCTCTTCTCTTCTCTATCTAAAGTGTTCTGAGCTTTTTACTTTCATATCTAAGCCTTTACAACTCTTAGCCAAGCCAGTACAGTTTTTGTTTAATCTAGAGTTTGGTATTAAAGAGTTGTAACAGAGGCTATATTCAGAAAACATTCTAGTTTTCTAATTGCCTTCTGGAGCCGGTCGTGCGCTCGTCACCAAGCACGGTGCTGTGAAGTTGATCGTGCATTTGTCACCAAGCACGGTATTGTAAGACTTACAAGCACTCAATTAAAGCTTGTGCCATAGTGGATTAACAGCGAACAAGAGAATTCGCGACTGGACTAGTCCTCTCAGAGGGAAACCAATATACATCATGGTGTTTACTGAGTTTGAATTCTTGACTCTTACTTTACCGTATTTTATTTACCGTCTTTTATCTACCATAACTGCTTAATATTTTTAATTGGTGATTATTTTTCGCTGTACACGCACACACTCTATTCATGCCCCCTCTAGAGGTGCTCAACGGTCCTACAATTGGTAACAGAGCAGGTTATATTCATATATAACACTCTAGAGTATTTGCATATGGCAGTCGTTAATTCAATATTCACCGGTGAAGTGCAATCAATAAATAGACTCCCACTATTTGATGGAACGAACTATAGTTATTCGAAGACGGATGAGCATCTTCCTGAAGTCTCTAGATTTATGGTCAATTGTTTGCAATGGCTACAAAAAGCCTACTATTACCTCTATTCTTACTTCCTCGATTATTAACAAGCCTTATTATAGTTACACAGAGGAAGATAAGAAGATAGCTAGCCTTGATGCAAAAGCAAGGCATATTTTATATTGTGATGTAGACTTTAATGTATTCAATCTCATTACTACTTGCACAACATCTCATAAAATTTGAAAACTTCTTGAAGCTACTTATGAGTGCAGGTGTGAAAGCAGTGCTAGCGACTCCAGATAGGAGGATAGTCTTCATACTGATGCAAATGTGTGCATGATGGCATCGAGATTTAAGGTTCAACACAACCCTATATATTAAGAAGAGCTTGTATGTGACAACTGCAAGAAGATAGGCCACATCAAAAAAGATTGTAGTACTGCTAGAAAGGAGAGTCACTATGAACGATCAAACAAAGGAAGGTCGTCATCTCACAAGTACTCTACCACGAGCAAATGGTGTGAAAGCGAGGCAAACGAATCTGAAGAAGAAGAGAGACCTCGTCAAGCTACAAATATATGCTCAATGGCATTATCCAACAAGGTACAAGACAACTCTATTCTTGAAGAGACTAAATTTTCTTATGATGAGTTATCTGATGCTTTCAGTAATCTATTGAAAGAACACAAGAAATTATTAGATAAGTATAAGCAAGCTAGAAAGGATATTCTCTGCTATAAGCTTGAGAATGAAAAAGCTTACTTGCTTATTGAATGATGATAGAAACACTTCTACTTCTGATAATTCTACTGAGATTTCCACACTTGAGTTTAGATTTCATGAGGCACTTGAATGCATTGAGAAAAGCCCTCAAGAAAAATGCTAAACTTAAGGAGGAATTAGAATCAGAAAAGAAGAAATATTCTATTGCTTCATGTAGAATTGATGCACTTACTGCTAAATATGATGAGATCTGTGCTAACTCTAAAAGTTAGAGATTAGAATGGGAAAGCAGGTAGTACAACCTGTGACTCAGTCTAACACAAGACACGTGACACATCACAAAGTCACACATGACAGATCTTTTAAAAAGGAAGCAAACAAAGCTAAAGATTCACGTAACCATGCATTCTATTACAAGTATCCATGCACATCATATCACACCACTCAACGTTCTCATACTGTTGTACATAGGACTAATGTTAATACTTTCTGTCATTTTTGCAGTATGAATGGACACATTTCTAATCATTGTCAGATTAGAAAGCTAGTTGATATGAACTAGCGCAAATGGATTCCCAAAGCTAACAAATGTGGATCCAAGTACTGGATACCAAAGTCTTCACCTAATATTTTAGGTGGAGCTACTTATGATGAACCATAGAACTATGGAGCATGTTGGTGATTGCAAAGCTAGAAAGGTCATCTTCCACGCAATTGCACCAACATATGTGTGGTCACTAGAACCACTTTGGTAACATGCTTCCTAAATAGTTTTTAATATCTAGCATGATCTTATTGATGTATTTCTATTAACTCTCATTGATATCTTTTAATTGTTTATCATTTATGTGATTCATAATCCTAGCATGACCAGTTGTTTAGCTTAAATGATAAGTTCACACTATATAGTTTTTTTTACTCATTTTCTATTAGTGTGACACATTTATCTATGTATGCTCTTTACTCTTAGTTTTTATCTATGAAGATGCATACCACTCTAGTCGTTAGAGCTTAAGTTTTTTCTAATATGTTTTTGAGACTCTTCGTCTTTAATAATTTTTTGAAATGGTTACTTCTTACCGTTTTTTCATTAACATGTTATATTTACTTTAATTGGTATTTTGTGAATATGTATGTTTAGCACAAGTCTCTTTTACTTGAATAGTATATACATATAATTTTATGTTAATCTTGTGCTAAAATAATATATTCACTATTGATTCTCAAATTTTATGTGATTAACTTCTTATGAATCAATTAAATCTTTGTCTGACAAAGCATATTTATGCATATTTTTGATCTTGTGATATTATTTTATGCTTATTAAGGATACATGAATAATTCATTTTTATTTATATATTGCTCATATTTTTTATATTTTTGTATAAATATCTTTATGGGGATATATGAGTTAAGTTCAAGTTCAATATTATTTTAAAAAAATGTAGTTTTTAAACTTCTGCTTATCTCATACTTAAGCTATCGACTTTTTTTAAACAAATTTATGTTCTTATCTTTATTAGCTTCTTCCTTAAAACCTCTTTTTCTTAGCTCTTAGGTTGATATTTTGGATACATGATATTTTTAATATTTTGATCTTGATAAACCATTATTTGGGTATTTACTTCTTTTATATTTAGGAATTCTTGATTTCGATGTTGTTCGATGATACTACATATATTCCTTTGAATCTAAGTTCTTAAGAGAAGAGATTTGTTTTAGGTACAAGCCTACAAAGGGTCTGTCTGTCACCACGGCTACGGCTAAAGCGAAGCGGTACTTAAGTGTTCCCCGGTGAACCTCCGTTAGCTGGGACAGTACCCCTACAGCTAACCCAAGATTGATCAACACTTTATAAAGTAAAGATTTATTGAGATCTATTTGCAATTGTTATCTGATGGATTTTGGATTTTAGCTTTGATTGATAATATTATTTAATTTCACAAAAGATAACATATGTTGATCTAACTTTTCTATTGTGAGATTTTATTGCATAGATCAATTTATGTCATCTTTTATGATTATTCATCATATTTTATTTATATACGCTAAATTGAAATATCTTTTCATCTTAAGTGTTCATTTAATGGATATTATCTCTTTTGTCTAAGATGATTTTTTTTCTTATTCATGATATTTTTTAAGAGTTTATTTATATCTTCTTATTCAAGTTACTAACTGCCTATAGCAGTAATTCTTTGTGGAAGGAAAGTCAGGCTCATTGAATTTTTCTCTCTCAAAGCGTTTCTTTTCCTTAGCTCTACGGTCATCGGATGGATACCGTGCTAAGGTTTTAAAAAAGAAAGAAATGAACTTTAATAAGAAGACCTAATTTTTTGATAAATTAGTTTCCTACTTCTGGATTTTTTTTTTTGATTTTCTATCAATACTATTAATTTTGGATATAGCCATGTAAAGGGGGAGCAGTTAATTGTTTCAAGTCCATTATTCCTCTGACATGCCATATATCTAGAATACACTTTTCTTTGGACATTTATTTAGTTATGTTTATTTGTTCAAATAGATTTATTTATGATTTATGGATTCTTTTATTGAAATTGTTTCCGTGATTCGAATCGCCAGCTTTCAGTCTGAGGACTAAATGGACGCATTCGAACATTTATTAAGACAGCTTTTCGTAATAAATTTCACATTTTTGAAAAGTCTTTTTTATTTATTTTTGATTTATTGAATCTGTCTGGTACTCAAAATGTTATTATTAAAGACAGCTTTCAAAAATCTTTTACTTACATAAAATAATTTGTGTTATATTTTTTATTGAAGACATACTTTCTTCATCTTTAAGCGTTTATTTATTAGATATTTCTTTTTCTTGCCTAAAAGATGATATTTGTTTTGAGTTTGGAATTTTATATGCATTTGATCAAAGGGAAGAAAGATGCATATCTTGGATATCCCTTAGATCTTGTGAATATTTATTTTATCTATTTTATGCATATAAATTATTTTTGAACTAGATAAGCATATTTGAAGGGGGAGCAAATCAATTGTTTCAATTTATTTACACTCTTAATATGTGGTATACCTAGTTTAATCATGGACCTACTGTCTATTTTTTAGTTCTTATCGATTGTGTTCATGATATTTTTATGAAAGAATATTGTAGAAACATGGAAAATATGGAGTTCATACGGATTACAAATTGCCGCATAGGTACTTCGGGCCAAACAGGTCCGCATAAAGGAAAGCCGCATAACTGTTCAAAGACATATGCGGCCCATCGACGAACAGCTGTAGAAGGAAAATTTGGGACCAAGGAGGAGCAGTTCAACTGATAAAGCTGACAAGTCCTAACAAAATATGATAGTTCTGACACTTCGACAAGAAAGATAAGACATGAGACGTCGTCCAAAAGCAGGGTTTGTACGCCTTCATACAGCAAAAAAAAAGCGTCATCCAAGCCGCATGAATCTCATGCGGCCCAGCTTATGCAGCCCCAAAATTTCCAGAACTACAGGTAGCCGGGAGTAATTGTGATCCAGGTCGGATGCATGAGTCTCATGCGACCCCGCATGATCGAAGACTGAGAATGTTATACGCAACGGGACACATTGCAATCTGCCCAATTTCTTAACTACCCATATTTGCTGCAACAAAATCCCAACAAACCGACAGATGGCAGCCCAAGAGCGGGTTTTTGCGTGCTAATCGGCTACGTGGCCGCAAACCGTCTATTCGGCTCCAAATCTATCCTATTATAAATAGCAGGGAGCCACACCACTACAAAAAGCTGGCAACCTTCAAGAAAAAAGTAATATCTTCACGAGCTAGAGACTGCATCAAATAGTACACGGAGTAAGACAGAGTTGATAGTACTTTCCCGAGCCTCCACCGTCACCCCCCAGAATCAAAACTAAACAATTGTACTTAGATTGTTTCCTAGGCTTTCTTTCTAGGCTCTTCTTTGTACAAGCGAGTTTGCAATCAATTCCAGTATTCTGTAATACCTGTTGTTGATTTTTATGGCAAACACGATGGCAACTCTGCTGGGGACATCCTTCTCTTCCGATGAAAAGTTGGTGACACAATCTGACGCGTCAAATCTTGGCTCTACACAGCAGATGCTTGTGGTCCGCTTCGACCAACAAGCCTTCGAAGAATTGCTCTCTGAAGGGAGCGCCAGCCCGTCTCAGAAGTGAGCAAACCCGAAAAGGACTCGCAAGGCGTCAGTGCACAAAAATGTTGCCTCCGACCAAGTTCTCGAAGAAGTTCCTTCTGCAGCCCAAGACGGTGATCAGAACTCTCGTGTGGCTCTGTTTTTGACCGCAGAGGACCCCGCTCTCCCCAAATCCAGTAAAGGAAAATACGAGATTTTTGGGCCACAAAGGAACTCCATGCGGACAAAGAGGAGGCCGCAGAGAGGAGATGGGCAGTCTGTCCATGCAACAGCTAACTCTATTCGCAGGCAGACAACTCATGCGGCAGCCAACTCTCGCCGCAGGAAGATGATCCATGCGGCAGCCAGCTCGAGCCGCAAGAAGATAGTCCATGCGATGACCAATCCTTCCCATAGACAGAACGTCTCATGCGGCCCTGCCAGAAGTTCTGTGTTCGATCGCCTCTCATGTGGGCCCGATGCCATGCGGTCCACTAAAGATGTAGGATGTATCAGTCTTGACTCTTTCTACTATGCGCCTTTGGGCGCTATGTCTAAAAGGTCTAGGGCAGTACGGGCTCAACCAGCCCAGTCAACTGTCCAAGTTGCTGACTGTCAGTGGGCCCCGTTAACTGTTACACGGTCTCCTAATGGAAAGATGTACAGAACCACCCGCATCCAGTCCCCCAGGGCTAACGGACAGGGTGGGTCTTTAAAGTCTCCCTCTAAAGATCCAGAGCAAGTGTTTTTACTAGCCACGGATCAGGGAGCAAACATGATGCCTAAGCACTCGTGTGCTAGGGATCCCCGAGTTCACAAGTTTGGTGCAAAGGCAGAGCAGCTTCCTACCGACTTACATAACATGATTACTCACAAGCGCAAGACGGTAGCGTCAGCATGCAATGAGTCCCTCTCGGGCATCATTGCACTCAAGTCATCATCAACTGCTGCTGAAACAAATCAGCAGCACCTGAAGATCGGCAGTAAGTTTTCCAGCGATTGCAGCAGCCTGCACCTGTCCGACAGGTGCAAATTCCAGGGGACGAAGAGTTTCCTTTCGCCTCCTGTAATTCAACTCATAAAGTTCCTCCTGACAAGGGAGGAAAGAAGACATGCTCTTCCAGCCTGGCCATCTCGGCCAGTATTGCAAGAAGACCCTCATGTGAGGGGTTCCCATCAACCACAGGGGGTGTCTCTTTAGGCACTCGATCCAAGAAGAAGCTTTTGGCACCTGGGGGTGCGTCTTCAGCCTCCTTGAGAGTAGATAAAGCTGGGGGTAACAGCCCCCTCAATGTATGTGACAACCCGATGTACCAAGAGCACACGCAGGGGGTAGAGATCCTCTAGAATTCTGCAACAGAATCGGATTTCCCTGAGGGCCACCACCCTCGCCAAGACGATACGGCTTCCTGCACAGGGGGTAGCACCCCTTCCGAGTCTGACGAAGATGATATTGCGATATTTCTTGACGATTTCTCTATACAAGGGTACGACACCGAGAGTACCTCTGCCACAATCCCTTCTACCTCTACCCACGTAAGAACAGTCTTTATGACTGTCGACGATCATGAAGCGCCTTTCCACTGACAACGACTAGAAGTGCTCGAAGCCATGCTCCTGTCCTTAGTCAAGTCGGTGGACGAGATCAAAGCCACCTTGCAAGCTCAACCAGCGAGGACGCCCGGACAAACAAGCTTTAGACCCACAGTCAACGCGGACTCCAACACGACCGCCCCTCCTTTGGGTGATGATCCCATAGCACCATCCGTTCCTTCAACTGCAGATGAAGCCAAGGAGGCTAGGAGAGAAGTCCAGGAGCTTCGAGCGATATTCAATGCCCGAGACTCCCCTCGGGATCTCAGAATACGGCAGCCATATCCCGTCGCATAGAGGGACGTACCTTTTCTACCATGGTACAAGTCGTTCCTTATCGATTCTTGTGATGGGAAGACCTCTTCTTGTCGGTACATGACTTACTTTGAAGTCACCACCGACCACTTGCCGTATAGTGACGCCATCTTCACCCGATTATTCATCGGAGTATTGGAGGGGATCGCGTTCGACTGGTGCCGCAACCTCCCCGATAACTGTATCCATTCTTTCGACGGCTTCAAGCACATATTCCTGGAGAGATTCTATGAAGTGGGGCATGACGTGACAATGTCATCTCTCATGGACGTCGTTCAGGGAGAGAGGGAGCTGACGAGGAACTATATCGAGTGGTTCTGCCAAACAGCGATGAGATTGCCTCAGGGCAATCCCGCGAGCTCCCTGATTAAAATTTGCCAGAAGAATCTGCTCCCTGCAATTAGCCTCTGGATGGGTGACGATCAGTTTAGAGATTGGACGACCTTCATCTTAAGTTCTACCAACGCGGAGGCAAAATTGAATAAGGCTCGCCAGCTGGGGTTACACATCCCAGATGAATAAGATAAGGGCAGACGTCCTGATCCCACTTCCAGTAACAACAACAGTGGCGCTACCGCCAACCGGGACAATAAGGGCAAATAGGCCATGGTCACTGATGCGACTCAGAAGCCCGAACAAAAACAGGCGGAAGGTTAGTGGCCCAAGATCAACTACTTATTTGAAGATAGTCCTGTCAAACCTATCTTCGATATGCTCTTGCAAAGGGGTAGGATCCAGCTCCCTCCACCAAGGCGCGAGCCCCGAGCAGCAGAAATGGAGGACCCAAAGTACTGTCACTTCCACCGCTATGTCCATCATGCCACTCATGATTGTTTCCAACTGAAGCGGTACATTCAGAGTCTTATCAACTCAAAAGCTCTGTCGATAGACTTTGAAGAGGTTACCGTGGCGACGAACATGGTATCTATTCAGTTCGGCGACTTCCCTTCGACAAGTACTCCAGACGGGGTAATACCTGTCCCCTGAGATCCGGTCAGAAGCCAAAACCTGTTATAGGACCAATGGTGATCTGGCTGCCAAAGTCCAATCAAAGGCAACATGAAGATGCGAATCCCTCGGTAATACCGATGGTAATTCGAATAGCAAAATCTGCTCCGAGGCGACTAGAAGACACAAAATCCCTTCCCGAGCCGATGGTCATCCGTCTTTCCAAGACGAGCCAGCAGCCAAGTGTTGATCCAACACTCCCAGGCATGTCAATGCCTCAAGCAGAACCCTTGGTGGTCAAGTTACCCAAGATAGCGGCCCAAACACTAAGCTCGCAAGGGGTAGCCAAGGAAAACGAAGAACTCGCCAAATATGTGGTTACACAGGCGGATAGCCCCTCTCCTGATGATGTAATCCCGGTGGCCAAAATTCCTTATCCCATCAACAAGAGGCTGCCAGTAAAAGAGAGAGAGAGAGAGAGAGAATAAATACTACCTAGAGTATTGATTTATGTACTCGGGTACCCCTGAACTTACACTCTGTTCTTCTCTCTACCGAGGGGACTCACATTGCATCTCTACGAGTGACAAGTCATGTATGTTGATACCTCTGAACTTTCGCTCTGATGTTTCGACCACCATATATCATGCCCATACCTTCCATGTTGGGTTTTGTTTCAAAATCTATTACCCGTACCACCAGTATGCAGAAGGGTAATAGGTCCACAAAATTCCCCAAATGGGAAAAACAACCATGTCCATATTACCTTCGAGTTGTTTTCCCACCCAACATTGAAAAATCACCCAATACATAAGAACTTCCACGTTGATAGCACCTCCGAGTTGTTCTGTGTATCTCTATCTGGCCTACTCCTACCACGTTCTCATTACCTCTGAGTAGGAAGGCTATACTTTAGACCCATATTTACCACGTCCTCATTACCTCTGAGTAAATATGCCGGTCTTCTCTTCACTTGTTATTAGTACTCACCTCGCCAGTACACAAAAAATGGTAATGAGTCCCCAAAAATTATCCTAATCTATTACTCGCACCATCGGTCTATCAAAAGAGAGTAGGTCCACAAAATATTTTTTTCAAATCTATTTGCTCGTATTTTCAAAAAAAAAATGCACCGAAGGACAATAGTTCCACAAAAAGGTCCTCCCAGGGGATATTCTTCAATCAAAATGCCATCACAAGCTTATTAGAACGGAGTGAATCTATTCTGCTCTATCAAAATAAAAGAGACAGAGGGCAAAGTCCACTACTCATCAGCGACACACAACTTGTTAAGGGTGTCCTCCAGCTTTTCAGTTGAGCGCTCAATTCTCAGTTTAACTCGACGTTCAGCTTCCTGGGATAACCTCTCGACGTCCTCCAGATGCGCATGAGCTTGCCAGTTTTCTTCTAATTACTTTAATGCTCCCTCAAGAGCAGCAGAGGCTCGGGTGACTTCATCAGTCTCTTTCCAGATCTTTCCAATCTCCTGACGAGTGGCTTGGAGATTAGTCTTCAGAGATGTTAGCCTAGCCTAGAGTTGGAGAAGCTGCTCGTTAGTTTCGGCCATAGCTCGAGTAATGGTCTCCTCACGAGTAAAGAAAGTCTCTCCCTCCCGGCTCAGCTTTGCATACTTGAGAGACAGCTCCTGGAGGTCCTTCTCCAAGGAGGGTCTGGTCGTCTCTCGGATAGTTTTCACCTTTTCCACGGCTGATACAAGTAAAACACGTTCCTGCTCTACCACGGCAGACATATCAGCTTGCCGCAATTTCTGCAACTGGATTGTGCGCCAAAAGGACAGCCACCCCTTCTCCACCTGGGAGCATCTTCAGACGGGCAATCTGGCCTTGGGCGCAGTGGTGGGCTACAACAAATGAAGTCCCTATCCTCAAAGCAGCCTCGACCCCCCGTTTCAAATGGCGATAAAAGCTCTCGACAACGTCCCTTGACGACTCGTCCAAATTCTTCAGAGAGGACGGCGTCGACGGGATAGCATCTAAGGAAGCTGAGGGCTTCTGGGAAAGATGTACACTTGAGCTTGAAGATCCTGTTACAAGGAAAAGAAACTCCGAGCGACGAGACTCCCGTACAGCAGCAATTTCCTTTTTCGCATCCCGAAGGAGCTGAAGGCAGGGCAGGAAAGAAGGTTCAAGTTTCGAAAAAGAGGCACTTCCAACCAATTCTGCATGTGCCAAAGAGATGGAAGGGGCCGGGATGTCTGTACTCAACACGGTGGAAGGCGCCTCAACTCGAGCCGATAAGGGAGAAGGAATGTTCCTTGCTCGTATCAGGTCGGCCCCTGGATTCTCTGTTATTTCCTCCTCCGCGGCCACATCCGCCATCGGTAGCGACGAGGCAGGTCCTGTAGTTCCAACACAACCAGCAATCAGTTTGACACGAAGAAGATGGAGTTGAAGCAAAAAAAACTCTCCACATTGGTGGGAAAGTGGTATAGCTTACCAGAGGAGAAGGGCTACGACTGAGGCTCGGCAGGAGTTGTCTTGGCTCCTCTTACCGTTTCCACAACTCCGGTGGGCTCAGCGGCAATGTTCGAACCATCAAGGCTTATTCCTCCCGCCCATGTTACTCCAGGTACAGACGTAACGCTATCAACACCAACCTGTAAGGACCCCGCAACTTTGGGGTTGGCACCCAAAGAGGAAGCCGCATGGGAGGCAGTTGGTGATAAAATGTTTGTCTCCTCCGATGTCTGTAAAGGAGAGCCTTCAGATAATATTCCAAGGACAACATTGGGACTTATTGTGAATGAACTTACCCTCATATCAACTTCAGCGCCACTACCTGTTTCCCCCATGCCAATCCTACGGAACCTAGCCGTGATCCGCTTCTGAAATCGAGGTCTACCAGCGACAAGAGGTTTGGATCCGCTTGGTGCACATGGAGGATTCGACACAGGTGAAGGCACACGTATAGCCAAAGGACTTGTAGATGGCTGGAGACCCGCAGAGTCATCTTCCTCATCCTCTGTGCTGTCAGAGTCAGAATCAGAAACTTTTTTTCTTTCCCTTCCTCATCCTTTTTCGAGAGTCCCTCAGTCGCTCCTCCAATTTTGTACCAACAACAAAGCTGGTACGAGGATCAAAGTCGTTGGGAGGCATATTCACAGATACATGACGAAGAGCCGCGATGTATGCAATACGCCCCGAAGTTTCGACATCAGGTAGGACGAAGCTGGCCTGGGTATGGATCGCCGAATAATAGTGCCAGGCTCGGATACCATCCAAGATACTCCCCTCGAAACCCTGGCAAGGGTTAGGGGTATCCAAATATAATTGGCTAAACCCAAATTGTCGAGAAAACCGGCTAGGTAGGTATGGCTCTAGGTATACAACATTACGGTTGCGGTACACCAGATGGAAAGGACGGATACTCTGCAACCAGCGAAATAGTTTTTCAGATAAAGACTCGGGCATAACAATACTATCAAGATGAACGCGTACCATCTCATCCTCGATAAAAGGTAGGACCGACACAAAAAAAGAGTATCTATCCACTCGTGTGAGAGCGACTCGACAATCAGAAAAGCTGGTACAGTTCCAGGGCATGTCGCGATAATTGTAGATGAAGGCAACGTCACTTGTTGCATCGCCCTCCGGACCAGGTCGTATCAGAGAGAGGTAATGCATCAATAACCACCCCATTAAATAATGATACGGCAGTTCGATCCTGTTGAAGGGTTTTGTAAGATCACGAGCAATGACTTTCGATATAAAAGAATGGAGATCCCTATGGATACTGCATACCATCGCAGGAAGCAGAGCCAACTTGGCCCCAAAAACCAGCTTCACCGCTAGGAGGATCAGGTTGCGGCTAATCCTCTCGATCGTATCGGAGCCCACCGAAACAATGCATACCCTCAACCAGATCATCAGGTATCCAGCCAAGATAGCTTTAGCAGACAGAGGTTGAGTATCATGATAAAAATAGATAAAGGTGTCACTCAGGCTCCCAAATCTGTCAACAGCAGCACGGGTTAGAGACAGAGGTTTAGTACATCGCACCTGCACATCCACCTGCTTCAGAGATTGGGGACTCCTAACAGCAACTCGACCGGATGCACTAAGGTTAAAAAGATAGCCATCCAGGCCATAATATGAGGAAGGTTCCCTTCTGAACTATCATCCTTCTTCTTGGATATTTGTTGACAGGTGTTGTGGTGACATAGCAATTCCTGATATACAGCCAGGAACCCAGGATACCGTCGTTCTAATTCTTTGAATTCTTTATTTGTCGGGGAATACTCTTTATAAGCATCATCGCCCCAGGGCAATCTGGACACACTATGCATTTCATGGAGAGCGAGCCCCATCTCTCCACCTGGAGTAAAAAAGTTCCCCGTCTGACAATTGTACATCTCAAGCAAAGCCATAAATAACTTTGGGTTCATAAACAAGCCATAGCAGGAGCCTCTGATGGCATAGTAGAGGCCAATCCGTCGAAGGGTACCCTCATTCTACGCCAGGATCCAAGAAGTCAGGTTAACCCAGGGAGGGGAACGATGCTGCCAGTTTAGTAAGGACAGTCTTCCGGCAGGGTATGACCCTTTACGAGCAATCTGATTCAAAAAGGTATCAGCTTCAGTGAAAAACATATTAGGTTTTAACTCGTTGATGAGACTGCTAGGAGCCAGCCCAATAACAGAGTAGCTTATTGATTCCTTCACTGCGACCACTGACCTCGTAGGTTTGTTGAAACGGATATAGCCTACAAAGATCCCCTGTTGATCAAAAGTTAGAGAACTCGACATCTTCCTCTCAAAAGGTACCATATTGAAACCAGATAAAGGAAAGTGGCGCTCCATCAAGGGTATGTGAATTGCCTCCCCCTAAAAATAGAAATCCCAACTCTCAAAAGTCTCTATGACGCTCGGATCTGAAACAGCTAGGGCATCCCCGAATAAAAACAGAGGCTTCGGATGAATGCCATTCAGTTGCCTAGAGTTCATCATGCTAAGTAAGAAAAAGAAAAACTGATTTTTGATCTCCCTCAGTCGATCTTCAGGTTGATTTCGGTTAATCTTAGTCAACACACAATCGACTATCTGATCAAAAGTTACACCCGACGCAGATTGAGCGTATCCTATCATGAGTTCTTTCGAGGGGGCTAAGGGCAAGTCCACTACAAAAGACAGAGAAGAAGCAAAAGTTAGAAGTTTATTCTTCAAAACCTAGCCAAAACAAGACCTATGCGGCAAGAGACATATGCTCATGCGGCTCCGTCATAAGATACTTATGCGACTCGGTTACAAAATGTTCACACGACTCGATAATAAGGTACTTATGCGGCTTGAAGCACTCCTGCGGCTCGAGATAGGAACCACCCTTGTGGCTCAGTCAGGAGACACTTATGCGGCAAAACCATGCAACATTAATGAAGATCAATCCTGAGTCATTTTGCAGAACTTATGCGACTCAGCTTATACGGCCCTTGTAGGAACGAAATCGTAAAGTACAATACTCTAGAGGGGGAAGAATAGAGTTGGCAGTGGAATAATGCTAATTAAAAATTATTAACAGCAAGATCACAGAATAATAATCATAACTAAATAATGTAAAGGCAGAGATAAGAAAGCAAACGCAAAGACAGCGATGTATACTGGTTTCCCTCTGTTGAGGACTAGTCCAGTCGGTAGAACTCTTGCTACCAGTTGAATCCACTATTGGCAAAATCGAAAGTTTTCTTACAAAGTCCTTGCAACTTCTACAACGCGAGCTTTGATACGAAGAACTCGTCCAACTTCAATTGTGAAGAGGTATTCTTCTATCAAGCCTTCTGATTACAATCACTCAGAAACTTCTAGACCGTACCGTACTGGCAAATCGACTAGAGGATTGTAACTGGCTTGGGATCTGAAAATTAAAGCTCGAGAAAAACTCTTTGGAAGACAGTAGGCTTTAAATAGAGAGAAGATTGAAAGTGAATGAGTGAGTTAAAATGATCGAAATCCTTCTCTATTTATAGGAGTTCCAAAGACAGAATTCTGGCAAAATTCGGACAGAATTCGGGCAGAGCTCGATGAGCAAATCTCGGTCAAATCCACAACTGCAGGAGGACCAAGTTCCAAGGAATTCAAAAATCAAAACGGCCACTAATCGAACTCTGGCTGAGTTCTGTCAGGGTTTGGTTAGGGTTTTTCAAAATAGATTTTGGGGAATTTTGAAAACCTTTTTGGAGTTTTTGTAAATACAAATGTTTTTCAAAACTAAGGACATTTTTAAAAATATTTTGAAATCATTTTGGAATAGCCTATTTGCCAGTACGACTCGGTGTACAATATATTTCTAGACTCAATAAAATAAAAGATTACATTGGTCAAAGAAATACAGACTCGAACAGACAAATAACGCTTCGGTCTTGAACTTAGTAGATAGCCGTTCTTGATCATGTCCAAGAGTCCGAGATATCCTGACTAGCTTCATATATCGAGACAGAGTTTGATCAATTATTAAAATCAATTTGACCATATGACCAATGGGCCAACAATCTCCCCCATTTTGATAATTGACAAACTATGAATGATATAACATCTTTTGAGATAAGATACCACAAAAATTGTTCAAAATTGTTCAATTCCTGTATTATTCTCAAAACAAAATGTTAGATCCTTTTTCTCCCCCGTTGTCACTTAGCAAAATAATTGTGAAGAAATAGGCTCCCCCGCAATTAATCCATAAGCTACAACAGTGAAGAAATACAAGAAAATAATATCTCATGCAGTGAGAATATACAAGACATAACAGAGAAGTATTTCACAGGCAGTTTATAATATAGAAGCAGATAAAGATGCTATAGAGAATAAATAAACTGATATGAAAGATAAACTACACATCCCATAAAAATAAAATGATATTCAAGAGACATCAAGAAATATCCAGTACAAGTCATAAAAAAACTGATAATAAACGCTAAAAGAAAGAAACTTGGAATGTCGGAGCATTTCCAAGTGTACAGTAGACAATAACTAAGTCTTAGAATCAGCTAATACGTCATCATCACATCTCCTTATCATCCTCATCATCATCATCAGCAGCATGACCGACATATCCAGAAGGACCAGCTCCAGAAGTGCCAGCTCCAGAAGGGTGAGGAGGGGCGCCAGTGTAAAACTCACCGACATAGTCTCGAGGAGGGACACAAGCAGTACGATACCAATCATATGCGTTACCGGGCTGAAAGTAGGCATGAACAGCCTCATCCTCACAGTGGTAACCAGAAAAGGCTGGATCTCTAGGAATATAACCGGCAGAATGTCCAGTCTGAGCAAATAGGAGATCAGCTAGAGAATTTGCTATCGCCTGATAACGAGTGACATCGCGGAACTCACGTTCGCGGGCCATATCCATCATCGAGACGTGCAAATCAGAAAGATGTTGGTGTATGCCATCAAAGGTCATGGCATACTGCTGAGTAGGTAGAGAAGGTAGAGCAGTAAGAAGAGCAGCAGCAGTCATACTACGACGAGATAGCTTAAGAAACTTGGGCTCAGGGTCTTGAGTACAAGTTGACAGATCAATATCAAAATGCTGGAAGATGCGTATGAGAATTATCGCATAAGAGAGATTTCTATCTCTTGTACGACAACGTCCCATCATCTGGATAATAGTCTTAGGAGCAGAAAAAGGAATTCCCTTAAGAATATGATACATAGCAGACAGCTCAAGTGATGTGACATCATCCTTTGAAGTAGACTTCGGAAGGAGAGTGGAGTAGATGATGCGATGCAATTCATAACTAAACAAGTTCAAGTTATTGGCCTTGAACTTTCCAGAGCGAACTCGATCAGGGGTACAGAGTTCAGCTTTGAAACTAGCAAATGTCGTGCCGTCGGGGAAATCAAATTCAGTGATATCATCAAGCGGTGCACCTTCGTTAGAAATACCAAGGATTTTTGCTAAGAGGACATCATTGACCTTGATATCTAGTCCGCCAACACGAGTACTTACGTCAAACGTGTTTAGTACGATATTACAATAGAAAAGTCTAATGGCATTAGTAACTACCGGAAAACAAAGTTTAGCAAAGTGTTGTAACCCTAATACCTCAAAATAAGGGCGGTGATCTGGAAACAAAGTCCATTTGATAGGAGTGCCGGTGCATATGGATCTCATAGAGAAGTCTCCACACCACAAAAAGGCTTGATCTAGGGTTTGAAAATAAAACCCATCGAACGCGCCATCGCTTGATTGAACTGGCGAAAAGAGGGAATCCGTGTATAGATTTGAAGATGATCTTCCTCACTAGGATTGGTCGTCTTCTTCCTCTTAAAGGGGTTGAATCCCTTAGGCATTGTACAAATAAAGTAAATATGCACAAATTTGAAAGGAGGAAAAATACGGAGTTATACCTCCCGAGATTCAAGTATGCTGTAGAGGACAACGATCTCCGCACGAATCCAAAATTTGGATGGATTTCACCACGTAGATTGGAAGAAACGAAGTGGTGAAGAACTAGGGTTAGGAGAGCTTCGTGCGGCTGCTGTTGCTGTGGAAGAGGTTTTAGAAGCAATGAAGAAGAAGAGGCTCTCGGGTTCTGGTTATATAACCAGATACCAGTAACCGAACTCGGGCCGAATTCGGTCCGAACTCTGGCCGAATTCGCCTAGGGGTTCTGTTAGTTGATTTGGGCCACTTTCTTTTTCATTGACTCATTTCAAAAATTTAATTCAAAGATTAGTAATTTCAACCTTTAATTAATATAATTAATATTATTTTATAGATTAAATTTTGTTACACAGCGACTGTCTCAGATTAGCTGTAGGAGTACTGTCCCAGCTGGCGGAGGTTCAGTGGGGAACTCTTAAGTACCGCTTCGCTTCAACCGTAGTTGTAGTGACAGACAAACTCTTTTTAGGCTTGTCTCGAAAACAGTTTATGAGTATCGATATATAATCATAAAACAAAATTAATTAACATTATTGACGTCCAAAATTCCTAATTCTCGACGTAAATAATTGAAACGATCTTCTGCTAGAGGTTTTGTGAAGATGTCAGCTAATTGATTCTCAGTGTCTATGTATACAAGGTCAATATCTCAATTCTGATGATGATCTCTAAGAAAATGATTTCGGATCTCGATATGCTTAGTACGAGAGTGACATCTTCACAAAACCGAAATGGAAATATGTATGAAAAATAAATCATAGTCTTCCAAGGTTTATTTCATCCACAAAATCTGAGCACAACAACGTTCTGCGACGATATACTCAGCCTCTGTTGTTGATAGGGCTACAGAATTTTGCTTTTAACTAAACCATTAGACTAAAGCCTTGCCTAAGAAATGATATGTGCCGCTGGTACTTTTTCTATCAACTTTGCATCCAGCAAAATCTGCATCCGAGTAACCAATAAGGTCAAAGGACTTGGTTTTGGGATACCATAAGCCAACAGAAGAAGAAGTGCCCTTAAGGTATCGAAAGATATGCTTAACTGCGCACAGATGTGATTCCTTTGGAGTAGATTGAATACGTGCACACAGGCAAACACTAAATATAATATCTGGACGACTAGCATTTAAATAAAGTAAACTAATGATCATACCTCGATACTTACGTGTGTCGACAGGCTTGCCTTGTTCATCAATATCAAGCTTTGTTGAAGTTACCATCGGAGTGCCAATAGGTTTGACATTGTCCAGATCAAACTTCTTTAGCAAATCTTTTGTGTACTTGGCTTGATTTATGAATGTCCCATTGTCAGTTTGTTTGATTTGCAGTCCGAGAAAGAATTTCAGCTCTCCCATCATGCTCATCTCAAACTAATTCTGCATACACTTAGAGAATTCTTGACAAAGAGATTCATCAGTAGATCCAAATATAATATCATCAACAAAGACTTGTATTAAAAGAATATTATTATTCAAAGACTTTATAAACAAAGTAGTGTCAACATTTCCCTTTGAAAAATCGTTATCAAGTAGAAAAGAGCTTAGACGATCATACCAAGCACGAGGGACTTGTTTCAAACCGTATAAAGCTTTCTTCAACTTGAAAACATGATCAGGGTTTTTAAAATCCGTGAAACCTGGAGGTTGTGCTACAAAAACTTTTTCTTTTATAAAACCATTTAAAAATGCACTCTTGATATCCATTTGAAATAATTTAAAATTATGAAAACATGCAAATGCACATAACATGCGAATGGATTCTAATCTCGCAACTGGGGCATAAGTCTCATCGTAGTCGGTACGTTCTTCCTGATTATATCCTTGAGCTACGAGTCGAGCCTTGTTACGAGTCACTAAACCATTCTCATTAAGTTTATTTCGGAATACCCAACGGGTGCCAATGACCGGATGATCAATAGGCCTGGGAACAAGTTCCCAAACTTGATTCCGTTCAAATTGGTTTAATTCCTCATGCATAGCATCTAACCAAAAATGATCACTACATGCTTCATCAATGGTTTTGGGTTCTAGCTGTGAAATGAATGCAACACTAGAAACAATATTTCTACTGGATGTACGAGTACTTACACCTTTGGTAATATCACCAATTACCAAATCTTTTGGATGATCAGCCGTAAATTTCAATCTTTTCGGCAGACTCCGAAGGTAGCTGCTTTCGGGTTCTTCTCTTGGAGAATCAGCTAGTGTTGAGCTTGGTACAGTTAGATCTTTGTCATTGTCATCGATAGTCATTTGATTCAATTCATCAAAGGTGACGTTGATTGATTCTTCGATGATCATAGTTCGTTTGTTGAAGAGTTTGTATCATTTGCTCTTGGCCACATAACGTAAAAATATACCTTCATCGGTCTTTTCGTCAAACTTTCCCAAATTATCTTTTGTATTAAGAATAAAGCATTTACAACCAAATATTCTAAAATATGAAACTTATAGAATTCTATCAAACCATAACTCAAATGGAGTCTTCTTCGATTTGGGTCGAATTAGAACTCTATTGAGAACAAAACAAGCTGTATTGACAGCTTCAGCCCAGAAATATTTGGGTAGACTAAACTGGTTTAATATTACTCTGGCCATTTCGGATAGAGTTCTGTTCTTATGTTCCATAACTCCATTTTGTTGTGGAGTCCTAGGGCAGAAGAACTCGTGTACAAAACCGTATGTGTCACAAAATTGCTCAAACTCTGCATTCTCGAATTTGCCACCATGATCGCTTCTAATACGAGTGATCATGTAACCTTTTTTATTCTGTACTTTCTTGTAAAAGGCGACAAATTCGGATAATGCATTATTTTTGCGTGTCAAAAAGTATATCCACGTGTATCTAGAGTAATCATCTATAATTACAAAAGCATATAACTTACCTCCGAGGCTAGCAACTCTGCTAGGACCAAATAAGTCCATATGTAGCAATTATAGAGGTCTAGTAGTACATACTGCGTTTACTGACTTGAATATGGATCTGGTAGCTTTGTTCTTTTCACATTGGCTGCATATCGAATCCTTCTTGAATGTTATGTCCGGTAAACCGCGTACTAGCTTCTTCGTGGATAATCTTGAGATTGTGTCGATATTTGTGTGACCGAGTCTCATATGCCACAGATGACTCTCATCACTTTTAGCCATTAAGCATCTACCTAAAATGTTAGTTTCTTCTAACAAATAGAAAACATATATGTTGTCTTTCCTGATACCTTCAAAGATAGTACTACCAGTTGAGCTATCAACTAAGCCATAACCATGATCAGCTAAATGACTTATGCTAAGTAGATTATATTTCAACTCGGTAACCAGACAAACATCCTTAATCACAGGATAGGGAGACCTACCAACATCACCGATACCAATGATATACCCTTTCAAGTTGTTACCGAAGTAGACATAGCCTTCCTTCTTCTTCTTCGATAGTGTTACAAATAATGTAGCGTAACCGGTCATATGCCGTGAACAACCGCTGTCGAGAATCCATTTGCTTTTAGCATGTGAAAGGTGTTCCACCTACAAAATAATTTACAGATGAAACTTTTGGTACCCATTTCTTGTAGGGTCCTGAAATGTTAGCTTTTGGTATCCATGCATAAATATTTAAATCAACAATCTTTCTAATTTTACATGCAGGAGAAATATGACCAGTGTGGCCACAATAATGACATTGTGCATGTTGAGTGTTGAAAGCTGAGTGGTGTGCATGGTTGGTAGGTTTAGGTTTTCTAGTATAGAAGAAAGCATACCTATAATCCTGTTTGGGCTTAACCTTTTGGGGTAAAGGTTTGATATGGTTAGGTCTGACAGTGTTTGGTTTGGGAATATTTCGATTTTTCGATAAGTGACATGTGTTAGGGTAGGAAGCAGCAGTCTCAGGCTGTTTTCCTAACCTAATTTTCAATCTTTTGGAAGTGTCATACAACTTAGTATAGTTAGAAGTGAGTGCTTCCATTCTGACTTGTGCACTTTGAAGACTTTTCTTCTCTTTAGAAAGTTCTTCTTTCAGTTGGTCAATAACCTTGTCTTTTTCTTCGGATGACTTGGTAGTCTCGTGTAATAAGAGCTTAATAGAAGAAAGCTCACCAGACTCACTAACATTATCTTTAACCTAGCTAGTAGGTCGGTAAGTCTTCCAATTTCACCTTTTTACTCTTTGAGTACCTTCTTAGAGGTTTGATATTTGCTACGCAGTTTCCTGTAATCACTTATCAGTTCACTGAAGGCTTCTCATAATTGCTCAAAGGTGAAGTCATCATATGTATCAACTATAGGTTCAGAGAGTACCTGATCGAATGCCATAAAGCATACATTTGTACCGTCTTCTGATTG
The DNA here is from genome assembly GCA_029216955.1 of Iris pallida. Lineage (NCBI taxonomy): Eukaryota > Viridiplantae > Streptophyta > Magnoliopsida > Asparagales > Iridaceae > Iris > Iris pallida. The sequence continues at coordinate 8,748,828 of JANAVB010007397.1, read as the reverse complement.
TTTATTTTCTGAGTCGCTGGCTTCACTTTCATGCCATATGCTGGTATTGGCATACTTCCGAGATGTTGATCTCTTCAGGTTCCCTTTCTCATACCTGTTGCTCTTCTTGCTTGATGATGAGTTTGTAGGACAATCCTTCTTCATGTGTCCCTTCTTTTTGCAGCCATAGCAGACAGCATCATCTTGATACCAGTTGTTGCTGCTATTGTTTTCTTTGGCTTTCTTCTCATATCTCATAAATCTTTTGAATTTCTTTGCTAGGATTGCTTGATCTTCAACATCAGATTCACTGCTGTCTGAATCACCTTCAGCAGCTTTTCTGTGCTGAGCCTTGAAAGCGATCGTCTTCTCCTTTGGTGCAGGCTCTTCAAAATCTTGTAGCTCCAGTTCATGAGTGAGTAGCTTACCCATGAGTACTTCGAGTGTCATGGTAGTGAGGTTGTTTCCTTCAATGATTGCAGTAGCCTTCGGAATCCAGTTCTTTGTAAGTGCTCGCTGGAGTTTACGAATCTTTTCATGGTTACTATAATCTTTGCCTAGGGAGGACAAAGGATTTATAATATCCAAGAATCTCTCGAACATCTGAGTAACTGTTTCATTGGGCTTCATCTTGAACGCCTCGTACTCCTGAGTAAGTTTGCTGACTTTTGATTCTTTGACTTGAGTCGTGCCTTTATGTGTGACTTCAAGAAGCTTCTACACTTCATTAGCAGTTGTGCAGATAGACACCCTGTTAAATTCAGTTCTGTCTAAATCACAAAATAAAGCGTTAATAGCACGTGCGTCAAGACTAGCCTTTTTCTTTTCTTCCTCTGTATATCTGTTATGGGGTTTTTCAGTTAAAACTCCATCAACATTTATACGAGGTGGCTTTTGATAGCCATCAATAACAATAGACCATAAATCAAAATCAAGAGATTTCAAGAAGAAACTCATCCGTGTTTTCCAATAGGTATAATTTGTACCATCAAACATTGGAGGTCTGTTTGTGGCCTGGCCTTCACTTGTGAATTTCACAGTTGCCATGTGTTGTGCCGTGATCTATATAACAATTAATTAAATAAATAAATAATTGTAATATTACCTTGCTTTACCTGTAACACCCGTTCTGATACCAATTGTAGGAACGAAATCATAAAGCGCAATACTCTAGAGGAGGGTGAATAGAGTTGGCAGCGGAATAATGCTAATTAAAAATTATTAGCAGCAAGATCACAGAATAATAATCACAACTAAATAATGTAAAGTCAGAGATAAGAAAGCAAACGCAAAGACAGCGATGTATACTGGTTTCCCTCTGTTGAGGACTAGTCCAGTCGGAAGAACTCTTGCTACCAGTTGAATCCACTATTGGCAAAACTGCAAGTTTTCTTACGAAGTCCTTGCAATATCTACAATGCGAGCTTTGATACGAAGAACTCATCCAACTTTAATTGTGAAAAGGTATTCTTCTATCAAGCCTTCTGATTACAATCACTCAGAAACTTCTAGACCGCACCGCACTGGCAAATCGACTAGAGGATTGTAACTGGCTTAGGATCTGAAAATTAAAGCTCGAGAAAAACTCTTTGGAAGACAGTAGGCTTTAAATAGAGAGAAGATTGAAAGTGAATGAGTGAGTTAAAATGATCGAAATCCTTCTCTATTTATAGGAGTTCCAAAGACAGAATTCGGGCAGAACTCGATGAGCAAATCTCGGTCAAATCCACAACTGCAGGAGGACCAAGTTCCAAGGAATTCAAAAATCAAAACGGCCACTAACCGAACTCTGGCCGAACTCTAGCCGAGTTCTGTCAGGGTTAGGTTAGGGTTTTTCAAAATAGATTTTAGGGAATTTTAAAAACCTTTTTGGAGATTTTGTAAATACGAATGTTTTTCAAAACTAAGGACATTTTTAAAAATATTTTGAAATCATTTTGGAATAGCCTATTTGCCAGTACGACTCGGTGTACAATGTATTTCTAGACTCAATAAAATAAAATATTATATTGCTCAAAGAAATACAGACTCGAACAGGCAAACAACGCTTCGGTCTTGAACTGAGTAGATAGCCGTTCTTGATCATGTCCAAGAGTCCGAGATATCCTGACTAGCTCCATATATCGAGACAGAGTTTGATCAATTATTAAAATTAGTTTGACCATATAACCAATGGGCCAACAGCCCTATCATACAGAACACATATGGTTCAACTGAGATAGGGCACGCATCGACCAAAGCTTACGACATAGAAAGCGATATAGCATGACATAGCCCTCGTCTCCCCACTATCCTTTTCCTTGATCGGAGGGTGCACGTCGAAATGAGTGGAAGAGGAGTCTGCCGACCTCGATGGAGAAGCAAGCCCCTTTCCTTTGGCCGCAGTCGTCTTGGAATCTTTAGGAGCCATTGAAGACAGGAAGACGAAGATGAAAGAGAAGGAGGTAAAAAGAGAAAAAATTCTCTTCTAAGTCACTCCTATTTATAGAGGTTCAGAAAGGGTGTCGCTTCGATTCTCAAGATCATTAAAGATAATGATGACGTTTGGGGATTTTATCCCTAGTAACCGTCAGCTTTATCTCGAAAAAAGAGAACCCAAATCAGAAATCGAATCAAGAGCATTAAATGCAGCAGTGACAGCTGGCAGACTCTTTGTGGTTCGAAGCGTCCCTATGACTCAGTATTTCTCTGCAACTCAGGATCCCCCTGCGGCTCAGTATTTCTCTGTGACTCAAGTTTGAAAACCACTTCTTGCAACTTGAAGACTCCCTACGGCTTAGGATATTTTTTATGCTTCTTATTCAAAGTATTCTAAATTTGCAATTTGAAAACTTTGAAGGGGGTCTTATAGAAACATGAAAAATATTGAGTTCATACGGATTACAAATTGTCGTATAGGTACTTCAGGCCAAACAGGTCCGCATAAAGAAAAGTCGTATAACTGTTCAAAGACATGTGCGGCCCATCGATGAACAGCTGTAGAAGGAAAATTTATAACCAAGAAGGAGCAGTTCGACTGATAAAACTGACAAGTCCTGGCAAAAGATGACAATTCTGACACTTCGGCAAGAATGATAAGACGTTAGATGTCGCCCAAAAGGACGGTTCGTATGCCTCCATGCGGCAAAAAAAGCGCCATCCAAGCTGCATGAACCTCATGCGGCCCAGCTTATGCGGCCCCAAAATTTCCAAAACTACAGGCAGCCAGGAGTAATTGTGATCCAAGCCGCATGCATGAGTCTCATGCGACCCCACAAGATTAAAGACTGAGAATGTTATACGCAATGGGACACGTGGCAATCTGACCAATTCCTTAACTACCCAGATTTGCAGCAACAAAATCCTAACAAACTGACAGATGGCAGCCCAAGAGCGGGTCTTCGCATGGTAATCAGCCACGTGGCTGCAAGCCGTCTATGCGGCTCAAAATCTATTATATTATAAATAGCAGGGTGCCACACCCCTGCAAAAGGCTGGCAACCTTCAAGAAAAAAGCAATATCTTCACGAGCTAGAGACTGCATCAGATAATCTACGTAGTAAGACAGAGTTGATAGCACTTTTCCGAGCCTCCACCGTCACCCCCAGAATCAAAACTAAACAATTGTACTTAGATTGTTTCCTAGGCTTTCTTTCTAGGCTCTTCTTTGTATAAGCGAGTTTGCAATCAATTCTAGTGTTCTGTAATACCTGTTGTTGATTTTTATGGCAAACAAATATATGATTATTATTATTTCTTCTTGATTCTCTCATTTTACGAGTTTTTTAAATTATCTTGCCAAATATATTTAGTTTTGATGATTCCTTGAGTTTAAATTGATTTGGCTTTTCTTATTGAGATTTTATCTCAAAGTTCATGATTATCTTATTTAGACTGAACATACTTTGCGGGGGAGCATTCAAGTCAACTGAATTTTTCCTTCTCAAGTATTTTGTCTTCATTACCTTCATGTTTATCTAGTGAATATTTATTTATCATGCTAAGGTAATTGAGTTCAAATGCATGAACTTTGGTATAGATTTTGCATAGATTCTAGTATATCTATTTTGATTTCTTTTTAAAGAGTATACTCCTTATGGAATTGATTCACTAATTTGTATACGCAAATTATGAATCATATTTTTTTATGATCATTGTTAAAAGTCTTATTTTTCTATATTTGGTATTTTATATTGGTATACTAGATCTGTGAATTTTTTATTGATTATTTATGACCAATGATTGATTTCTACTATAATTGGTATCTACCTTTTATTAAAATCATTTATTGGTTTCCTTCAAAACTATAGTTATATTCTTTCTTAGAATGTGTTTTGAATGGTTTATTTCCAATTTCTACCCTGATCGTTGTTCATGATTATTTCTGCCTTCCTTCTTTGATGATTGATTTCATTTATAGATTATTACGGGGGAGCTTATTTTTTGATCATGTCAAAGGGCAGAAATAAGTTTAAGTTAGCAAAGAATTTTTTAGTAATATGTGTTTATTAGTGATATATGCATCTATTGTATCTATCTTTAACTTAATCGATTTGCCATATTAAAAAAGGGGGAGATTGTTAGCCCAATGATTATATCATGTTTTTCAATATGGCCAATCAGGATCGACGATGCATCCCAATGCTCCAGGGAAGACCACCGTACAATAGTATCACCCACAGCCTAGTTTTCAGCAACAATAGTTCCAGCCTTCTAGAAGATCATTAACATATCAGCAGTACCATCCTCTGGCTAAAGCTCCCACTTTACAGCAGATTTAGCTAAGACAGCCAGTCGGCCCTTGCAACTATTCTAAAAAGCCAGGACATGCATGGAAGGTGTACAGGAAGAGACTTGGAGCATGTATATTTTATGGGTCGAGCAGACACTGTTAGCCCAATGATTATATCATATTTTTGAATATGGCTAATCATTTAAGTTTAACTTGTGATGTCACTAATATTCATGTAATCAATATCATCTTGCTACTTAAACTTAGCATTGTCCTATAAACTTAGCATTGTCCTAAACGGTCTATATCATATTACTATGCTTGTATCATACTGCATCATATTATTTTGTTCGTCTAACATGTACTTGCAGACAAGCAGTAAGCATGATTAAACTAGAACATATGCAACAAAGAATTATTGATGGGCCAAAGACGGCATAATACAAGAAGATTTCTCTGAACCGCCTAACGACCTATCCGAGGCCTCGCATCGGGGTTCTGCTACCCGGTCATCGGACGTGGGTCGAGGGGGCAGCGCCTCCCGTCAGGGGTTTGAGGGCGAAGCCCCCGAAAGGTATTCAGATTTGCAGATTTGTTTATCTTTGGACCATTGCCGTCAAGGAAAAATGCGTCTTCAATGTCAGAAAAAAGACGTCATCAAAAGGGCTATTAGTTTTCATATTTATTCTATATTTTTTTTCCTTTTATTGAGTATAGGAAAAATGTGAGATTGATCGGATCGGTACTGGCTTAGGGTTTTCTCAGTCCACAAACAAAAATAAGCCTACCTACTTATCCTAAAAATCCACAATTCCAAAAAGCCCAAAAACCTATACAAATTTGGTCCATTCCTTATTGTTCTGACCCAGCAGAACTCTGACAGAACTCTGCCCGAGTTCTGTCTCCCAAAAACACTATAAATAGAGTTGAGATTACCATTCATTTCAATCATCCAATTTTATCTCTTCTCTTCTCTATCTAAAGTGTTCTGAGCTTCTTCCTTTCATATCTAAGCCTTTATGACTCTTAGCCAAGCCAGTACAGTTTCTGTTTAATCTAGAGTTTGGTATTGAAGAGTTGTAACGGAGGCTGTATTCAAAAAATATTCTAGTTTTCCAATTGCCTTCTAGAGCCGGTCGTGCGCTCGTTACCAAGTACAGTGTTCTGAAGTTGATCGTGCACTTGTCACCAAGCACGATGTTGTAAGAGTTGGAAGCACTCAGTTAAAGCTTGTGCTATAGAGGATTAACAGCGAGCAAGAGTACTCGCGACTGGACTAGTCCTCTCAGAGGAAAACCAGTATACATCGTGGTATTTACTGAGTTTAAATTCTTGACTCTTACTTTACCACATTTTATTTATCGTCTTTTATCTGCCATAACTGCTTAATATTTTTAATTGGTGATTATTTTTCGCTGCACACGTACACACTCTATTCACCCCCCTCTAGAAGTGCTCAACGGTCCTACAATTGGTATCAGAGCAGGTTATATTCATATATAACACTCTAGAGTATTTGTATATGGCAGCAGTGAATTCAATATTCACAGGTGAAGTACAATCCATAAATAGACTCCCAGTATTTGATGGAACGAACTATAGTTATTGGAAGACACGGATGAGCTTCTACCTGAAGTCTCTAGATTTATGGTCAATTGTTTGCAATGGCTACAAAAAGCCTACTTTCACCTCTATTCTTACTTCCTCAATTATTAACAAGCCTTATTATAGTTACACAGAGGAAAAGAAGAAGCTTGCTAGCCTTGATGCAAAAGCAAACATGTTTTCTATTGTGTTGTAGACTTTAATGTATTCAATCTAATTACTACTTGCACAATATCTCATAAAATTTGGAAACTTCTTGAAGCTACTTATGAGTGCAGGTGTGAATGCAGTGCTAGCGACTCCAGAGAGGAGGATAGTCTTCATACTGATGCAAAATTGTGCATGATGGCATCAAGATTTAAGGTTCAACACAACCCTATATATGAAGAAGAGCTTGTATGTGACAACTACAACAAGATAGGCCACATCAAAGAAGATTGTAGTACTGCTAGAAAGAAGAGTCACTATGAACGATCAAACAAAAGAAGGTCGTCATCTCACAAGTACTCTACCACGAGCACATGGTATGAATGCGTGGCAGGCAAATCTGAAAAAGAAGAGAGACCTCGTCAAGCTACAAATATATGCTCAATGGCATTATCCAACGAGGTACAAGACAACTCTATTCTTGAAGAGACTGAATTTTCTTATGATGAGTTATCTGATGCTTTCAGTAATCTATTGAAAGAACACAAGAAATTATTAGATAAGTATAAGCAAGCTAGAAAGGATATTCTCTACTATAAGCTTGAGAATGAAAAGCTTACTTGCTTATTGAATGATGCTAGAAACACTTCTACTTTTGATAATTCTACTGAGATTTCTACAATTGAGTTTAGATTACATGAGGCACTTGAATGCATTGAGAAAAGCACTCAAGAAAATGCTAAACTTAAGGAGGAATTAGAATCAGAAAAGAAGAAATATTCTATTGTTTCATGTAGAATTGATGCACTTACTGCTAAATATGATGAGATCTGTGCTAACTCTAAAAAGTTAGATATTAGACTGGAAAAGCAGGTAGTACAACCTGTGACTCAGTCTAACACAAGACACGTGACACATCACAAAGTCACACACGACAGATCTTTTAAAAAGGAAGCAAACAAAGCTAAAGCTTCATGTAACCATGCATTCTATTACAAGTATCCACGCACATCATATCACACCACTCAACATTCTCATACTGCTGTACATAGGGCTAATGTTATTACTTTCTGTCATTATTGCGGTATGAATGGACACATTTCTAATCATTGTCAGATTAGAAAGCTAGTTGATATGAACTTGTGCACATAGATTTCCAAAGCTAACAAATGTGGATACATGTACTGGATACCAAAGTCTTCAACTAATATTTCAGGTGGAGCTACGTATGATGAACCATAGAACTATGGAGCATGTTGGTTATTGCAAAGCTAGAAAGGTCATCTTCCACGCAATTGCACCAACATATGTGTGGTCACTAGAACCACTTTGGTAACGTGCTTCCTAAATAGTTTTTAATAACTAGCATGATCTTATTGATGTATTTCTATTAACTCTCATTGATATCTTTTAATTGTTTATCATTTATGTGAGTCATAATCCTAGCATGACTAGCTGTTTAGCTTAAATGATAAGTTCACACTATATAGTTTTTTTTACTCATTTTCTATTAGTGTGACACATTTATCTATGTATGCTCTTTACTCTTAGTTTTTATCTATGAAGATGCATACCACGCTAGTCCATAGAGCTTAAGTTTTTTCTAATATGTTTTTGAGACTCTTCGTCTTTAATATTTTTTTGAAATGGTTACTTCTTACCGTTTTTTCATTAACATGTTATATTTACTTTAATTGGTATTTTGTGAATATGTATGTTCAACACAAGTCTCTTTTACTTGAATAGTATATACATATAATTTTATGTTAATCTTGTGCTAAAATAATATATTTACTATTGATTCTCAAATTTTATGTGATTAACTTCTTATGAATCAATTAAATCATTGTCTGACAAAGCATATTTATGCATGTTTTTGATCTTGTGATATTATTTTATGAATATTAAGGATACATGAATATTTCATTTTTTTATATATATTGATCATGTTTCTTATATTTTTGTATAAATATCTTTATGGGGATATATGAGTTAAGTTCAAGTTCTATATTATTTTAAAAAAAGGTAGTTTTTAAACTTGTGCTTATCTCATACTTAAGCTATTGATTTTTTTTAGACAAATTTATGTTCTTATCTTTATTAGCTTCTTCCTCAAAACCCCTTTTTCTTGGCTTTTTTGTTGACATTTTGGATACATGATATTTTTAATATCTTGATCTTGATAAACCATTATTTGGGTATTTACTTCTTTTATATTTAGGAATTTTGGATTTCGATGTTGTTCAATGATACTACATATATTCTTTTGAATCTAAGTTCTTAAGATAAGAGATTTGTTTTAGGTACAAGCCTACAAAGGGTCTGTCTGTCACCACGGCTATGGATAAAGCGAAGCGGTACTTAAGTGTTTCTCGGTGAACCTCCGTTAGCTGGGACAGTACCCCTAGAGCTAACCAAAGATTGATCAACACTTTATAAAGTAAAGATTTATTGAGATCTAGTTGAAATTGTTATCTGATGGATTTTGGATTTTAACTTTGATCGATAATATTATTTAATTTTACAAAAGATAACATATGTTGATCTAACTATTCTATTGTGAGATTTTATTGCATAGATCAATTTATGTCATCTTTTATGATTATTCATCATATTTTATTTATATATGCTAAATTGAAATATCTTTTCATCTTAAGTGTTAATTTAATGGATATTATCTCTTTTGTCTAAGATGATTTTTTTTCTTATTCATGATATTTTTTAAGAGTTTATTTATCTCTTCTTATTCAAGTTAGTAACTGCCTATAGCAGTAATTCTTTGTGGGAGGAAAGTCAGGCTCGTTGAATTTTTCTCTCTCAAAGCGTTTCTTTTCTTTAACTCTACGGTCATCGGATGGATACCGTGCTAAGGTTTAAAAAGGAAAGAAATGAACCTTAATAAGAAGACCTAATTTTTTGATAAATTAGTTTCCTACTTCTGGATTTTTTTTTGATTTTCTATCAATACTATTAATTTTGGATATAGCCATGTAAAGGGGGAGTAGTTAATTATTTCAAGTCAATTATTCCTCTGACATGCCATATATCTAGAATACACTTTTCTTTGGACATTTATCTAGTTTTGTTTATTTGTTCAAATGGATTTATTTATGATTTATGGATTCTTTCAATGAAATTGTTTCCGTGATTCGAATCGCCAGCTTTCAGTCTGAGGACTAAATGGACGTATTCGAACATTTATTAAGACAATTTGTCATAATAAATTCCACATTTTTCAAAAGTCTTTTTGATTTCTTTTTGATTTATTGAATATGTCCGATACTCAAATGTTATTATTAAAGACAGCTTTCAAAAATCTTTTACTTACATGAAATAATTTGTGTTATATTTTTTATTGAAGACATATTTTCTTCATCTTTAAGCGTTTATTTATTGGATATTTCTTTTTTTTTTGCCTAAAAGATGATATTTGTTTTGAGTTTGGAATTTTATATGCATTTGATCGAAGGGAAGAAAGATGCATATCTTGGATATCCCTTAGATCTTGTGATTATTTATTTTATCTATTTTATGCATATAAATTATTTTTGAACTAGATAAGCATATTTTAAGGGAGAGCAAATCAATTGTTTCAATTTATTTACACTCTTAATATGTGGTATACCTAGTTCAATCATGGACCTACTGTCTATTTTTTTAGTTCTTATCGATTGTGTTCATGATATTTTTATGAAAGCATATTGTAGAAACATGAAAAAGATGGAGTTCATACGAATTACAAATTGCCGCATGGGTACTTCGGGCCAAACAGGTCCGCATGAAGGAAAGCCGCATAACTATTCAAAGACATATGCGGCCCATCGACGAACAACTGTAGAAGGAAAATTTGGGACCAAGGAGGAGCAGTTCGACTGATAAAGCTGACAAGTCCTGGCAAAACATGACAGTTCTGACACTTCGAGAAGAAAGATAAGATGTGAGACGTCGCCCAAAAGCAGGGTTCGTACGCCTCCACGCGACAAAAAAAGCATCATCCAAGCCGCATGAACCTCATGCGGCCCAGCTTATGCGGCCCCAAAATTTCTAGAACTACAGGCAGTCGGGAGTAATTGTGATCCAGGTCGTATGCATGAGTCTCGTGCGACCCGCATTATCGAAGACTGAGAATGTTATACGCAATAGGACATGTGGCAATCTGACCAATTCCTTAACTACCCAGATTTGCTGCAACAAAATTCCAACAAACCGACAGATGGCAGCCCAAGAGCGGGTCTTCGCGTGCTAATCAGCCACGTGGCCGCAAGCCGTCTACGCGGCTAAAAATCTATCCTATTATAAATAGCAGGGTGCCACACCCCTACAAAAGGCTGATAACCTTCAAAAAAAAGCCATATCTTTACGAGCTAGAGACTGCATCAGATAGTCCATGGAGTAAGGCAGAGTTGATAGCCCTTTCCCGAGCCTCCATTGTCACCCCCAAAATCAAAACTAAACAATTGTATTAGATTGTTTCCTAGGCTTGTTTCTAGGCTCTTCTTTGTATAAGCGAGTTTGCAATCAATTTCAGTGTTCTGTTATACCTGTTGTTGATTTTTATTGCAAATACGATGGCGACTCTGCTAGGGACATCCTTATCTTCCGATGAGAAGTTGGTGATGCAATCTGACGCGTCCATGCTCGGCTCTACACAGCAGATGCTTGTGGTCCGCTTGGACCAACAAGCCTTCGAAGAATTGCCCTCTGAAAGGAGCGCTAGCCCGTCTCAGAAGCCAGCCAACCAGAAGAGCGTAAGGCGTAGGTGCACAAAATTGTTGCCCCCGACCAAGTTCTCGAAGAAGCTCCTTCTGCAGCCCAAGATGGTAACCAGAACTCTCCTGTGGCTCTATTTCAGACCACAGAGGACCCCGCTGTCCCCAAATCCAGCAGAGAAAAATACTACGATGCTAAGTTTTTGGGGGCACAAGGGAAATCCATACGGACAAAGAGGAGGCCGCAGAGAGGAGATGGGCAGTCTGCCCATGCAACAGCCAACTCTGGCCGCAGTCAGACAACTCAAAACTCAGCAAATTATATGTCAACGAGTCCAGAATGACGATAAAAACTCCATGGTATGTCCAGAATTGGAGTCGATGAGCCGGCATCAAAAAGTCCCGTTGATACGGACTGTGGGACCCGCTTTGCACCGAAATGCATGCCAGGGCCCACATCCTCCAAATCTAATAAACTATAAATAAAAATGTGCCAGAACGACGCCGCGAGTCTACTGGTGGTGTCAGAAATTAAATTCGGAGTCCCGGGTTCAAAAATGGAATTTAACAACTTACAAATTACAAATTCGGATGGCCAACTTTGGCGTCAAATTCAACCAATCAAACGTGCTCACAATGAAACAAAACTTAAGGGGTAGGAAGAGGGTTATACCAGCTATGCATAAAAACCAGTGGCACACCAGACGGAGCTGCGTTGGAGGGGATACGAACCGACGAAGTTGGCTCCGCAAAACTATCCAAAAATAACATAATTTAAACGGTCAACTTGGTGGCCGGATTTGATGTATCAAACGATAAAATCGACGGACGAAAATTGAGGGGAGTAAAGATGGATATACCGAGATTGATACGGAGCAAAGAAATCATCGATCCAACAGTTGAAATTCTCGAAAAAATGTGCACAAAGTTGCTGCGACGGAATGCCATTTCCGGATCCATTCCGAGCTCGTGCCGACGAAAACCCGTGCCAAATGCACGAAACGCCTAGGCGGCGCATCCCGAAGGACAGTGGCCGCCACGGGAAGGTGCGGCAAAGGTCGTCTGGCCAGGGGGCGGTACCTACACCGCGCGGTCGTGCTACCCATGGCCGCTGCTGCATGCTCCTGGTTGCTGTCGCGGCAACGCGCTGGCTGCAGGGCGGCCAGCAGTGGCAGCGAGGGCGAGGGGAGGTGGTTGAAGTGGTGGTGGTTCGAGTGGTAAAGAAGAATAGTGGGGAGTTCGGCCATGGCTGCTGTGTGGAGCTCGGGTGGAGTAACAATGGTGATGGTGAAGTGGTTATAGGGATGATGGTGATGGAAGAATGGAGAAGAAGAAGGAGGGTGGCTGTGATGGTGGCTCGGCATGGAGGTGAAGGGGGAGCTAGGTTGTCGGCATGGGAAGGAGGGAGGAGGAGACTGCTAAGTAAATTTTTGAGAACGAGAGAGAGAAAGAGGTGAGTGAGAGAGAGAGAGATATGTGTTGTGTAATAATGAGAGGGAGAGAGTAGTAATAAAAAGTTAGAGACAGCAGAGATTCTCTTCATGATTTTTAGGGCCAGCCATGCTAGAGGGTGTTTGTGTGAGTGAGTGTTGGGGAAATTTTATGGTGAGGATTGATGGAGAGAATCCAATGGTTAGGATTAACGTAGGAAAATAGATCATTCTCTTGGGATTAAAATCAATGGTGGTTATTCTTGAATATTTAAAATGGATAAACTAGGTATTAAACATTTTTCATGGCAAAGGGAGTGAGGGTGTCATGAGGGAGGGTAACATGATGCTTGGACTGGGTTTGGTTGAGCCGGGTCGGGTCAAAATCGGACATGGTGCAATAAATGAATTATTTTTAGGTGTTTATGAACATGGGTAAATAAGTAGCATGTGGGGGCTCAAATAAATGGGACACCAGTATCATGCGGGTAATAGGCTTCATGTGGGCCATGTCCAAATTTTGGGTCGACTAGGTTGGATCAATGTCGGGTCCCGAAATTAAATTGAAAGTCAGGTCACAAATTACGGTGGATAATTAATTGACCTAAATTGACCCAAAAGTTGTGCGAAGAAAATGAAGAACAAGATGGTGTGTCTAAGTAGGACACAAAGGTCATAGGTAAAGAGTGTCTCGAGTAGATCATGCATGAGAAATTGGTTTCAAGAAAAAGACTAGTCTGGTGCTCCTAAATTAAAAGTCATGGTAACGTGCATATGATGATCAAGAAAAAGAGTGGGAAATCAATTAATAATTAATCAATGATCAAATGTTCTAAATTGACCTGAAGTTGTACGAAGCAAAAAGTGTACAAGGGAACAAGTTTGAGTGGGACATTATATACCAAAATAAAGGTCAAATGTACCGAGATTGAGACGGATCCAACGGTCAAATTTTTCAAAAAATGTGCACGAAGTCTCTGCGACGGAACGCCATTTTCGGATCCATTCCGAGCTCGCGCCGACGAAAACTCGTGCCAAATGCACGAAACGCCTAGGAGGCGCATCCCGGAGGACGATGGCCGCCACGGAGAGGTACGACAGAGGTAGCCCGGCCAGGGGGCCAGCCACGGTGGCCGTGGCACCTGCGGTGGTACGTGTACCGTACGGTCGTACTTCCCATGGCCGCTGCTGCATACGTGCGCTGCTGCATGCTTCTGGTTGCTGTCGTGACGATGTGCTGGCTGCAGGACGGTAAGCAGTGGCAGTAAGGGGCAAGGAGAGGTGGTTGAAGTGGTGGTGGTTCGAATGGTGAAGAAGAATGGTAGGGAGTTTGGCCATGGCTGCTGTATGGAGCTCGGGTGGAGTAATAATGGTGATGGTGAAGTGGTTGTAGGGATGATGGTGATGGAAGAATGGAGAAGAAGAAGGAGAGTGGCCGTGATGGTGGCTCGACATGGAGGTGAAGGGGGAGCTAGATGGTCGGCATGGGAAGGAGGGAGGAGGAGACTGCTGAGTAAATTTTTGAGAACGAGAGAGAGAAAGAGGTAAGTGAGAGAGAGATATGTATTGTGTAATAATGAGAGGGAGAGAGTAGTAATAAAAATTTAGAGAGAGAAAAGATTCTCTCCATGATTTTTAGGGCTGGCCATGCTAGAGGGGGTTTGTGTGAGTGAGTGTTGGAGAAATTTTATGGTGAGGATTGATGGAGAGAATCCAATGGTTAGGATTAACGTAGGAAAATAGATCATTCTCTAGGGATTAAAATCAATGGTGGTTATTCTTGAATATTTAAAATGGATAAACTAGGTATTAACCATTTTTCAAGGCAAAGGGAGTGAGGGTGTCATGAGGGAGGGTAACATGAAGCTTGGACTCGGTTTGGTTGAGCCGGGTCGGGTCAAAATCGGACATGGTGCAATAAATGAATTATTTTTAGGTGTTTATGAACATGGGTAAATAAGTAGCATGTGGGGGCTAAAATAAATGGGACACCAGTATCATGCGGGTAGTAGGCTTCATGTGGGCCATGTCTATATTTTGGGTCGACTAGGTTGGATCGATGTCGGGTCCCGAAATTAAATTGGAAGTCAGGTCACAAATTACGGTAGATAATTAATTGGCCTAAATTGACCCAAAAATTATGCGAAGAAAATGAAGCACAAGATGGTGTGTCTGTGTAGCATCCACTTTTTCATAGAAGGGTATTTTAGTCATTTTAGCCATTTTGGCCTTTTTGTGATTTTTTTAGATATGTTGACTTGTGATTGTGCTAGCAACTGGTTTAGCCTTAGAGGACATTGTATAGGAGCCTAACCATGCCTTAGAATTATTATTTTTTATTTTTAGAATTTATTTTAGGCTTGAGTTTATTTCTAAGGCTTAATTTAATTTTTGTTTTTAGCCTTTTTATGCTAGCCTTTTTGACTTGGGCCTTATTCTTACTTAAGAATGAGTTGGCCCAAGTGAAACCCTAACCCTAGAAACCTATTCCTGGCCGCCCAACAACAGTACCCCTCCCCCTTTCTTTTATTTGTGAGTTTTAGCCTCTACAAGTGAAACCCTAAAAGATCCCCTTCTCCAAAACTCATGTTTCCTTCATCCGGAGTCTGTTTCTTCCCAAACAAACTCCGTTGCACTCGTCGAGGAGAGGAGGATATGCTGAAGCATTTCTAACGAGGTGGCGAAGGCTTTTGCTTGAGGGAAATCGGTCGACACGACAACCGAGGGGCTCCGTTCATTGAGTTTTTGACACTCAATAGGTAAACCCTAATCTACAATAGTAAATCTGGAATTTTTATCATTTTTGCATCCATATAGGTGCCCTAGACTTGCCCACGAAGTTTGGTTGGATTTCGACTTCGTTTGATGGCGGTATCGGACACGTGTCGGTCCTTTACGGCACGTGTTCGACGAAATGCAGCTTAGGATAGAAAGTTGCTGTTATTCGATTCTATCTTCATGGATGTTTAGATAATATTATTTTGATAAAGTTTTGTGAAGACGGATTTGATTTTGATGACGTTACAGCGGTGTTTCGGGCATCGGACGCACGTGCACGGATCCGGTGCACGAGGCCGTGCGTGCCCTGCCTTCTGGGCGTTGTATCTCGACGCACAGGCCATATTTTTGTGTGAAATTTCTTGAGCACGAGGGTGCAACCTCTGTACCCATGGTCGTAAAATTTCATGACTTTTTATTTTGCGAGCGCGGAGAAATCCGACGTGCACCGCTCAGCCGCACTGTGCATTCAGCCTGATTTTTGTCGCTGAAACGGACTTCGTGCGCACACACGACACAACGAAGACCCGTTCCAGGACCTGGGACACGTCGACCTATACCTAGACTACCCGTGGGACCAACCCAGAGTCGCGGCGTGGCCCGACAAGCGAGCCACGAAGGCGGAACCGCGCGCACGAGGGCGTGCCGGCGAGCGCGCGCGCAGCAGGCCGCACGCAGGTGCAGGGTTGCGTGGGTCACTTCGGCATGACGTGTCACTGTGTTTTCATGTCCTAGAACTACCCTAGGACACCCCAGCTATGTGCACGAGCACGGGACTTTTTGTTGTCTGTGCGGCGCTCAATCGAGTGAGAACGCACGCAAAAGCACGTGTTGTCACGCGGTATCGGGAATTTCCGATACGCGTTCTGTAGACACGTCATGAACACGATTTCTAACCCGAGAGTATACGAGCGCATCATGTGGGTCGAGACCAACGTGTATGTCGAGTTTCGCGGGTTCATTTGGTGTATATTTTATTTTGGGTCGTTGTGTGAACAATGGGTTTTTCTTTAAATTGAATTTTGAGTTTAAATATGATATTTTGATTTCTAGTAAATTAGCTTATAAATTCTGAGGTTTTAGTACGTATATGAGGTTTTGGATTTGTGGGAACCAACTTTTGGTTTTATTTCAGATCTTTTGGTTTTATTTCAGATTTTTCTATCATTTATGAGCATGTGTTTCCTTATATATATATATATATATATATATATATATATATATATATATATATATTTTTTTTTTTATATATATATATATATACATTAGAAGACCCCGTTGAAACCCATTGCTAATAGATATATGTTGAGAGTGGGACGAGGGGGATTTAATTCCAGATTTTTGATTCGCTAAACTATTTCAAAAACTATTGGCTATTCTTGCTTTGAGCATTGATATATATATATATATATATATATATATATATATATATATATATATATATATATATATATATATATATAGTTTCCTATTTGTTTATATGTATATAATAGTATATTAAATTGTGGTATACCATGGTTGTGTTTTGCTGTTTTTAATCTAAGATTTGACCCCATTTCAGTAATCTCCAGGTCACACACACGCACAAGCATTTGTTGGAATTAAGGTTGGCTTGTATTGTAAATACATGTGTGTGTGGTATATACCTATATGTGTATAGATATTTATGCTTGAGAACCCTCTTAGAATAGATCGTAGTTGTGAATATAACTATAGGAGTCCTTAGGACAGATTTAGTTTGTCATTTTGAGCCTAGTTTAGTCGAATTGGCCGACAAGTTGACCAAATTGACAAAAGTCAACTTTGGGTCAAACTTGATCCAATTCAACTCAAACGAAATCCAAATGACCTGAAATTTTGTGTATGACCTAAAAATTAGTAGACGGACTAGTTGACCCAGGTTTGACCAGGTTTGACCAGCGTTGACCAGGTTTGACCAGAGTTGACCGAGGATTGACTTTGACCAATAGAGACCTAGAAGCATGTAGTCTTGCATTGTAGCTATTTCTTTTGATATTTTAGACTTGGTTGTGACATGTGTATACTTTAAATAGGTTTATACTACCCCAGTTTAGCTACACTTCATCATCAGCAGTTCAGTTTGCCAGGCGAGTACATTCTTTGATCTTTTCATACTTCTTTGGATATGTTCTCTTGTTATAGACTAGTATACTTGATGCTGACACGATGTTCACACGGATTAGTACCCTCTGGATCTTTTCATGCGATGTTATCCCCTCGGATACATCGAGTATATCATGTTCATGTACTTTACCGTGGCCATCATGTACTCTATGTATTCATATTTATCCATGTGCACTCATGTGTTATTCATGTACACTCATGACCATATGAGCCCTATGTATAAAATAGTTGTTATCCATGTGCAATAACATATCATGTCTTGATCCTTGTATATTGATTGGGGGCAAGGAGAGTGTAGTTGGTTATGTGATCATTATCCCCAGTAGGTATCCATGTGCAACTCTATAGTTTATCCATGTGCAACCCAAGTCGTTTACATAACCAATTCATGCTCTAAATCACGTAGATGGTTACATTTCTCTATTTATCATATTATATCTCATCTTATAGTCTCTCTCTCTTGTTGATTTTCTTTACAGCAATTCATGTATAGTTTTCTATAGCTTGATTTATATGTCCAAACCTGATCAGAACTGTTGTGAGAGATATGTGCTCGTTCCGTCCTGATTGGGCATGTTGAAAATTTTACAGATGACGATGAAGAGTTCTGCCCTACTTATTATGGCATTGGCTTAGATGACACTGGTGACGTGGACCCTCAGGAGGATCCAAGAGTCGCTGAGGACTTGCCCATAGTCTAGCTGTGACTTAGTATTTTATTTGTCATTCTATTTGAGACATTATGAATTGTACTTGAGATTTATTCTGGTGATTTACACCTAGACTTTTATTTATATCTGTGACTCGCTTGAGATTTATTTTTCTATTCCATCTTAGTGTTGTGATTGAGTTACTTATTATTTACTCTCCATTCGGAGTTTATTCTAGACTGTGTTAGATATTATGACTCATGACAACGTTCTACCGCCGACATTGCGACGTAGGCTCGGCGTATTCACTTCTCGTGCCCTTTCACTGGGTACGGGTTGTGATAGTCTGAGTGGGACACAAAGGTCATGGGTGAAGAGTGTCTCGAGTAGATCATGCATGAGAAGTTAGTTTCAAGAAAAAGACTAGTCTGGTGCTCCTAAATGAAAAGTCATGGTAACGTGCATATGATGATCAAGGAAAAGAGTGGAAAATCAATTAATAATTAATCAACGATCAAATGGTCTAAATTGACCTGAAGTTGCACGAAGCAAAAAGATTACAAGGGAACTAGTTTCAGTGGGACATTATATACCAAAATGAAGGTATTCCTGTCCACTACAAAACTCATGAAGAAAGTTTCCAAAGATGAACATCCCTGACAATCCGAATATCAACGGGATGAAAAAGTACATTAAATCAAATAACAATCAAGCGGGTTTAAAGTAGTGCTAAAGGGGGCTAAAAGGGGGTGGCAAAGGGGGTAAAGGGGGTGCTCTGCAGCAGCCCCAACTGCTGCTGTGCAGGGCAGCATTTGTTGCCACTGCTGCTACTGCTCACTACAGCATGTTATGTTGTTGCTGCTGTCTAAAGACAGCAGCTAAATGCTACTGCTGCTCATGTTCCTGTGGATTCCCCCATCTTCTCACTATCTATCCATCTATCTCTCTCACTACCAATCTATCTATCCATTCATCTTTCACTCTATATATGCATCATCTACCCCTCTCTAAACGCAACACATAAACACTCAAACTCATACACATTAGCCACAAGCAACACACACACACAAACTACCATTAACCACTACTACTAACCACACACACCACTCAAGACACATAGATAACCACACTCCCTTCTCCTCTAACACAAGCCCACCACTACCCATATAGACAAATGACACATACACAGACACAAACCACAACAACACCAATATATCTATATGTATAAAAATCAGTCCACTTATATAAATAGGCATCAAAATGACATGTAAAGGCTAAATATGACATGTTGGCTAAACCACTTGGATTTAACCATGGGTATCCAAATGAAACTCATTCTAACTATCCTAACTAATATCAATCCATCCTCTAACATGTCTAAAACTGAAATTAAGAGACAAAAATGCCTATTGGGCATTAAACCAAACATATGGAGTGCCTCCTCTTGGAAACTCTCAATGGGGACACCAAAACTACCCTAACTTCCTAGAAAGGACTCATGAGAGCCTCTAAACCAAAACTAATGGTGGTTCATGCATGGTGGTGGTCCTAATGAATGCAAATCTATCTAAAATGCAAGAGAAATTGAAATAGAAGAATGGTTATACCTATTGGGAGTTGGATCCCAATGATACTCTCAAATGGACACGGTTCTGACACGGTTCCGACACGAAAGCTCCTTGAAATTGGACACCCTTCCTTGCTCCTTGCTCCAAAGCCTTGCTAGCACCTTCTTCTTGGTAGGTTAGGTGAAATGGAGGGAGATTGGATTGGTTTGAAAGATCAAAACCTAGAGGAAAGCTCTCAAGTTTTGGGGAAGAACTAAATTTGGGGAAAAAGAGGCAACTACCAAATGAAAGAGGGAGAGTGACCCTCCTATTGTGGACGGCCATATCTAGCCCTAGTTGGGCCTTGTGCAAAGTCCAAGTTGCCCCTCCTTGGTCTCATTTGGGTCAACTTAAGTCATGTGAAGGTTTGGGGTCAAAAGGGTCAAGTTCTAATCTCTAAATGAACCATTTAAGTCATGTGGGATTAGCCTAATTACACTAGACTAATTAGTAGGATTTGTGGGCCATGTCTAATTAATCTTTGGGTCCCAACTAGAGTTTAAGCTACCCGGGTCACTAACACAAGTCGAACCGAGATGAAAATCAAACTTGACTAAACTAATCCCCAAATAACAATATTAATAAATAAATAATCACAAAATATCAGAAAATAGAAAATGACCATTTTACCCTCAATTATGAAAACTGGAAGTGACAGGTAGTACGATAGGCCCATAGACACTCTCCAAGCTTTTTGCTCCAATTTTGTTTATTGGTAGCGACGAACTTTTTGAGAAGCTTAATGATTATTTTATTGAATGCTTCTGCCAAAACTTTAGCTACAGGATTATAGGCCGTAGAAGCGACATTGTTGATCCGATTGTCATCACAGAATTGAGTACACTTTTGACTGATGAACTGCGCTCCATTGTCATAGATGATTCGCTGAGGAACGTCGAATCTGTAGATCACATGATGCTTGATGAAGTTGATGACACTGCTTGTCTTAACCTTGGCTAAAGGTATAGCTTCGGCCCATTTTAAGAAGTAATCGATTATGGCTAAGATAAACCGATATCCTCGAGATAAAGGTGGATTAATATGACCAATAACATCCATGCCCCAAGCCTCGAAGGGCCATGATGCTGCAGTTAGATAGAGAAATTCCGAAGGTTGATGAATAAAATCTGTATGGATTTGACATGCTCGACATTTCTTTGAATATTCGATGGCATCCGACATCTTGGTTGGCCAATAGTATCCCATGCATCAAATTCGATCATGTAGCTTAGGGCCAGGCTAATGTGCACCACAGACACTGTCGTGAGCTTCACGTAGTAGCTGCTTTGTTTCATCTCCCGCAAGATAGCGGAGATGCATACCATCATATGATCGTCGATAGAGTGTTTTAGAGGTGTGACTGTAATAGAATCAGAGTGATCGTCGACTAATTGTAGTTGTTTCTTTCGGATCTTCAGGTAGGATATCATGTACTACGAAGTCGATAAAAGGAGCTCTCCATTCTTCACTCGTAGTGCAGACCTCGACTGAATTGTTGGATTCCGAATGTAAATTATTCTTAATGCAGAATAATTTTCTGTTAGTGATAACGATCATCTGTTGTCTTTTTACAGGGATCGCAAATACTGCTGCTAGACTGGCAAGTGCATCAGCTTCTATATTACATGCCCGATGTACATGTTCAATGAAGAAGCCTTTGAATGATGTAGCCAACTTGACTGCTGCTTTATGATATGGCATAAGATCTTGATACCGAACTTCATATGTGCCTCTAACTTGATTGACGATCAGCTTAGAGTCTCCATATACTTAAAGGTATTCGATATCCAACCGTTTGGCTAATTGGAGACCGATGAGTAGAGCGTTGTATTCAGCAACGTTGTTGGAGCATGACTCGTCTAAAGAATAAGCTCTTTGAATGGCCAATCCTTCTGGAGATACCAGAACGATTCCGACTCCAATGTCGATAATACCTTTAGGTCCAATTCTGGATGCACCATCAAAGAATAGACGCCAAGCAAAGATTCCTTCTGAATTTGTGTTAGATTCCAGAGTTTTATCAGGAATTTTATCGTAGAGTTTAGATGTCTCAAGAATTGGATGAGCAGTCATTAAGTCAGCTAGGGCTTGACCCTTTACAGACTTTTGTGGAACATAAACCATATCATACTGTACGAGTAGTATGGCCCATGTAGCGAGTCTGGAGTTGAGTGTACTTGGCTTCTTTATCAAGACTTGAAGAGGATCGACTCTGGAGATGACATGAATGGTTTGGCCCATGATATAATGTCGTGTTTTCTGGACAGCGAACATCAAGGATAAACACTCTTTTTCCACCGGGCTGTATCAATATTCAGCACCGATCATTGTGCGACAGAGATAATAGATGGCTTGCTCATGACCCTCTTTGTTCTTCTGGGATAGCAAGGCACCCAAGGAATGATCCATTGCCCGGACATACATCAGGAAGGGTATTCATGTGACTGGAGGCACTAGAACTGGAGGGTTCATCAAGTATCGCTTTATGTCTTCAAAAGCTTGCTGGCATCCTTTAGTCCAAACGAAAGACACACCTTTCTTCATTAATTGAGTAAACGGTCTGCAGCGTCTCGAGTGATTTGAGATGAATCTCCTGATGTAAGCAAGCCGTCCCTGGAATCCTCGTAGCTCTTTTAGGTTGTGTGGAGGATGCATCTCTTGAATGACTTTGACTTTCTCGGGGTCAACGTGTATACCCTTAGAGGAAATAACGAATCCAAGAAATTTATTACTAGAGACTCCCATGAATGACTTGGTGGGATTCATCTTGAGTTGATGCTGGCACATTAGATCGAAGATAGTTCTTAAGTCTTGGATGTGATCTTTCTTTAGACGACTTTTGACAGTAATATCGTCGACATAGCATTCAATTGTCTTTTGTAAATGTTCTCAGAAAGATGTATGTTTTTTATCTTCGGGATTCATCCCGATTTGATTATATTTGGAGAATCCGTCCATAAAAGACATCCGCTCAAACCCGCAAGTGTCGATCATGACATCAATGATCGGTAGAGGGAACTCATCCTTGGGACAAGCTTCATTAAGGTCTCTGAAGTCGATGCAGACTCGGACCTTCCATGTTTTCTTCATAACTGGGACTACACTTGTCACGCCCCAGAACCAGAATACTGGAGAGCGGGGGACAGACACAACCATCTACGTACATTGAAGTGAATCCCACCTTGCAATACGGTCACGACTGTCTAGATGCATGAGGGTTTACTACAAGCCATAAGTCTTTTAGGGTCAAGAACAAACCTAGTGTCTCAATCTCTAGCAAGCAAGTAAATGTAACAAGATGGTAGATCATCAGACATACAAGGTAAGGCATCCCAAACATTACATATTCAGATGAACATGAAGCTAGTCATACAAAACGTGAAGACTAGCAAGAGTTTCGATCATATATGATCAACCCTAGGATTTGTCAATCATGTTACAGCTCGTAGGCAGACAGTAAGTAAAGTTGCAAACGAGCTAACACTTGCTCGACGGCTAAACGCCTCAAAAGAATATTTTTACAAAGGAGTAGGGGAACAAAATAAGAACCCACTCGTTGCCAGGGTTGCGCCTAGTGGTCACCATCTGGCTGGAAGATAGGGAGATCCTCTGGAGCTACTCCGAAATCTGGCCATACAAAACCAGCTGGGTCAGACCCCAGAAAGAGCAAGTGCCAGAAGGGAGGCTTCACTTAAGAACTAAAACCAGCATATTAGCACATGATACAAAAGGATAACGAAAGACATGAGTTAGAGAAAACAAGGTGATAAACGATAAGATGACTAAAGGACCATTCCGGTAACCAAGTTACAACCCGTAAACCAAACAAGGACCGGGGTTGTAACCCTTCACCTGAACAGAACTTAGTCTCTAACCAATTATCGATAAGGTAAAGCATAACAAGCATGTCATGAGATAGCCATGTACCGGATATAGGCAAGACTAGACAAGACTCCATCCATCAATCACGGCCAAGCAATGAGTACGGCTTGATACTTTAACTAACTAGGGTTATCACAAGCCTAGTTACTAATGAGATGCATCGAGATGTTTCAACAGCCACAAGCCCTACAGTCTTAATCCAGGTTATCTGGTCACAAGTTGAGAGAGTTGGATTAGATGACTTAGAGGTGCAACACATGACAGTGTGCTGGAAATGTGCCCTACTCGACAGCAGGCTACAAGTCCAATTAAAAATGCCCAAATAACGGGACTGTCTGTAGCTGGGAAATCTCTTCATGAACTACTTGATCACTCTAGTCATTATTCTAGTCAAATTCAGTATGAATCCCTGACCGTGGAAATCCGGAATTCATATCCTAGACATGATGCGAGATGAGACATGTAGCTTATACAAGCAAAAACACCCACGGTGTCAAGACAAGATTTGCTTAGCAAGGCATATCGAGATTATCATGTAGGTTTACTTTATCAAGTCAAGAGTGCGTCACAACGGACCACCATCAAGAATTATCATGTCAAGTTACTTGTCAAGAGTGCACCACGACGGGTCACTATCAAGAATTATCATGTAACTTGATGCTTGTTAAGAGTGCGCCTTAATAGGCCACTATCGTGTTCTATCCTTACATTATCATGAATGAGAGAAACTTGCATAAAATAGCTAATAACATATTCTTGAAGTCAAAAAAAAGATCTACAACTTTCATGTTTTGAGTTTTTCAAGATTTTAGCTACAAAACAGCTCAAAGAAGAAAAAATAGTCATTTGGAGTGACCTGCGCGTAAGTTGCGCGGGCAAGATCGCCCACGGTGCACGTTGCACGCAAGCATGGTGCACGGGCGTACGGCCGTGCAAGTTGCGCATTGCGCGCTGGCAAAATCATCTACGGCGTACGTTGCACGAAAGCACGGCGCTCGGGCACGCGGCGCACAAGTTGCACATTGCGTGCGGGCAAAATCGCCCACGGCACACGTTGCGCGCAAGCACGACGCGCGGGCGCACGGCAGAGAAGTGCGCGGGCGGCGGCGCACAAGTTGCGCATTACGTGCGGGCAAAATCGCCCACGGCGCACGTTGCACGCAAGCACGGCGCGCGAGTGCACGGCAGAAAAGTGCGCGGGCGCGCGACGCGTAAGTTGCGCATTGCGTGCAGGCAAAATCGCCCAAGGTGCACGTTGCGCGCAAGCACGGCACGCAGACGGCGGCAGCGAAGACACTGCGCGCGGCACTGTTCATCGTCCCGACAGCACCAAAAGTTGTGGGGAACCTATGAACTGAAAAATGGCATAACTATCTCATACGAAGTCGAAATCAAGTGGTTCAAAAGCCAAAATTAGGTAGAATTGAATTCCCAAGAACATGGAACTATTAGATTTTGAAAATAACCAAGTTTTAGAGATCAAAACCAATAAAAACTGAAAAGTTACAAACTTAGATCTACGAGAATCCATCCATCAAATCTAAAAATGTCAAGTTCTAAAGAGGCTTAGAATCAAGTAAGAAAGAGAATGGAACAATAAAACTTGAGATTCATCATGAAACAAGTTGCACTTGCCTAGGCTTGGTAGGTAGGAGGAGTAAATGAAGAAGATAAAGAAGTAAATGCAAATAATGGAGGAGAGGGAAGTTATTGACTTATATAGCAATCCCTCTCATCTCAACCCAATATAAACCAAACCAAGCCAAGCAAAGTCATGTTGAACCAAGTTGAACCAATCAAGTCAAGATTTAAACCAAGGCTAAGCTAAGCAAGATAAGTAAAAATATGGGCCACCTGACAATTGTCAGAAATCCGTATACGTATCCTGAAAAATACATATAACGGAAAACAGGAGTGACAACTCTACCCACCTTAAAAGAATTCCATCCTCGAAATTTAATCAAGAGGCTAGAGATGTCGGGATAAGCTATATTAATCATAAGCAAGCTACGACAAGCAGTCAATCAAGCAATTATTTATGCAAGCAAGGAAGTAAAAGCATAAAGCGTAAGGAAGACATTATACCTTATGAGTCAAACAGGTGTGGATATCGCAATCAGATATCATCCTCACGCTCCCACGTTGACTCACCCAAGGAGTGATGACCCCAAGCAACACGGACTAAACTAATAGTCTTGTTCTTGAGTATCTTCTCTCTTCAGTCCGATATGGATACGAGCCTTTCCTGATACGAAAGGTTGGTACCAACAACCAATTCCGAATGATCAAGGATATGGCTCGAATCCGAAATATACCGCCGTAATTGGGATACATTGAAGATATCATGCACCTCACATAATGATGGTGGAAGAGTGAGACGATAGGACACATCACCTACTCGCTCTAGAATGTCGAACGGCCCTATATACCTAGGACTACGCTTTCCCCGTATGCCAAATCAAATGACGCCACGGGTAGGCGAGATCCTTAGGAACACATGGTCGTCGACTGAAAACTCAAAGGGTCGCCGATGAGAATCGGCCCAATGGCACTGGCGATCTTGGGCAAATCGAAGATGATCTCTGACTTGTCTGACCACCTCGATTGTCTGCATAATCATCTCTGGACCAAGCATCTGCCTCTCATCGATATCATCCCAAGCTAAAGGTGATCTGTACTTTCTGTCATACAGCGCTTCAAAGGGTGCCATCTGGATACTGGCCTGGAAACTGTTGTTATAGGAGAACTCCATGAGATGCAGGTGATCTTCCCATGAACCACCGAAGTCGAGTGTACATGACCGTAACATATCTTCAAGAATCTGGATCGTGCGCTCTGACTGACCATCTGTCTGCGGATAATAAGATGAACTGAACTTGAGTCGAGACCCCAAGCTCTCCTGAAGACTCTGCCAAAAGTGCGATGTGAATCTTGAATCTCTGTCGGATACAATACTGACTGGCACTCCGTACAATCTGACTATCTGCCTGAGGTACATCTCTGCAAGATGATCCGTCGGCTGACCAATCCTGAAAGGGAGAAAATGAGCTACCTTCGTGAGACGATCAACGATAACCCATATAGCATCTCTCCCAGCTAGAGATTTAGGTAACCCAGTTACAAAATCTATAGTGATATGCTCCCACTTCCATTCTGGGATCGGTAAAGGTTGAAGAAGTCCAGCTGGTCTCTAATGTTCAGCTTTAACTTGCTGGCAAACTAAACAACGAGAGACAAACCGGGCTATCTCCCTCTGCATACCATTCTACCAGAAATGCTGATGGATGTCACGATACATCTTCGTGCTACCGGGATGAATTGAATACTGAGAACTGTGAGCCTCTGCCATGATCTCTCGCCTAATATCACCACTGGGTACACAAAGGCGCCTTCCATGTCGAAGTGTACCATCTTCGTGAATACATAACTCTGGTCTTCGTCCTGCTTCCCACTCTGCTCTAAGCCGCTGAAGCTTAGAATCTGTTGACTGAGCTAACTTGATCCTCTAAACTATACTGGACTGAACTTGTATGCTGGCCATTAATGCCACATTGGTGGGAAGAACAACCTCAATACCCTTCTTCTGAAGATCTGCTAAGAACTTTGGTTGCGCTGTTAGGAAAGAGACTCCGGATCTTCTGCTCAATGCATCTGCAACAACGTTGGCCTTCCCAGGATGATACTACAGGTTGATGTCATAATCTACCAGTAACTCTAGCCATCTTCTCTAACGCATATTGAGATCCTTCTGGGTAAACACATACTTAAGACTCTTGTGGTCGGTAAAAATCTCTACCCGATCTCCATACAAATAATGTCTCCACAACTTGAGTGCAAAAACCACCGCCGCTAATTCCAAGTCATGGGTTGGATAATTCCTCTCATGATCACGAAGTTAACGTGACGCATAAGCTACCACCTTACCATGCTGCATCAAGACGCATCCCAATCCTCTGCCGAAAGCATCACAATAAACTGAAAATCCTCTAGTCCCATCTGGAAGCGTGAGAATGGGAGCCATCATCAATCTCCGCTTCAACTTCTCAAATGAACTCTTACACTCTGCTGTTCAAGCAAACTGCACATCCTTACGGGTCAACTGGGTTAGTGGTGCTAAAATCCGAGCAAAGTTTGATACAAACCGCCGGTAATAGCCAGCCAATCCTAAGAAACTCCAAACTTCTGCGACGGTGCTAGGTGCTGGCCACGTCTCTATGGCCAATATCTTCTGGGAGTCAACTTCTACTCCACCTCTGGTGATGATGTGACCTAAGTACGAAATACGATCAAGCTAAAATTTGTACTTACTGAACTTCGCGTACAACTGGTGCTCCCTAAGAATCTGAAGAACTACACGAAGATGCTGCTCATGCTCTGCCTCGTTTTTGCTATAGACCAAGATGTCTTCTATGAACACTATCATAAACTGATCCAAATAGGGCATGAAGATACGATTCATGAGATCCATGAATACGGCCGTCGCATTGGTCGCTCCAAATGGCATAACAAGGAGCTTCCAATGTCCATATCCAGATCTGAATGCTGTCTTGGGGATGTCTTACTCTCTAACTCTGATCTGATGGTACCCTGACCGTAAGTCAATCTTCGAGAATACTGCTGCCCCACTGAGCTGATCAAATAAATCATCTATCCTTGGTAGGGGATATCTGTTCTTGATTGTCATAGAGTTCAAGGTACGATAATCAACACATAATCTTGAGGTACCATCCTTCTTTTTTACAAGAAGCATTGGGGCTCCCCAAGGCGATCCACTAGCACGAATGAATCCCTTGGTTCTGAGTTCTTCAATCATTTTGTACAAGATCTCTAATTCTGAAGGTGACATCCTGTAGACTCTCTCTGACACTGGTGTCATCCCTGGAATCAAGTCGATAGTGAACTCTATCTCTCTCTCCAGTGGCATACCTGGAAGCCCTTAGGGAAACACATTAGGAAACTCTTCTACTACTCTGGGAAATGGAACTACTTCTGCTACTACCATCCGCAATACTGGTAAAGAAGGTTCTACTTCGCCTCGAGAAAATGAAAACTCTGGTTCGCTTAGAATACCAAAAATAATCCTGCCAATATGGCAGTCTATTCTTGCGTATTGCTCCTTTAACCAATCCATTCCTAGAACCACATCATAGTCGGCCATCGGAAATTCTATCATTCTAGCGAAAAACTCTCTACCGCTAACTACGATCCGACACGAGGAATAGACTCTATCTACCCCCACAAGACCATTACCAGTAAGTATATTGAGCCTTACTGATAATGACTCGGGCTCCAGCCCTATCCGTGTTGCGAATCGTGTAAACATAAATGAATACGATGCACCCGAATCAAATAATAGTGATGCTGAAAAAAAGTTGACGAGAATGGTACCTGCCACCACCTCACCTGAAGCTAACTCTTCTGCTACGGTCAGAGCTATAGCCTAACCTTGTCCTCTTGGTGTTGGTCCCCTCTGCTGGTGACCTCTCTGCCTGTTCTGAATCTGAGCTTGGGCATACTGTTGATCCTGAGGTGGCAATAGCCTCGAAGGCTGGTACTGCTGCTGTACTGGTGCTGGACCCCTAACCGATGGACTGGTTAGGTTTGACGACGAAGAACTAGCTCTATTCGGACAGGACCCTATCTTGTGATTCGGGCCCCACAAGCCAAGCACAATCCCTGTGCTCTACGACACTCTGATACTACGTGTCCTGGCTTCCCATAATGAGTGCAGCCAATTGTGGAAGACTGCTTTTGCTTTTATTGCTGAGGATACGTCGGCGTCGAGTGCTGAACCGACGAAACTGTGGTCGCCCTCTTAGGAGCTCCAATAGTCGAAGCCCTAGCTGTCGGGGCTGGTGCTGAAGACTGGGACACCTGCCCATGAGACCTCTTCCGTCCTCCGCTTCTATCTACAATCCTCTGCGAAGTATACTCATGCCTCTTCGCTGCTCGCAAGATGGCATCAAACGTCTGGTGCTCAAACTGCTCCACTAATATGATGATCTCTAGGTGGAGCCCCTGCTGGAATCGCTGGGCTCGATCCAATTCGGTTGCCACCAAGGTAGAAGCAAACCGACTAAGTCTAGAAAACTCGGCCGCATATCCATCGACCGTCTTTCCCATCTGCTTAAGATTGGTGAATCTCGTCTGCAGATCATACCGAGCTACTGCGTCGAAGTACTTCGTCTGGAACTTGTTGCTGAACACCATCCATGAGACAGGCGTCGACAATCCAACTGCTAGCATCGCCCACCAGTTGCGGGCTAAGTCTAATAACTACAGGCACACAATGGCCACCTTATCATTCTCAGGAATCCTAGCTGCTTCCAGGATAACCTTTGTGTCCTGAAGCCATGCATCAACAGTAATAGCATCTTCAGTGCCGTCAAAGAAAGAAGGGTTCAGACGCTTGAAGCTGTTGGCCGTGTTGTTCCCTTGGTAACCAACTCTGCCTATGGCATCTTGTACTGTCTGGTGCAGGGCATCACTCCGACGATTTTGAGATGCAAGCAACTCCCTGATGAGACCCACCTGGGTTCCATTATCAGGCTCTGCAAGCAGGACGGGTTGAACTGGGGGCACTGGATCCCCAAAATACATGACTCGGGAGGTCGCTCTAGAGTGCTGGGCTTGGTCTCCAGGTTGTTGTTGGTCCACTGGAGGTGCTCCGCCTTGCTGATCGGTAGGACCAGGAACAATGCCGCTGAAGAAACGACTTGAGGAATAATAAAGAAGGACCATGATAGATCGAGGATATAAATATGTGATCAGGTCAAGATTTTGAAAAGATTAGAAGACATGAGTAGAGATCAAGGACGAGTGCTGATTGTGACATCTATTCAGTGAAACCCTCGCACATCTTGATTTACAAGACCTGCATGGGCTACCACTTAAACCGTGTCACGCCCCAGAACCAGAATACTGGAGAGCGGAGGACAGACACGGCCGGCTACGTACATTGAAGTGAATCCCACCTTGCAATACGGTCACGGCTGTCTAGATGCATGAGGGTTTACTACAAGTCATTAGTCTTTTAGGGTCAAGAACAAACCTAGTGTCTCAATATCAAGCAAGCAAATAAATGTAACAAGATGGTAGATCATCAGACATACAAGGTAAGGCATCCCAAACATTATATATTCAGATGATTATGAAGCTAGTCATACAAAATGTGAAGACTAGCAAGAGTTTCAGTTATACATGATCAACCCTAGGATTTGTCAATCATGTTACAGCCCATAGGCAGACAGTAAGTAAAGTTGCAAACGAGCTAACACTTGCTCGGCGGCTAAATGCCTCAAAAGAATATTTTTACAAAGGAGTGGGGGAGCAAAATAAGAACCCACTCATTGCCAGGGTTGCGCCTAGTGGTCGCCATCTGGCTGAAAGATAGGAAGATTCTCGGGAGCTACTCCGAAATCTGGCCATACAAAACCAGCTGGGTCAGACCCCAGAAAGAGCAAGTGCCACAAGGGAGGCTTCACTTAAGAACTAAAACCAGCATATTAGCACATGATACAAAAGGACAACGAAAGACATGAGTTAGAGAAAACAGGGTGATAAACGATAAGATGACTAAAGGACCATTCTGGTAACCGAGTTACAACCCGTAAACCAAACAAGGACCGGGGTTGTAAGCCTTCACCTGAACAGAACTTAGTCCCTAACCAATTATCGATAAGGTAAAGCATAACAAGCATGTCATGAGACAGCAATATACTGGATCTAGGCAAGACTAGACAAGACTCCATCCATCAATCACGGCCAAGCAATGAGTACGGCTTGATACTTTAACTAACTAGGGTTATCACAAGCCTAGTTACTAACAAGATGCATCGAGATGTTCCAACAGCCACAAGCCCTGCAGTCTTAATCCAGGTTATCCGGTCATAAGTTGAGAAAGTTGGATTAGGTGACTCAGAGGTGCAACACATGACAGTGTGCTGGAAATGTGCCCTACTCGACGACAGGCTACAAGTCCAATTAAAAGCGCCCAGATAATGGGACTGCCTGTAGCTGGGAAATCTCTTCATGAACTATTTGATAATTCTAGTCATTATCCTAGTCAAATTTAGTATGAATCCCCGACCGTGGAAATCAGGAATTCATATCCTAGACATGATGCAAGATGAGACATGTAGCTTATACAAGCACAAACACCCACGGTGTCAAGGCAAGATTTGCTTAGCAAGGCATATCGAGATTATCATGTAGGTTTACTTTATCAAGTTAAGAGTGCGTCACAATGGACCACCATCAAGAATTATCATGTCAAGTTACTTGTCAAGAGTGCACCAGGATGGGTCACTATCAAGAATTATCATGTTACTTGATTCTTGTTAAGAGTGCGCCTTAACCGGCCACTTTCATGTTATATCCTTACATTATCATGAATGAGAGGAACTTGCATAAAATAGCTAATAACATATTCTTGAAGCCAAGAAAAAGATTTACAACTTTCATGTTTTGAGTTTTTCAAGATTTTAGCTACAAAACAGCTCAAAGAAGCAAAAACAGTCATTTGGAGTGACCTGTGCGCAAGTTGCGCAGGCAAAATCACCCACGGCGTACGTTGCGTGCAAGCACGGTGCGCGGACGCACGGCCGCACAAGTTGCGCATTGCATGCGGGCAAAATCGCCCACGGTGCGGGCAAAATCGCCCACGAAGCACGTTGCGCGCAAGCGCGGTGCGCGGGCACGCGGCAGAGAAGAGCACGGGCGCCGGCGCGCAAGTTGGGTATTGTGTGCGGGCAAAATTGCCCACGACGCACGTTGAGCGCAAGCACGGTACACGGCAGCGAAGTTCGCGGGCTCGCGGCGCGCAAGTTGTGCATTGCATGCGGGCAAAATCGCCAACGGCGCACGTTGCGCGCAAGCACGGCGCGCGGCAGTGAAGTACGCGGGCGCGCGGCACGCAAGTTGCGCATTACGCACGGGCAAAATCGCCCACGGCGCACTTTGCGCGCAAGCACGGCACGCGAGCGCGCGACAGCGAAGACACTGCGTGCGGTACTGTTTATTGTCCCGACAGCACCAAAAGGTGTGGGGAACCCATGAACTCAAAAATGGCATAATTATCTCATACGAAGTTGAAATCAAGTGGTTCAAAAGCCAAAATTGGGTAGATTTGATTTTTCTACAACATGGAACTATTAAATTTTGAAAATAACTAAGTTTTAGAGATCAAAAACAATAAAAACCAAAAAGTTACAAACTTAGATCTAGGAGAATCCATCCATCAAATCCCAAAATGTCAAGTTCTAAAGAGGCTTAGAATCAATTAAGGATGAGAATGGAATAATAAAACTTGAGATCCATCATGAAACAAGTTGCACTTGCCTAGGCTTTGTAGCTTGGAGGAGTAAATGAAGAAGATGAAGAAGTAAATGCAAATAATGGAGGAGAGAGAAGTAGTTGACTTATATAGCAACCCCTCTCATCTCAATCCAATATAAACCAAACCAAGCCAAGCAAAGTCATATTGAACCAAGTTGAACCAATCAAGTCAAGATTTAAACCAAGGCTAAGCTAAGCAAGATAAGTAAAAATACGGGAACCTGATAATTGTCAGAAATCCGTATACGTATCCTAAAAAATACGTATAACGGGAAACGAGAGTGACAACATTAGCCACCCAGCCAGGATAGTGTTCTTCTCTGACAAAGCCATAGGCAATGAGCTTCTTTACTTCAGCTTTATAGCGTCCATCATGTCAGGTCGGAATCGACGCTGTTGTTGCTTGACTGGCCTTGCATTCGACAGAATATTGAGCTTGTGCGTGGCGATCTGGTATCCAATCCTGGCATGTCTTTACAGCTCCAAGTGAATACGTCAATGTATTCCCTAATAAGTTGAATCAGTTCTTGTTTATCCGCTTCAGGAAGGCTTTTGCTGATGAAAAATGGTCATGGAGAGGCTTTGTCTCCGACGTTGACTTGAAACAACTGATCTGCAGTAAGTGGCTCACGTTGTTCGAAGCAAAGTTCCCATTGAGTATCCATCCTTTATGCCCAAGGATTAGATTCAGGGGCTTCGACAAAGTCGTATTCGTCTTCCGAGAACTCGGCAGTTACCATATTGGTTGATGGAGTCACTCGATGGACGTGCCCTATACTGGTGTTTGAATCCCATGAAACAGAGTCGGAAGAATTAGATCGTTCTTCCTTGTCAAACTCAGAAGCGACTGGGGTCATGATCGACGAAGTGTAGCCCAACACATGCTTTGTTTTACTGTAGAATTGTAGTTACTTTTCTTTAGGAACAGGGATACGAATAGGAGTTTACCTTCCTCTACCACCGTTGAGGCCAGTTTTGAAGTTATAGCCTATCTTTTGAATGATGTTCTTTGATTATTGTCTGTAACAACGTAGCTGAAGTCGTCCATTATCGTCATTTTTTGCCTCGCTATCGGACGTAGCCTTTTTATTCAATACTTTGCTGAAGAGGATGGATGTTCATCTTTCTTCCGGAAAGAAACAAGAAAGAATGAATCTTGTGCTGGTTCAAGTGATACTTTGTCTTGGAGAGGTTGAACTACTCCTAATGTAAGAGGTTCGAAGTTATCCAGAATTTCTAGATAACATCGAGCATAGTAGTTAACATCAGTATACTGCAAAGAAGATGCTAGTTTATTGATAACTATATTATCATTTACAACAGGGCTCTTCATCTTAGCCGATGGCTTGCTAAGATTGATGACCAGAAGAGAAGGCTTGTTACGACGAAGGTCGATAACAAACGGCTCAAAAGAGGTGAGCTCATTATGCTCTGTCTTTTTAGCAAGAGGATGATTAACATGAGAGGAGAGATATATGGTCAGGGTCTGAGAAGATGAAGGACGAGACGTGCGTCCTTTGACCGAAATCACCAGGACATCATCTAGGTTGTCCCTCTGATCTTACTTGGTGTCCATGGCTAGTACAACTTTCATGAACTCCTCTTTGTACATCCTGGAGTCGGTAAAATATGCTTCAATGCCTCGTAAGGGATTAAGATCAGCCACTTCCTTTCGGACTTCTCCATTGTCATCTACATATTTGAAGCATTGGTGGAAAGTTGATTGTTTGCAAGAACAAAAAAGTTATTCTATTACAAACTTTTAAAAATAGTACAAGAGTACAATTTGAATTCTGGGGAAGTACAATTGTAGGAATCTGATTAGAAGACGATCACTTTATCCCTTGGACTATGTGAAATTAAAGACTAGAGCCTGTGTAGAATGCAACAGCAATTTTGCAAGAGTTCTTGATCTCTGTGATGCTTTAACAATGATTGCAAACTCTATTTATAGAGTTCTGGAAATAACTGTTTTATCAGTTATTTTGATGTGTACGAGACTGGATTACGCTACATTGGGTTGCGCCAACCTTATGTTGCGCCAACTTTCTTTTTGTTAATCAATCGTTTACTAATTGTATTTAGACGCGTGGCATCATGTGATTGAGATACGCGTGGTCGTGTACAGAATAGTAGACACGTCTTGAGAGATTAGTGGCATGTACACCATGTCATCCTGTTTTAGAATGTAAGTTGTCTCAACTTCATCAGGTTGCGCGAGCTTCGGTCAATAAGTCAAACTGTGCCTGATTGGGTTACGCCTAGGCTCAACTGAATGCATAGGCACGTAGCAGCTTTTGAAAAGATGTCTGTTCATATTGCACCTAGGCGCAACTAAGGAATTTGTTTAGATTACACCTAGGCGTAACTCATAAGATGTGCAAGACAGCTGTCAATCCAATCTTCTCGAGCAGCACAATTCGAAGGATTCGAAGTGATTTTCTCCGTTTACTATGATGTCAATTGTTAGTCCTGTCAGGTAATGATGGCCATTAAATGTCAGATGCCACATAGACTTTGGCATAATATGACTGGGCGAAGTCTAGTATATGGCGCAACCTGATCAGCGGCGCAATTTTATCTTTGAGCTTCATATCAGTGGCACAGCTTGATTTTTGGGGCACAACTTAATTGTTGAGTAGTAAATACATGGCACAACTTAATTTTTAGGCCCTACAAGACCCCCTTCAAAGTTTTCGAAACTTTAAGAATTTGTTTTAAAGTTTTAAAATACTTTGAATTTATGAAAGTTTTGACTGAGTCAAGTTGCGCCAGTCAATGCCCAGCCTGTTGTAATCAGTTACAATTTTTCATGCGCAATTAGGAGTGACTGTTAGGATTCATTCTTTTTTTAGGTTATAAATAACCCTTGATTTAGCCGACTTTAAATTCTTTACTTCTGTTTTAATCCTCTGATAAAATTCTTCGAGCTCTTGCCTTCTTCTTTCCAACTATCTCTTCGACGTAATAGCCCCCAAAAAGACCGTCGCTACCAAAGGAAAAGGCATCGCAACCTCATCGACCCATGTTCTGTCGGCTCGTGCACCACAGTATGCGTCGCCTTTCTCTCGACGAGAGACGGCTAACCCAGCACTGGAAGGTGATTAAGGACGATCAATAGAACATGTTCGATCCTTATTTTGACTTGCGCCCCTCTTCTTAGAGTGTGGAGCATCACGAACTTTGTGCCACCCCTTCTTAGGGTATGGTTGCTTCAACACCGTTCATTCTTACGAACTGTGTTACGCATGCTGTTGCACAGTTTAGCTTTTTATGCAATTAAAAATATTGCATAACTAAGTTTTGAGGCACAATCCAGTATGTGGCGCACCATGAGATGTGGCACAACTTATGTTTCGCGCAACACAATATGTGGCACAACTCAAGTTGTTGCGCAACTCAGGACCTGGCGTAACTAAATTGTTGTACAACCTAAGATGTTACACAACTTAATAGTTTGCTCACATTCTTGTTGCCTTTAACTTTTTGTTAACATATTTTTTTGCAGTTAATCTTAGGGAAGACCCTAATGCTGAAAAGTTTGCTTCAGCATTCAATGTCTCAGAGTATAGGAAGAACTTGTCGCACATCACATTTCCTCAGTATAATGGTCCCGAAGCACGAAAAGCTCTTCTCATGGCTCAAGATAACCAGACTCTGCTGAACTTAATGAACGGTGAACCCCTTCAGAGCTTGGATACTATAGTCTACAAGAAATCTACCTTTTTATTCGGGGATATTATCAAGAAGACTTCCCAGTCTAAGGCAAGAAAAGAGATAAGAACTTTCTTAAAGGAGGACAAGGCCATATACCTAACAGAAATATCAAGGTCTATGGCATTATCCCAATATGCTTTTGCCAACTATCCTAGAAGGATGTCATGGGATCTGACTCCTCTTCATTAAGCGAAAGTCGGCAAAATCTGTTATAAATTGGGTCCGAGGAACAGGGACCTTTTTTACAGCACTTCTGAAAAATATAGTATACATTTAAGAGGTTTAAGGCCAAGCTGCATCCCTCCCGAGGATTCTTCCCTGTTCCTTCCGGTCAGAATACCTATTTTTGCAAATACATTTGCAAAAGTTGAAGGAAGATATCCAGACCGTGCTATGCATATGATAGGACTGGTAAACCCAGAGATGAAGCGCTGGAGCAGCTTGTCCATATGGATTTTGGATGAATTCAAAGACAAGCTCATTGAGCTGGGTCTATATAATGCCATCTGCACTATAGTATATGGCATTCGCCCGAATCCTCATATGTTCTTGGCTCTAATAGAGAGATATAATGAAAGTACTAGGACTTTCATGACTCCCCATGGAGAAATGGAATTTGCTCTTAATGAGATGGAATATATCTCTCGCCTACCAATGGGTGATAATCCATATGAAGAGTATGTACCCACAAATAATGAATTGGATGCTCTGGCAGAGGAGAATCTCGAGATGATTACAGTTTTCTAAGAATTGCTGTGTTACTACAAAATCTGCTCTCTCTACTATAAAAGTGCCACTACGGGTACTTGCTATATCACCAAATGGATGCCATATCTGTTATTAGGTAATGTACGGGAGGACAAGCCACTGGACAGTCAAGCCTGTGCTCCTCATTTCTTTGAACCCTTTGATAGGAGTGAGATGCAATATCTGATGGAACAATATAATCACGGAGATGTCATATTGACTGAGGACTCAGATCCGTTTAAGGCTGGCGATATTCTCCAGAGTTACCTTAGACAGGGTTACAGACCTATGTCTCAAGAAGCCCAGCTAGCAGGTTTTCTATCTTTATGGCTACGGCGTTGTATAGTTCCGGGAGCCAGTACAGTTGACAGATTTCATCGGGTGTCCTGTTTGCTGTAATGTGTCTTGTATTTGGATACAAGATGGATCTCTTGTCAGCCATGACCTGCCGCCTGAATGTAGGACTGTATTATTTTGTGGACACTATGCTGCATGATAAGGATGCTCGGTTGGATTTTTCCTGCACTAAAATGCTATATACTTATTTGTTCGTATGGTTATTGCTACACCATTCTTGTTTGATGAACCCTGATATGGGGACTGTTGATGGAGACTTCATCGGGCGCTTCACCAATGCTCACTGCAATATACTGCTCTTTCAGAGTATAGATTTGCCTTGAACCGTGGATCAGGATGGAGTTTTCAGTGTGTTGGACCTCCTCCAGGGTATGAAACTATGCCTCCACAAATGATGGACTTAACTGAAGAAACACTCCGTTTAAGCCTAAACATCTTTTTATGGTTTAAGGTGATCCGGCCTTCTCACTTGCTTTATAGATTCGAGGAAGAATGCTATTTGGAACCGTACTTGTCGAGTAGATTTGCACGGCAGTTCGGATATGACCAACTTCATGTAGATAATGCAACCACTTGCCTACAAGCCAAGGTTTATCTCATATATGGAGCTAGGGCTTGCCGTTATTACAACGCCCGAGGCACAAAAGCTATTTTTTCCATGCCTTACAATCTTCTACAAGGCCCGCGTATGTTATATTCATAGGCAAACTTCTATACTTCAGCAAACACATTCGCTGAAAACTTCCATCCTGTATACAGCTTCGCAACTGAAAAGAGATTTAATCAAGGAAAACATACTCTTCAGTCTTTCCAGGATGTAGAAGACAAAGATCCTACCGATGTACCTCTGAAGGCATTAATTTTAATAAACTATGCTGATCAAGTTCAAGATCCTCTAGACATATGCACAAAGGTACGAAAAGAAAAATACCCTGTTAAGGGTTTGAAGAAGATAAAGACTAAGGAGACGACGGCCTCTCCTCAGCGAGATAATACATCCAATTCTCCAAGGGCTCCGGAGAAGAAGAAAAGAACGTCACTGGTTATCAATGAACTAGTTACTACGAGAACAACTCGTTCTTAATCAAAACAGATGCTTCTTAGTTCTTCCTCTGGAGAGAAAGATATCACTCCTTCTTCTATTCAAAAGTCGGGGAAAATCATAGAGGGAGGAACTTCTACTTCTTTAATTAATACAGAGAGTGATCGTGCTGGAGCTGCTGCAGAGCCAGATGCATCAATACCCAAAGAAGTCAGAAGGAAATTGATAATTACTGAAGAGGAACCATCTCAAGAAGGTAATATCAAAATTGTGACATATCTTCATATGTTATTTTTTTATCAAAGATATATATCTGAATTGCTCTTCTTTATATTGGTTACTTCAACAGATGTCCAGCCTCCTATTACCATCATGACAGTAAATGTTCCCGCCAATGTACTTGCTGCGACAGGGATAACAATTCCATCTCCAACTCCCCTAAGTCCAAAAGTCTCCTCCCCAGAGCATGATTTGCCTCCAAAAGATACTCCACAAGCTCAAGTATCTACTCATTCAGAAGAGGCAATGATTGACGCATTGACCGGTTGCGATTTTAATGATAAAACCTAAGATGATGATTGGAACAACATAGCTAAAGAAAAACAAACTTTAGTGAGTGCACCATCACCATAAGAACTCACAGTTGATGAAGATCCTTCAACTGCTGAAGACGAGGAGAATACGGTTAATGATGAGGAACATATCAATCCGCCTGAGATTAATGAACCCACGATCACTAAGCAGCCTGAGATGTCTAGGGTGGCAGTAGAATTAATAAATGATACTCCAGTAACTCTGCCACTCAGACTGAATCAGTAGCAGGAAGTAGTCAGGCTACCATGTCTGCAGAGACTCTGTCGAAGCTTCAGTCTGATACAGTTAAAGCCGTTGAGACTCCTCGTAATGTACCCAGCTCAGGTAAATTTCTAAGTATGATCAATTTATTGTAGCGCCTTCAGCATTATATGTGACTAACATAAATAACATATGTGATTTGCAGAAGAACCTACTGGAGCTGTAGTAGGGGAGGGAAGCTCTTCTCATATTAGTGCTCCAGATGAAGTGCCTCCACCTGCTGAAACTGTGAAAATTCCTGCAGACATAGTAGGCACTCCAGGAGCCACAGCCACTAGCAAGTTTGTGGTGGCCTCCTTTACGAGGGTCTTTTTTACATCTCTGGAATCCCTAGTTTATAGAGTGATGAAAAGAGAGGATGTCCCTTTCAGCACTATCAGAACTCCCTCTACATTTTTGATTGGAGGTATTCAAAGCCAAGGAGACGATGCTCAGGTTATATTTTTGGAACATATTTTGGATATATGAGTTGGAGAGCTCGATTAAAGCTTATAAGGAGATAAAGAGAGAAGATATCGAGTAGTTAATAAACATGGAATATGAAACTATGGCTCGAGAAGCAGCAATTAGTAAAGCCAATTTTGAAGCATTTTTGTTGGCTTTCACTAGACAATCCTCCGAGTTAGACATCCAAATCTCTGATGCAGCTGTTATTGTCGAGAGTCACAAGACTAAGGCTACAGAGGAAGAGAAAAAGGCTACTAATTTAGAGGCTAAAATTGCTCAGCTTCAAGCAAAACTTCAAACTGTTAAACAAAGCTTAGAACAAGAAAACCAGTTACACCAAGCAGTTGTTACTCAAGTTAGTCTTTGAAGCATAAAAAAGAAGAATTTGAACATCTTCAAAATAAAGAGTTAAGATGCTAGACAGCTGCTCTATAACCTTTTGATCCTGAATCAGGAACAGTTGAAGCTAGACAGAGAGTGCTAGGTTCTCGTGACGAAAGAATTCATGTTCTGAAGAAACAAATTGCAGAACTTATCACCTATCCTTCAGAGTAAAATAAGCAAATTTTATTATCTACCTCTTTTTTTACAATGTACTCTTTATCTTTTCTTGCAAAAAGAAATAATGAAGACTTTTTATGTGGTTCCATCACTTGTTGCATATCTTATTGTAGATATAAGTAATAGAATAGAAAATATATTCAGAGGTACTAGACATGATATATTTCTTGATTTAGAAAATAACAATATTCATTATATCTGTTCAGAGGTAATGTGGACGTGGCAGAATATAAAGTTTAGTAATATTGTTATTTCAATAGACAACTTTATCAGAGGTAATAAGGACGTGACAAATTGCTAAAATAATCAAAATTCAGAGGGGTGGAGGACGTGAATTCATATTATTTAAAATAAGAGACAATAAATGTCCAATGAATGATAAGTCAAAAAAAGTGAATGAATGAACAGTTACTTCATTTTTTTAGGAAAAGATTCTGGCGTACTTAGATTACAAATAGTTCTTAAATCTTGAATATGATCTTCCTTTAGACGACTTTTGACAGCAATATCGTCAACATAGCATTCGACAGTCTTTCGCAAATGATCTCGAAAGATAGTACTCATAGCTCGCTGGTAAGTTGCACCTGCGTTCTTAAGACCAAATGGCATGACTGTATAACAGTATACTCCACGAGGAGTACGAAACGAAGTATGTTTTTCATCTTTAGGGTTCATCCGGATTTGATTATATCCAAAAAACCTATCCATGAAAGAAATTCGTTCGAATCCACATGTATTGTCGATCATGACAATAGTAATTGGGAGAGGGAATTCGTCTTTAGGGCAAGCATCATTGAGATCCCGAAAGTCAATACAAACTCGAACTTTTCCGATCTTCTTCAAAATTGGTACAACGTTGGCTACCCAGTCAGGATGCTATTCTTCTCTTATAAAACTGCAAGCTATAAGCTTTTTGACTTCATCAACAATTACATCCATCATTTCAGGTTTGAATCGTCATTATTGTTGTTTGACCGGCTTGGCATTCGACAAGATATTAAGTTTATGAGTTGCAACTTGAGGATCTAATCCTGGCATATCTTCATAACTCCAGGCGAAGACATCAATATATTCACGAATAAGGTAAATTAATTCTTGTTTATCATCCTCTGAGAGATTTTTGCTAATGAAGATTGGCCGTGATACGCCCTTCTCTCCAATATCAACTTAGACTAGTTGATCTTCAGTAGGTGGTTCTCGTTGTTCAAAATGAAGTTTCCACTGATTGTCCATCCTTTGTGCCTAAGGGTCCACTTCAGGAGCTTTTTCAATGTCATCTTTATCATCTTCCGAGAATTCGACAGATACCATGTTAGAAGATACTATCACTCTATGAATATGACCAATGCTGGTATCAGAATCCCATGAGATGGAATCAGAAGAGTTAGATCGTTCTTCTTCATCAGATTCGGAAGGTTCTGGAGTTGGAAGTGGTGAAGCATAACCTAATCCCCGCTTCGTTTTACTGTGGTATTGTTGTGATTTTCCTTTTGGAACAGCAATACGAATAGGAGTTCATCTTCCTTTACCGTTGTTGAGGCCAGTTCTGAAATCATAGCCCATTTTACGGATGATTGCTTTGGATTGTGGACTATAGCGACGTAATTGTAGCCTTTCTGTATCATCTCTATTATCATTATAGAGCATAATTTTTTGTTCCTCTGTTTTATTGAAGAATATAGGCCTTTTATCTTTCTTTCCAGACGGTACTAAAAAGTATGACTCTTGTATTGAATCCAACGATACCACATTTCGTATAGATGATTCGACTTCTATTGTAAGTGGTTTAAAGCTATCTAGCATATCTAAATAACATTGAGTATAGTAAGAGACATCAGTATACTACAAAGGAGATACTTTATTGATTTTTATACCATCATTTATAAGAGGAACTTTAGCCTTAGCAGGCTTAGTCAGATTGATGATAAGAGGGGGAGAAGAACAACGAGAAGGAGGAGGGGGCTTTTTGCGATGAAGGTCGATTATAAGCGGCTCAGAAGAGGTGAGCTCCCTTTGTTTCTGACTATCATCAGGAAGTTGCTTCTCATGGGAAGGAAGATAGATAGTCAGTGGTTTGGATGACTGAGGACAAGAAGTACGCCCTTTGACAGGAATCACCCGAGTATCATTTGGTATACACTTCTGTTCTTCATCTGTGTCCATTGCTAGTACCACCTTCATGAATTCTTCCTTATACATGCGAGAATCATTGCATTATGCTTCAAATACTTTGAAAGGATTCAGATCTGCAATCTCTTTTTAGATTTCTCCATTACCATCCACATATTTGAAACATTGGTGGAGAGTAGAAGGTATAATATTGTGTTCATGGAGGAATGGTCTTCCTAACAAAGCATTATATGAGCCATGATTGTCAATTACATAGAAAGTCACCTTTGTACGATGGTTGCCAATTTGAAATTTTAGGCGTATCTTTTCCAAAGGTCCACTTCTTCCTTGATTGAACCCCAAAATGGTAGTGATGGTTGTAGAGGTTATGCACTGGGATCTTCAAAGCATCTAGCAAAGACTTCAGCATGATACTAAGAGCAGACCCTGGATTAATCAGAATACGATCGACTTTCATGGTGTCCACATACCCCGTGAAATAGAGAGGACGATCATGACGATTGTCTTCTAACAACATGTCATCTTGTGTAAAAGTAATATTGGACATTAACCCAAGCACACTATGGAAATATGCACAGCTGACTGGCTCCTTTTCAGGCTTTTTGAGAAGAGTAAGACAAGCATCAGCCTACATCAAAGCTTCACTTAACGTCTCTCGAGTTTCTTTTGAGAGACGTAAGAGTTCAAAGATTGACAATCTTGCTGGAGTATTGGCTAATTGAGCTAATATATCAAAATTATATGGCTTTTTGAGTCCACAAGATGCGGACTTCTTCAGTACTTTGTCAAAACGAACAGGTTGTTTTCCTTTGTCTGCTGATGTCGGTTTAGGAGGAGTTGGTTCAACCACCGACAGAGATGTAGATGGTATATTCTCAGCAGGAGAAGATGATGTAGGAGGAACATCAGGAGATAAGGCAGAATTCTCTTGAGTTTTGGGGTATTCCCGAAGGTAAGGTTTCCTAGATCTATTGCCAATTAGAATTTTTTTCTTCTGCTGCTGGTTCAAAAGATACCATGTTGCAGTTCCTGGATTTAGTTTTGGAGTGCTTCTTTTGGTTAGAAGGGAAGGCGTTTAAAAATCTGCTACCAGATATGGGTGAATCCACATAATCTCTCCTCTGTCGGTTGATAGTGGAACAAGACCTTCATTTTGAGGAGGTGGAAGATTTACGATCTCGAGAGTAGTCCTTGGAATGAGAACAACACCATCTTGTACAAGTTGTGGTGGAAAGTCACCAAACTATACAGAGACTACATTAGCTGTCACAGTCTTCTTATTCTGCTGTAGAGTAATTGCCCCAGAGTTGACCAACTCCTAGATTTTGCCTTTAAGCACGTAGCATGCTCTGGTTCGATGCCCTATAAATCTGTGGTAAACACAGTATTTAGGGTGATCAGTTTTACCCACTTCTTCTGGCCATTTTGCCTCTGGCAATTGAAGCTTATTGCTTTTGATCATGCAATCGAAGATGCTCAAAGTATCATCTTCGTCGAAAGAATACTCTTCTTTTGGACGAGATATTTTCTGTGGTGGTGCTAATGGAGTAGGTGCTGTCTGGAAAACATTAACAGCTAATGTCTCCTTGCCCTTGAGATTGATAGCCAATATTTCTTTACCCTTGCGGTTTTTCTGGCGATTATTACCCCCGGGTATAGAATGTTCATCTTGGTTAGGATGAGTCATTTGAACTCCTAACTGTTTGAACTTTT
The DNA here is from genome assembly GCA_029216955.1 of Iris pallida. NCBI lineage: Eukaryota > Viridiplantae > Streptophyta > Magnoliopsida > Asparagales > Iridaceae > Iris > Iris pallida. Next base: position 8,704,280 of record JANAVB010007397.1, on the reverse strand, counting down.
TGGCACTAACTTCTGCCGCCTTGGCATTTTCATAATAAAATAAGGCCAACCTGGAATTGTGTAGATCCCGTCCACATACTGATAACAGGCAACAAGTTTGATTTACAGGTGTCTATTGTTACAGTAGATGGAGTTCCTAAAGGCATTTTAAGTGCCTCTCGGCAGAATCTTTCAATGAAACTCTCCGTAGATTCATTGTGTCTTTATTTGATATTAATGAGGGCAGACATTGTCATATCGTTGACTCCCTCATAGAACCGTTCCAAGAACATCTGCTTGAAACCAGGAAAAGAAGTTATGCAGCCATCTAGCAAACTATGATACCAATCGTATGCTGCATCGGCAAAACAACCGACGAATACTCTAGTTAGGAGAGCATCATTTGACTGTAATTGGTCAGTCATTACTTCAAAGTGATTGATGTACTGACTTGGAGAGGTGCTGCCATCAAACAGCATAATAGTTGGAAGCTTGTATTTAGGAGGGAATGGAACCTCCTTCCATTTTGTAGGGTACAGAGGTATGGTTGCTTTATGCCAAGTCTTTGTAGGCCATCCTTCTGCTTGAAGGCCTCAAACTGAGTGCGTAAGAGTTTTAGAGCCTCATTAGCATCTTCTAATGTTTGGGAATTGGTGGGCTGGTTAGAATTATTGGAAGGAGGAACAGCATGGTTACTACTACCCCCAGCACCAGACTGACTGGGATCAGCTTGAATTGGTACAGAAGCAACCTGAGGAGGTAGTACCCCCAGACTGACATTGACAGGTACAGAAGAAGCTATAAGCTCTATATTTGTAGCAGGGTTTATAACCGGTGGCACTGTATTGTGAGCCACGATTATAGTGTACATATTTACGACCATTTCAGCCATGGTCTTCAGCTTGTCTTCTAGTGCAACAATTCGTTGTTCTTGACTAGCCGAACTAGAAGTATCTTGATCTTCCGTAATGGCATATGCCGTCATTTCTCTAGCTGCTATGGATGAGATAGTTTGTTCAGAACTTTCACTATCTGCATCAAACTCAGATAAAGATTCCTCTCCTAGATGAGTTATGGGGAGATATTCTTGATTAAAGACACCTTGGGTTCAAATTAGGATTTCTTGACCGGGTGTATTGAAAGACCCCTTCACTGGTTGCATGAATCCGATCTAAGTACTGCTGTCTGGGATTACGGGACACATTACGTCTTGGACGTTTTCCACCCCAGTACCTTAGGAAGTCATGTTGACAGAAGCATATAATGGCTCGTTTTCATCTTCTGTTACAGGTTCAGGAGTTGTAACATAGTTCAAACGATCGAAGACAGATCGTCTAGCTGATTGGCAACAACACTTGATGACCACTTCATGAAAGCAGTGGCGATCTGAAAAGTGATTTGGAGGTAAAGAAGATATCCCTGTAATCTTCTGTCTTTGTGTAAGATGTTTCCGAAGATCAGTTACCACTACAGGACGAGAAAAAGTCGGAGGAACATATTCCTTAATGATGTTAGGAACATGCCTCCTATTCATCAAATGTTTAGTTCCCTGAGTGTACAAAGAGGTACTTAACTCATTAGCATAAGTGATTGGGTCCTTCTTTTTAAACTTTGGTTTCTGGTACAGAGTGGCCTTTGGCATAGAATTCTTGCGTTTCACCGAAGTTGATATTGATGGATGCCTATTGAAATAAGCACGTAAATCAGAGAATTCTGCTCCGGGTGTCTCTGTTTGAGATACCATCAACTTTCCTTGCTTGGATCTTGAAATTTGCAAGGTTGGAAGATCTTGGCTAGTCCCCATAGGGGTTGGCAAGACACCTCTTTGATCAGTATTCATTCCTATAGCAGAGATCTGAAGACCTCTGTTTAAAGGAGTAGAATCTGACATATCTTCCTCGGAGTCATAAACTAGGGAAGTTTTAGAAAAGACCAAAGGGTGCTTTCCTTTATTTTGTAGAGGGTTATCTAAGAAGCGTTTTCCTCTGTTTTGTTATGGAAGCACTTTAGGCACAGGTTGCGCCAGTTGAGGACATGTTAAAGGACTCTTCCCTTTGTTCTGTCTAGTTTTGGCACTAGAACATTGTTTCTCCAAGTTCAGAATTAGATAATTGGAAGAGGGAATAGCCAAAAGACTAGTTCCTTTGGGTTGCGCCAGAGCAGCAGACTACGCTTGAACAACTGGTTGCTTGGGTTGCGCCACAGTGCTATGGGCTACTGGTTGCACCCTAGCAATATAGGCTACGGGTTGCGTCTTGGCAGCAACATGGGTAGACTGCCCCTTAGCAACAGCATGAACAGATTGTGCCTTGGCAGCAAAGAGAGTAGTGGACTGCGTACGGGCAGCAGGAGGAGTAAATTGCATACGGGCAGCAGTGAGAGTGGATTGTGCGCAGGTAGTAGAAACAAACTGCACCGGAGCCACAGAGGCAGATTGTGCCTTGGCAACAGAAGTAGATTGCGCCTGGGCAACAGCAACCGTAGAGGACTTAGGAGTCCATACAGTTTTGATCTTGGTGATAGCCACCGTGCGCTTGTTGCTCTTCTTGTTGATCATAACTTGATAGGCTGTCTAGTTGACTTGAACAACTAGAGTCTTCTGCGTCTTGCCGATCGACACAGAGTTACATTGAGTTGTCACCTTCTCATCGGAGGAGAATATTGTCCCCAGCAGAGTCGCCATTTTGTTTGTAAAAACAAAAAAGTTATTCTATTATAAACTTTTAAAAAGAGTACAAGAGTACAATTTGAATTTTGGGGAAGTACAACTGTAGGAATCTGATCAGAAGACGATCACTTTATCCCTTGGACTATGTGAACTTGAAGACTAGATCCTCTGTAGAATGCAGCAGCAATTTTGCAAGAGTTCTTGATCTCTGTGATGCTTTAACAATGATTGGAAACTCTATTTATAGAGTTCTGAAAATAACTGTTTTATCAGTTATTCTAATGTGCGCGAGACTGGATTGTGCTACATTGGGTTGCGCCAACCTTATGTTGCGCCAACTTTTATTCAGTTAATCAATCGTATACTAACTGTATTTAGATGCGTGGCATCATATAATTGAGATGCGCATGGTCGTGTACAGAATAGTAGACACGTCTTGAGAGATTAGTGGCATGTGTGCCACGTCATCCTATTTTAGAATGTAAGTTGTCTCAACTTCATCAGATTGCACGAGTTTCGGTCAACAAGTCAAACTGCACCTGATTGGGTTACGCCTAGGCGCAACTAAATGCATAGGCACGTGACAGCTTTTGAAAAGAAGTCTGTTCAGATTGCGCCTAGGCGCAACTAAGGAATTTATTTAGATTGCGCTTAGGCACAACTCATAAGATGTACAGGACAGCTGTCAATCCAATCTCCTCGAGCGGCATAATTCGAGGGATTTGAAGAGATTTTCTCCATTTACTGTGCTGTCAGTTGTCAGTGCTGTCAGTTAATGATGGCCATTAAATGTCAGACGCCACGTAGACTTTGGCGCAATATGACTGGACACAGTCTAGTATATGGCGCAACCTGATCAGCGGCACAATTTAATCTCTGAGCTTCATATCTGTAGCGCAGCTTGATTTTTGGGACGCAACTTAATTGTTGAGTAGTAAATGCATGGCACAACTTGATTTTTAGGCCCTACAGGCATGATGTTAAGTTCATGCAACCATGGTCTTCCTAACAAAGCATTGTAGGAGCCATGATTGTCAATCACATAAAAAGTGACTTTCGTGCGGAGATTGTCGATTTGAACTTTCAGGCAAATCTTCTCCAGTGATTCACTTCTTCCAGAATTGAATCCCAGAAAAGTAGTGATCATTGTAGAGAGATTATGAATTGGGATCTTTAGCGCATCCAGTAGAGTCTTCGGCATGATACTCAGTGCAGATTCGGGATCAATCAGGATGAGATCTACCTTCATTGTATTGACATACCCAGTAAAATAGAGAGGTCGGTCTTGTCGATTATCCTCCAGAAGCATATCATCTTGCGTGAAGGTGAGGTTGGGGATCAGCTCCATCACACTATGACAGTGAAAACAAGCCACAGGTTCCTCCTCTAGTTTCTTTGAGGAGGGTTAGACAAGCGTCGACTTGTATTAAAGCTTCGCTTAGTGTTTTTCGAGTTTTTCTTTAGAGACAAAAGAGCTCGAAGATTGATAACCTCACCGAAGTATTGGCTAGCTGAGCTAATATGTCGAAGTTATATAGCTTCTCAAGTCTAAGATGTAGAGTTTTCTTCAATATTTTATCGAAGCGAACTGGCTATTTGCCTTTGTCAGCCGCTGTTGTTTTGGGAGGAACTGATTCCCCTGGAGGCGATAAAGCGGATAGAATATTTACAGCAGGCGGAGAAGATGTTAAAGGGACATCAGGGACTGGAGGTAGAATAACTGCATTCTCTTGTCCCTTTGGATAGTCTCTGAGGTAGAGTCTCCCAGATTTGGTACCGGTCATGGCTTTCTATTCTGGAGCTGGTACGAAGTAAACCATATTGCAGTTTTTGTTTACATCTTGCCTTTGGAAGACTTCCTTTGGCAAGATGAAAGATTTGTCCAAAATCCTAAGCCAACACGAGACTGATTGTGTTGCAGGCGTAGAGATAGTGGTATATGAGACTCTTTTTCCGTGATTTAAGCCAGGGGCTTTCCGCAGATCATATCCCATCTTCGTCATCAGTTTGCGGGACTATTGACTATATAGATAGAATGTTGGCCGGTAATTGATTTCTAGCTTTGGTATGGTCGTCTCAGAAGAAGAATGTGAGACCTCCGCTGGGATGAAGGTAGCATCCAAAGATGGAAGATGACCACCCAGTGAAGTCATATGACATGACTTGTATTTGGTTGTCTTTCTTGACTTCGTAGAGGAAGCAGGTGTGTTGGATTCAATGTTAGCAACCAAATCGGGGTGAATCCACATAATTTTTCTTTTGTCAGTTGATAGGGGCACGAGACCGTCATTTCATGTTGGTGGAAGGTTGACGATCTCCAAACTGGCTTTTGGAATTGGGACAACTCAATCCTGCACAAGTTGAGAGGAAAAATTGCCAAATTACAGAGAAATGACGTTAGCAGTCACCGTCTTCTCATCCAGTTGGAGAGTGATCGTGCCGGCATTAATCAACTCCTGGATCTTTTCCTTGAGCACGTAACATACCCTGGTCGGGTGTCCTATGAACCTGTGATACACACAGTATTTAGGATTGTCGATTTTACCTAGTTCATCTGGCTATTTTGCTTCGGGCAGTTGAAGCTTGTTGCTTTTGATCAGACAATCAAATATGCTTATGATGTCGTCCTCGTCAAAGGAATATTCCTTCTTAGGACGCTGTGTTCTTTGTGGAGGTGTCGTCGTAGTAGGTGTTGACTGGCCCATATTAACAGCCAAAGCATCTTTGCCTTTCTCATTGATGGCTAAAGCTTCCTTGTTCTTGTGGTTGTTCTAACGACCACCGCTGTTGGCATGTTCATCTTTGTCAAGGTTAGGCATCTTGATGCCTAGTTGTTTGAACTTGTCAGCACTGTCTTCGGCTGCCCTGGCACTTACTATATAGGAGGCCCAGTCTTAAAATTGTGTGGGTCTAGTCCACATGCTTAATATAGGTAACAAGTTTGATTTGCAAGTATCTATAGTCAGTGCATCTGGAGTACCCATAGGCATTTTGAGTGCCTCTCGACGGAAGCGCTCAATGAAATGTTCAGCAGTTTCATTAGGTCGTTGCTTGATTTTGATAAGGGAGGACATGGTCATATCGTTTGTTCCCTCATGGAATTATTCCAGGAACATTTGCTTGAACCCTGCAAAGGAGGTTATGCAACCATCTGGCAAACTGTAATACCAGTCATAAGTTGCACCCGCTAAGCACCCGACGAATACTCTAGTAAGTAGAGCATCATTCGGCTACAGCTGATCGGTTATTACCTCGAAATGATTGAGGTACTGACTTGGAGATGAACTGCCGTCAAACAGCATGATGGTTGGCGGCTTATATTTAGGTGGAAATGGGACTTCCTTCCACTCTATAGGGTAGGGTTGCTTGATCCCCAACTTCTACAGATCGTCCTTCTGCTTGAAGCTTTGAACTGGCTACATAGAAGCTTTACTGCCTCATTAGTATCACCTAATACTTGGGGAGCAGTAGACTAGTTCGATGTATTAGGAGGCGGGACTGCATAAAAAGCACCACCCCAGTACCAGAATGACTTGGAGCTGGCACGATGACGTTGTGAGGAGATTGTACCCCCAGACCGGTGTTAGCAGCGGCTGATGCTGCAATGTGTTCTTGGATTGGAACTAGATTTGCAACCGGTAGAACAGTATATTGTGTCATAATCATAGTATGCATACTTGCCATCATTTCAGCCATGTTCTTCAAATTGGCCTCTAAAGCGGCTATCATCTGCTCCTGACTACCAAAGCTGGATGCATCTTGTTCTTCGTTAGTGACGTAGACAGTCACTTCTCTGGCCACCGAGGAAGAGCTGGTGGAAAAGATGGTCCATTCAGAGCCTTCACTATTGGCATCGAAGTCATGCAAGCAACCACCCCCAGGATGAACAGTGAGAAGATTTCTCTGATTGAGGAACTCTTGATCGGAATCAGGAAGATTCCCTTGACCGATTGAGTCTTGGTCGAAAGAAAGATTCCTTTGACCGATTATCTTTTGGTCAGAAGGAAGATTCCTTTGATTGATTGTCTCTTGGTCGGAAGGAAGATTTTTTTGACCGATTGTCTCCTGGTCGGAATGAAGATTCCTTTGACCGATTGTCTCTCGGTCGGAAGGAAGATTCCTTTGACCTATTGTCTCTCGGTCGGAAGAAAGATTCCTTTGACCTATTGTCTTTCGGCCTCTTGATATGGTATGTCAGTAGACTCCTTCGCCGGAGTCACGGATCCAATCAAGGTATTGTTGACTAGGGTTGCGTGCTACATTACGTCTTGGATATTTTTCACCTCTAGTGCTTCGAGATGTCATGTTGACTGAAGCATACAACAATTCATCTTTGTCCACCATATCAAGTTCAGGAGTCCGAGTGTAGTTCAAACGGTCAAAGACAGACCGTTTGGCTGGCTGGCAGCAATATTTGATCACTACTTCGTGGTGGTGATTACAGTGATATTCTTGATACAAAATTATAGATGGACGAGACGGTCCTGCGATCTTCCACTTTTGTACAAGAAGTTCGTGGATGATGTTAGGAACGTGATTCCAGTTCTGGAGGTGCTATGTTTCCTGTATATACAGAGAGGTACTGACTTCATTGGCATAGGTGAGAGGATGCTTGATTTGAGAAAATCCCCTTGTGCGTAACTTGGCAGGTGGCACAGGTTGTTTTTGATGCATGCTTGATATTGTTCTGCACCAGTTAAGGCAGGTACGCATGTAAGGGTTGTGCGCCATTTGACTATCTGTCTAAGACACCTTCAATTTACCCTGCTTTGTTCTTGAAATATGCAGGGTGGGCAGATCTTGGCTCTGGCTTGACTGGCGCTGGCCATGAGGAGTGGGCAAGATGCCCTATTGTTCTACGTACCATTTTTCAGTATGTTTGGCGCAGCACAGTTGAGTAGCAGAAGATGGACTTAAGCAGAATCTAGTCTCTTGGCATTGATTTGACTGTCTTTGCCAAGAGGAGTAGGCTCTCTACTCAGAAGCAATCTTGTATTGATTGGAACTGGGGCACAATCAGATGTATTTTCCACCAAGTCCAGGACTGGGGAATGATAAGGAAAGGCCAAAGGGTGCTTTCCTTTGTTCTGCACAGGAGTAGAAGTCAGTAATTTCTCCAACAAGTTTAGAACTGGGGAGGAAGAAGGAGTAGCCTGGCGGCGCTGTTTCCTGATTGGCGCCTGAGCATTGGCTGGCGTATCCTCTAACGAGGTTAGAACTGGGGAGGAAGAAGGAGTGGCCTGGCGGCACTGTCTCCTGATTGGCACATTGGCTGGCGCACCTTCCACCAAGTTTAGACCTGGGGAGTAAGAAGGAGTGGCCTAGTGGTGTAAAACCCCTAAATTTCTACTATTTTTTTATTTATTTAATTTTGGTACCGATTTAAAATTTTGTATTGTACGTCGCGTAGTCGTATTGTATGTCGCGCACGAAATTTTATTTTTCGTAATTGCTCGACGAGTGCGAATATGTGCGAGCGTACATATTTTTAGAAAAACATTTTTTTTATTTTTATAGTTTCAAAATAATATATGTAATACTTAATTTAGCTATCAAAATTTTCTAAATTTATAATTTTATTTATGAAAAGCCTTTTATTTAGAATAAATAATATTCTTAGTGCATACATATATTTCATAAATATTTTGCTAGTTTATTTTACATAAAATATAATTTTTGAGATTTATAAATATTGATATTTTATTATTCAAAAAGATATTTAAAAATATTAATATAATTTTCAAAATTATTATTATTAGAATTTTTTGAAAATATATTTCAAAATTATTGTGAAGATTTAAATCTTGATTTAAATTGTGGATTTATTTAAATAGTTAATATTTGAAATTTGAATTTTTATTTTGAACTAAAATTTAATTAGATTTAAATTTAATTTGTATTTGGATTTGGATTGATTTTAAATTAAATTGGAAAATATCTAATTAGGTTTAAACTACTCCTAATCGTTATCCAACTAGGAATTTCCACATCCTATAAATAGGCATGTACTCCTCCATAAAATTTTATTTCTCCACAAATTCCACCATAATGTGCGTGCATCGTGTCTGTGCCCATCCGTTCTTATTCCATAAAATACAGATACATTGTTTCTCCTCCCCGTGTCCACAACCCGGACACGACACACTCCCGTCACATAGCCCATCGGACACATCCCTCTAGTCTCTAACCTAACCCAAACCCTAAATCGTGCCGTTGCTCCTTGTCCACCACCACCTTCCCTCTAGGCCGCTGGCCGACCACCACCACCGTTATCGTTCCTCCTCCCAAAACCACCAGCATCTCCTCCACAAACGCTCGACTCCCATCACCCTGACATCCCGACAGCACCCACACCACACCTCCCTCAGCCTGCGCCACCCTAACCGGGCCACGCTCCATGGTAACTCCGACCACCTGACTGCCGGACTTTCCTTCCAGCCACCTCACCCGGACGGCCACCAATCCCCATCACCTCCACCGTTAGGACCACCAACGTCAACCAAGAAACAAATAGGGGAGAAGAAATCCTCACCTGCGCCGCGGTTCCCGAGAGCACGCCCGCCACCGCAACCCTGCCCAAGTCTCCGTCGACCTCCGGTTCCGCCGATCTGAGCCAGAAGTCGGTAGAGCCGCACCTGGCAACACCTCCGACTTGGCACACCTCTCCCGTGTTGTAAAACCCCTAAATTTCTACTATATTTTTTACTAATATTTGTACGGATTTAAAATTTTGTATTGTACGTCGCGTAGTCGTATTTTACGTCGCGCACGAAATTTTATTTTTGCTCGATGAGTGCGAATATGTGCGAGCGTACATATTTTTAGAAAAACATTTTTTTCTTATTTTTATACTTTCAAAATAATATATGTAATATGTCCTAAATTTATGATTTTATTTATGTAAAGCCTTTTATGTAGAATAATTAATACTCTTAGTGCATGCACATATTTCATAAATATCTTGCTAGTTTATTTTAAATAAAAATATAATTTTTGAGATTTATTAATATAAATATTTTATTATTCGAAAAGATATTTAAAAATATTTATTATTTTTGAAATTATTATTATTGGTATTTTGAAAAATATATTTGGAAGTTATTGTGGCCATTTAAATCTTGATTTAATTTTTGGATTGTTTAAATAGATTAAATTAGTAACTATATTTGAAATTTGATTTATTTTAAACTAGAGGGATATGATTTAAAATTTGATTTGTATTTGAAATTGGATTTTGATTTAAATTGGATTGTATTTAGATTGGATTTGATTTTAAATTAAATTAGGAATCATCTATTTTGGGTTTTAAATCTATTCCAAATCCAAATCATTATCTAAGTGGGAATTTCCACATCCTATAAATAGGCAGGTACTCCTCCACATTATTCTTCCATAATTTCCACAACCCAAAGATCCGTGCATCGTGTCTGTGTTACCCTCAGCCCATAATCTTATTCCAATTTACATATACATTTATGTTCCCGTGTCGGACACACCCCGACACCAAATCCCAATTCCTAACCTAGCTCTAACCCTAACCCCGTCCCCGCCTGCTGCTCGAACCTGGCGGCATCTCCATCCCGTACCCGACCTTCCATCCCGACTCCCGACCATCACCACCAGGACATAACCCTCTCTGCCATCATCCCCGACTCCCGACCACCACCAATGCCACAAGAATCACCACTGCCACCACGTCACCAAATCCGCCACCACCATTGCCATCGGCCACCCACCAAAAATCCCCAAGACTCCCACGGCACCGATCACCACCGCTAGCGCCACACCGAGACCACCGCCACTCCCAACTCCACCACAGCCGAAGACCCGACCTGACCTCGACCAACTGTCACCACCACCGTCGACAAAACCACCTTTATCATCATCCCCACCGCGGCCACCGGCCGTAGGCCGGTCGTTTTCCCCACAGCCACCAAGCAAAGGGAAAAGAAAAATTTAAAAACCTAAACCTAATCGACTCACCTTCGCGCCGCCGAGCGCCCTTCGCCGTCCCCGGCGATCGCCGCCCGTGTCCACCGAAACCCCTCTTCTAAAACGACCCTCCGCTCAGCCGAGAACCGCCGTGTGCCCTAGCTTCGAACTCCTCCGCCGCGCCAAGTCTCTTCCGGCGCCGCACCGCCACCGCCATCCTCGCCTTCTCGCCGCCGCCCCATGGTCGAAACCCCTTCCCGATCCTTCTCTTCCCAGCACGTCGCCGGTAGATCCGCCGCCCCGCGAATAGCGCCGCCGGAGCGATAAACCCCGACGACCCATCTCCCCTCTTCCGGCAAGCTTTGCCGCCTCGCAACCCGATCAGCCTCACCCGGCCATCTTCGTGCGCCGACCCATCGCCTAGCGCTCCGCCGGCCGACTCGAACTCCGAGTCTCCCCCGCCACCCTCTCGAACTCTTTTCTCTCACTCCCTCTCTCCAATTCTCTTCTCCCTTTCCTTTTTTGGTTGGTTCAGTGCTGTGGGAGAACAGCTCCTTCTTATGTCATTTTATTACCATTTTTTTTGTAGTTGTTTTATTTGGTTTAATTTATTTATTATTTTCTTGTTTGTGTTAGCTACTGTATTGTGTATTATGTAATCCAAATATTATTATTATTGTTATTATTATTATTATTATTTTATTTTATTGTTATTATTAATATTATTATTGTTTCATTATTATACTTATTTCATTATTAGTATTAGTACTATTATTAGTACATTATTAGTTGTTTTCATTAACAGAATATTTTGTAAGTACAGTATTAATAATAATATTATTATTATTATTCTCATTATTATTATTATTATTTGTCATCATTATTATTGTTTGCTAAAGATAGTTATTATTATTATTATTCTCATTATTTTTATTATGATTATTGTTGTTGTTAATGCAAAACTATCTATTTGCTAAATAATAGTATTTATAAAAGTTTTAGGAAAATATTATTTTTGACTAAAAGGAAACAACTATTTTGATTTTAAGTTTGTATTTATATAAATATTTTGATCCATAAAATAGAGTTTCCACTATAACAAATATTTTCTAAAATATTGTTATATTATTTTGTATTGTTATGTCTTTTAGTTTAAAAACTATATTTGACAGAAACTAGTTTTAGCCTAAATTGCTTCTTATATTTTCAAGTAATTATTTGTAAAATTTTGGAATAAAGGAAAAACATAGCTTTATTTACAATTGATTTCCAAATATAGTTTTCAGTAATTTACTAAAATATTTATTAAATATTTTAACTGCGTAGAGTTTTTCAATATATATTTTCTAGAATAAATATAGATATTTATCTATATCAATTCTATTTTGTATATCAAATCTTGTCCGTGACTAAGCCCATTACTCATTTCCTTCAACCAATTTTGGTCAACCTTATGTCATTCCAAGCTAACTTGACCGTCCTAGACCCAATAGAACTGACCATGCCACCAACCGAGGTCCCCATGCATAGTTGTTGCACCAAAGTCGCGGTTCATGCCAGCTTGATCATCGTAGCACAACAGGCGTCCTATCAGGCAAGACACCTAGCCATTTGCTGTTTAATTATTTTAGCTCATATTTCATGTATGTTCATTATTTTCTTTATGCAAAATAAACTGTGATACATGGCATAACCTGTTAGAATTTACTGTTCAGTTTCTTGCTATGTATTATTTTCTTACACATTAAACCTAGATTTAAGGGACCACCTTTATGTATTGCATTCATGGCCTTGATACGTTGTACCACAAAGTTGTGTGGCGCATGTAGAACTCAGAAGTGCGTGATTGGCTGGCCACCTGTACGTACAAGCCGTGCGATAGGAATAACCGCTAATAGAGGTTGCATGCTAGTTTGACTTAGCTGTTATAGAGTTAGCATTGGGCGGAAAGAACATGATTGGAAGTTGACTACCACCCTATCTATCGTAGACTCGCTCGCTACTGAGGAACGATAGGTAGACTATATGCTATAGACTCGCTCGATACTGAGGAATAGTATATGGTGTTGTGACTCGCTACTGAGGTACTGTATCGGTATTTTCTTGACTTGACGGGGTAGTCATGCGACCATGAACTGTTCTTAAAACTGCATCCACTTAGACTGGTTAGGCTACCCTTATCCGTTAGGTACGAGTACCTTTGGTTTGGGTACTTGTATCTGACCGTAGCTTGGAACAATATCTTGTCGCGGATTAGTTCGTCACATCTTGTCCTTGTTTGGCTGTAGGTGTGGCTTACTACTTCGATGAGAAGGTATTGAACCTTGGTGGGGTCCGAATACAATATTGGATTCGTAGCATGGGAAGATACGTTACCGTAAATTAGTTTACCATCTCCTGTCCTTGTTTGGTTGGGGGGATGGTACGCTCGTTCAGTAGGTGCGTATTAGACCATGTTATAATTCGATTGACTTATTTATTTGAGCAATATTTATTCAGTTTATATGGCATGATATTATGTGTCTTGTTACGTCCTTCTGAGGACCTGGTTATCTCTCCAGGTGTGTGCTATTGTCTTTCACAGGTGTTCTAGCTCTAGCCGTGTTCATCGCCATTTCTTCGAGGATGATTGTATTTGGATCGTCTTCGCTTCGCTCGCCAAAATCTTTCTTTTGCTTATCATGTATTTTTTTCATAGTTGGTAGTGGATTTGTCTCCGCCCAACTACATGTACCAAATGACAATATCATAGTTGGTTATATGATATCTTCTATTCATTTATATTGTGTGGATAAGATTAGTTATGGTTCTACTACATTTTACAGCTTATGTATCCATACGAGGCCTATGTACTTCGTATGAATACAGCTGGCATGTCTACGTTCCTAGTCCTACGTATTTTGGGACTGGGGCGTTACATGTTTTTGTCGTGGCCCATGCAGGTCTAGATAAATTGTTTGGTTACTTTACCGTACCAAGCAAGCCTGCGTATAGGATTAGAAGTCTAGGACCTCATCCACATACTTGACCTCTTTTCTTGATTTTATCTACCGTTTGACTCATCAATTGCATCTTGCTTGCTTCCTTCCATCCCTATCCTTATCATTCCTTCGTGCTTGCTAGAAATTGACCCTACTAGTTATTTGTCCCAAAACACCATTAGTTTAATTTTTTAAGTTAGGTAGAATACCTTATGAACTAGCAACCCCTTTGACCTAGGGACCTATATTAGCAAGCTTCTTAGATCCTAGAATCAAGAGGATCTAACCCGTCTAGCCAACCAAGGACTGGGACAAAAAGACTATAGGACAACTGTATGACTTAGAATCATTCTACCTTCTCTAGATCTTAGTCTCCCGTGCCTTTGTATTTACTATTTTGACTAATGATGCTAATGTAGCCTAGTTTTTGCAAGCTTATTCTTTATCGAGCTTGTCCAAGACATATGTTAATTGGGTCGCTCCCACTAACATATTGTCTAATCAGAACCGGTGCATGATGGTCTGATCAACCGAGTGCACTTTGGTTCGCTTTGTCTATCGTTCTACGTAGATGGGGACATAATTAAACTTTGCCCTTACAATCCTATCCATGTGCCTTGACAATTCTTTTGAAATTATTCGATCCACTTTGAATCACGTATTCGTATTCGATAACGCCTCCTTCGAACTCTACAATGCTTTCGTCTTCACCTATTTTAGGAGGACGGAAGCGTTGTGCTAGAAATTCCTCTAGCTATCCTATCACCTAATGACCATTATCACTCGATGTTGCCATATCTTTGTCTTGAACTACTCGACCTTTCCCTCTACCCTAATTCTACCATTTTGACTTTCTAATCACTTGAATTTAAGAGTGATTACAATAATCTCTTAATCGTATCCTCAACCTAGACTACGACCATATAAACTTCGAACCTTTCTATCTACCGTTGTGCCCTCTCACCCCCTACTAATTCTTAATTTCGAGGACGAAATTCTTTTAAGTTGGATAGGATGTAAAACCCCTAAATTTCTACTATATTTTTTATTAATATTTGTACGGATTTAAAATTTTGTATTGTACGTCGCGTAGTCGTATTTTACGTCGCGCACGAAATTTTATTTTTACTCGACGAGTGCGAATATGTGTGAGCGTACATATTTTTAGAAAAACATTTATTTCTTATTTTTATAGTTTCAAAATAATATATGTAATATTTCCTAAATTTATGATTTATTTTATGTAAAGCCTTTTATGTAGAATAATTAATACTCTTAGTGCATGCACATATTTCATAAATATCTTGCTTGTTTATTTTAAATAAAAATGTAATTTTCGAGATTTATTAATATTAATATTTTATTATTCGAAAAGATATTTAAAAATATTTATTATTTTCAAAATTATTATTATTGGTATTTTGAAAAATATATTTGGAAGTTATTGTGGCCATTTAAATCTTGATTTAATTTTTGGATTGTTTAAATAGATTAAATTAGTAACTATATTTGAAATTTGATTTATTTTAAACTAGAGGGATATGATTTAAAATTTGATTTGTATTTGAAATTGGATTTTGATTTAAATTGGATTGTATTAGATTGGATTTGATTTTAAATTAAATTAGGAATCATCTATTTTGGGTTTTAAATCTATTCCAAATCCAAATCACTATCTAAGTGGGAATTCCCACATCCTATAAATAGGCAGGTACTCCTCCACATTATTGTTCCACAATTTCCACAACCCAAAGATCCGTGCATCGTGTCTGTGTTACCCTCAGCCCATAATCTTATTCCAATTTACATATACATTTATGTTCCCGTGTTGGACACACCCCGACACCAAATCCCAATTCCTAACCTAGCTCTAACCCTAACCCCGTCCCTGCCTGCTGCTCGAACCCGGCGGCATCTCCATCCCGTACCCGACCTTCATCCCCGACTCCCGACCATCACCACCAGGACATAACCCTCTCTGCCATCATCCCCGACTCCCGACCACCACCAATGCCACAAGAAGCACCACTGCCACCACGTCACCAAATCCGCCACCACCATTGCCATCGGCCACCCACCAAAAATTCCTAAGACTCCCACGGCACCGATCACCACCGCCAGCGCCACACCGAGACCACCGCCAATCCCAACTCCACCACAGCCGAAGACCCGACCTGACCTCGACCAACCGTCACCACCACCGACGACAAAACCACCATCATCATCATCCCCACCGCG
This sequence comes from Iris pallida, assembly GCA_029216955.1. Taxonomy (NCBI): domain Eukaryota; kingdom Viridiplantae; phylum Streptophyta; class Magnoliopsida; order Asparagales; family Iridaceae; genus Iris; species Iris pallida. The sequence goes on along the minus strand of JANAVB010007397.1, from coordinate 8,688,482 downwards.
GCAACCGGCCAGAGGTCGGTCGTTTTCCCCACAGCCACCAAGCAAAGGGAAAAGAAAATTTTAAAAACCCAAACCTAACCGACTCACCTTCGCGCAGCCGAGCGCCCTTCGCCGTCCCCGACGATCGCCGCCCGTGTCTACCGAAACCCCTCTTCTAAAACGACCCTCCGCTCAGCCGAGAACCGCCGTGTGCCCTAGCTTCGAACTCCTCCGCCGCGCCGAGTCTCTTCCGGCGCCGCACCGCCACCGCCATCCTCGCCTTCTCGCCGCCGCCCCATGGTCGAAACCCCTTTCCGATCCTCGCCGGTAGATCTGCCGCCCCACGAATAGCGCCGCCGGAGCGATGAGCCCCGACGACCCATCTTCCCTCTTCCGGCAAGCTTCGCCGCCCCGCAACCCGATCAGCCTCATCCGGCCATCTTCGTGCGCCGACCCATCGCCCAGCACTCCGCCGGCCGACCCGAACTCTGAGTCTCCCCCGCCGCCCTCTCGAACTCCTTTCTCTCACTCCCTCTCTCCAATTCTCTTCTCCCTTTCCTTTTTTGGTTGGTTCAGTGCTGTGGGAGAACAGCTCCTTCTTATGTCTTTTTATTACCATTTTTGTTGTTGTTGTTTTATTTGGTTTTTATTTATTTATTATTTTCTTGTTTGTGTTAGCTACTGTATTGTGTATTATGTAATCCAAATATTATTATTATTATTATTATTATTATTATTATTATTTTATTGTTATTATTAATATTATTTTTGTTTCATTGTTATACTTATTTCATTATTAGTATTAGTATTATTATTAGTACATTATTAGTTGTTTTCAATAACAGAATATTTTGTAAGTACAGTATTAATAATAATAATATTATTATTATTATTCTCATTATTATTATTATTTGTCATCATTATTATTATTTGCTAAAGATAGTTATTATTATTATTATTCTCATTATTTTTATTATGATTATTGTTGTTGTTACTTGCAAAACTATCTATTTACTAAATAATAGTATTTATAAAATTTTTAGGAAAATATTATTTTTGACTAAAAGGAAACAACTATTTTGATTTTAAGTTTGTATTTATATAAATATTTTGATCCATAAAATAGAGTTTCCACTATAACAAATATTTTCTAAAATATTGTTATATTATTTTGTATTGTTATGTCTTTTAGTTTAAAAACTATATTTGACAGAAACTAGTTTTAGCCTAAATTGCTTCTTATATTTTTAAGTAATTATTTGTAATATTTTGGAATAAAGGAAAAACATAGCTTTATTTACAATTGATTTCCAAATATAGTTTTCAGTAATTTACTAAAATATTTATTAAATATTTTAACTGCATAGAGTTTTTCAATATATATTTTCTAGAATAAATATAGATATTTATCTATATCAATTCTATTTTGTATATCAAATCTTGTCCGTGACTAAGCCCATTACTCATTTCCTTCAACCAATTTTGGTCAACCTTATGTCATTCCTAGCTAACTTGACCGTCCTAGACCCAATGGAACTGACCATGCCACCAACCGAGGTCCCCATGCATAGTTATTGCACCAAAGTCGCGGTTCATGCCAGCTTGATCATCGCAGCACACCAGGCGTCCTATCAGGCAAGACACCTTGCTATTTGCTGTTTAATTATTTTAGCTCATATTTCATGCATGTTCATTATTTTTTTATGCAAAATAAACTGTGATACATGGCATAACCTGTTAGAATTTACTGTTCAGTTTCTTGCTATGTATTATTTTTTTACACATTAAACCTAGATTTAAGGGACCACCTTTGTGTATTGCATTCATGGCCTTGACACGTTGTACCATAAAATTGTGTGGCGCATGTAGAACTCGGAAGTGCGTGATTGGCTGGCCACCAGTACGTACAAGCCGTGTAATAGGAATAACCGCTAATAGAGGTTGCATGCTAGTTTGACTTAGCGGTTATAGAGTTAGCATTGGGCGGGAAGAACATGATTGGAAGTTGACTACCACCCTATCTATCGTAGACTCGCTCGCTACTAAGGAACGATAGGTAGACTATATGCTATAGACTCGCTCGATACTGAGGAATAGTATATGGTGTTGTGACTCGCTACTGAGGTACTGTATCGATAGTTTCTTGACTTAACCGTGTAGTCATGCGACCATGAACTGATCTTAAAACTGCATCCACTTAGACTGGTTAGGCTACCCTTATCCGTTAGGTACGAGTACCTTTGGTTTGGGTACTTGTATCTGACCGTGGCTTGGAACAATATCTTGTCGCGGATTAGTTCATCACATCTTGTCCTTGTTTGGTTGTAGGTGTGGCTTACTACTTCGATGAGAAGGTACAGAACCTTGTTGGGGTCCGGATACCATATTGGATTCGTAGCATGGGTTACCGTGAATTAGTTTACCATCTCCTGTCCTTGTTTGGTTGGAGGGATGGTACGCTCGTACAGTAGGTGCGTATTGGACCATGTTATAATTTGATTGACTTATTTATTTGAGCAATATTTATTCAGTTTATATGGCATGATATTATGTATCTTGTTACGTCCCTCTGAGGACCTGGTTATCTCTCCAGGTGTGTGCGATTGTCTTTCACAGGTGTTCTAGCTCTAGCCGTGTTCATCGCCATTTCTTCGAGGATGATTGCATTTGGACCGTCTTCGCTTCGCTCGCCAAAATCTTTTTTTTGCTTATCATGTATTTCTTTTCATAGTTGGAAGTGGATTTGTCTCCGTCCAACTACATGTACCAAATGACAATATCATAGTTGGTTAAATGATATCTTCTATTCATTTATATTGTGTGGATGTGATTAGTTATGGTTCTACTGCATTTGACAGCTTATGTATCTATACGAGGCCTATGTACTTCATATAAATACAGCTGGCATGTCTGCGTTCCTAGTCCTACGTATTTTGGGACTGGGGCGTTATACGTGTACCGCCCGACGGCAGTGCCGGCGGCGCGCCTCCTCCGCCAGACCAGTACTGCGCCGGCGGTGACCAAGCACAGACGCCGTCGCGTCCCGACGTCTTCCGACCACGTGGACCTCCTCCGCGAGTCAGCCCGCAGTCACCGCGTGGCTCTCCCACCCGCTTCGCCGAGCTCCGCCGGTTCCCGACGCCCAGATCTACGACACCGTCGTCGCCACCTCCACGAACGCGTGAGCCGCTGCGCCCTTCGACCTAGGGCGGAGCACCGCTCCCGCCGCCTGGAGCAGCGCAACCGCCGCCTCTTCGTTACAGCTCCGGCGAAACCCTCCATCGTCGCCGCCCACATCTGCCTCCGGCACCCGGCGATCGCGCTACCCAGGAGCGCCCCAGCCGAAACCCCCTTTCCGCCGGGTCCACCGCCCCCTCCGACAACCCTCTCGCCGTGCTCCCTCCGCGAGCTGGCCGCCGCCAACACCTCTCCGCGGCAGCCCCGCCTGAGCCGCCATCCGCCGGTAAGATCTCGCCTCCATCTCTCCTCTTCAACCCCTTCTTCCCTTCCTTCACACTTCCCCTCTTTTTTCTTTTTCAACTACTCGTTTGGAGCTGAACTATTAAAGTTTTATTAATATTTATTAATATTGTTACTATTTGTTAATTTGTTAATATTATTCTTATTATTATTATTCATATTATCACATTATTTAGTTCTATTATTAATATTACTATCATTATTTATTTATTAGTAGTATTATTACTATTACTATTATTATTACATTATTAGTATTATTTGAATATTTTTATGACTATGATTTTTATTATTATTAAATGATTTCCTGTTTATTTAAATAAATAAAATAATATTTCCCAAAATTATTTTGAACAAACACTCAAAAGTCCTAATAAATTTTTTTCTATATTTTAAAATATTTTGACTAACAAACATTTACCTTTCTACGATATGTATATTATATATATATTTTATATTATATATATTTTTTAAATGTTTGAGTTAGCCTAAAAACGAATTTTGATTATTCATCTAAACGTATATTTGACTAGTAACAATGTAAAATTTCAAATTAGATATATATCTAAAGTATTTTCAACAATTTACATAAAAATATTTTAGAAAGTTTGTGTACGTAATCTCCACAAAATTCTTCCAATTATCCCCATTACTCATGACTAATTATGCTTTTCCTATTTTCTCGCAAATTCGGACCCCTTCACATTGACCACGGCTAATGGGCAAACAAGACTTGTCGGACTATCACATCACATCAGACGACACACCAGGCAGGACACCTTGCCTTTACTGTTAATTTCTTGCTCAATATCATGTATGCTTTTTCTTTATGTTGTTCTTTCAAAATTATATAGATACAAATTATTATATTTTATACAAATGGCTTAGAGTTAAGGGACCACCGTATGTGCATCTCATAAACTGTCACGCTGTGCCACGGATTGTGTGTGAGTGGTGAGTCGCATATAGCTTCGGGCTTGCGTACCGACCGTACATCGGTGCGTACAGGCCGTGCGTTAGGATATAACTGTCAATAGACTGTGTAGAAGACTTGGCGGTTATTAAGGATTAAACAGTGTCGTGGAGACAACGCATGTATAGTATCATTGGGGGGAGGGGACAGTTATTAGCGTAGGGGCTATATTTTATTTTTACACACATTTTAGGCCGAGGGTGAATCTCATGAGCACTACTTTCTTCCCAGGCCGATAGCGTCTCGGATGAGCGCTACTTGCTGGCCACTCTCTATTACTTGCTTGCGTGAATCCGTTACAGCCCCTGCGTAGAACGTTGTCCTCAAAGTGCATATCACCTAGAATGGGTAGGAACCTTTACTCATACATACTTTTCTGTTGAACTTATTTATTCAGTTTATCGGCATGATATTATGTGTCTTGTTACGTCCCTCTGAGGACCTGGTTTTTTGCCAGATGTGTGTTTTCGTGATCTCTTGCAGGTGCTCTAGCTAAGGCCATTCCTTCCTCCGTGATGATTGCTCTTGGACTCGCCACTTGCTCTCGCTTGCTAAATTCTTTCTTTGTATAATTTTTTCCATATTTAATTTAGTTGGAAGTGGACTTTGTCTCCACCCGACTATTGTGTACATGACAAACTCAAAGTTGCTTTTTATCATTATTTATCTTTGTGGATGAGATTTAGTGTCTTGGCTTTCTACATTTACAGCTTATGTATATATACGAGTCGTATATTTAATCGTATGTATACAGCTGGCATGATACGTATCTAGTCTCAAGTATTTGGGACTGGGGCGTTACATATTTTTGTGGTAGCCCATGTAGGTCAAGTTTGCCGTTTCGGTTACATGACTATACCGAACGGGCCTGCAATATAGGATTAGAGTCTAAAATCTCATCCACCTACTTGACATCCTTTCTTGACTTCAAATTTCGAACTCTCGTTCGACCTCCTTGAATTGCATCTTGCTTGACTCCTTCTACCGTAAATTTCTTAGTTTCGTGTTTAGTAAGATGACTACACTAGTATATGCCCATAGGTTAAACACATGGCTAGATAGATTGCATTGACAATTAATATCCATTGAGGTTATATTTAAGTATAAAGACATTTATTTTTCCTAGAGATATGATGGTTTAGTTAATTCCAAGTTGGGTAGTAGCATATTACCGCCATCAAAGGATAGTTGAAATTTTACTTTAAATTCACAAGGTGGTATACACAAGAGGATAGCTAGATCGAGAAAGCAGTTTTTTTATGAATTTTGAAATTGTGAAATAGTTATGGTTTATTAGGGATATGAAATCAATTTGAGAGATATCTTGAGTTTTTTTATATTGTGACACTTGATTTACGGTTAACTTTAAGTTGGATATCTCGAGATTTTTTAGAGTTTAAATTATGATTTTGTAGATGACTAGAGAGACGAAAGTTTAGAAGAGAAAGAACATGAGGCTTTAAAAATTTGCGCGTACGATTTATAAGTTTATTAAATTTTGAAGAGATGATGGAAAAAAAAATTAAATTTTTTTTTGGAAGATATCGACTTTGAAGGAAAAAATTCAAATTTCAAATTTTGTCCTATGATCTATGATTTATAGAATTATTTAAATTTCGAGTTTACGGCCTTTTATTATGGATATTTAAATTTTAGTAAAAAGCATGTTCACTTTGCGATATACAAGGACTATTTCGTGATTGATTAGAGATTTCAATTAAATTGACAGTCTAAGATAACTGGTAATGATGGCGGAGTATCTTGAAAATTTTATTGAGAACTGTTGAGGAACTTGAAATTTGAAATTAGATCATATATTGGTAGAGGACCAAGAAGCAAGCAAATGGGATCCAAGTATTACTCATTAATTGCCATGATAGTCGTATATACTCGGGTATAGATAGTCATCGACCAAACCGATGAACATATCTTGACCCACTCGCCCTTCCCTCAAATCTAGATCTTTATTCGTGACCATCTAAATGTTTGAACTTATAAATTATTGGAATCATTCCTTTGACCATACCCTTATCTATGAGATTTATTTTTTCTTCTAGAAACTGTACTCCAAATTTATTTTACCTTGATTTGTTAGAATCTAAGTTATCTTTATTTCATGCTTTAGCTCTGTCATTTATTTTGTTCGTTGATCATTATCTCATGAACTCCCACTCTCTATTTTAAATTCTTTTGTGGCCTTTACCGTGACTTGGGTATTTGGGGCACAACACTAGACTTTTCCATCCCATAATGCAAGACCTAAACGAGCCCACCTTCATGTAGGTATATCACGTACCACTAAAACACGTCTCCTTGTAATCTAATTTCATATTGCGACTTTCGGGTCAAAAAGACTGGACTCTAATCCCTACCGTGAAAGCAATATACTTTTAACTATAGATGAGACTCGACCTCGACTCCATTCTTTCGACCCGATATACGATTTTGTTCTACTTAATTCCTTACATGCTTAAATCTTTATTGCTGGACCTATCACACCATTAGTTTAATTCTTGTAAGTTGAGTAGAATATCTCATGACCTAACCAACATTTTTGTGGACCACATTGATAGGTTCACTTGGACCATAGAATTCAGTAGACCCTAACTTATCTAGTCAACCAAGCCGACTGCATAGGCCCAAATTTTGGGCGGAACTTAGATTTTATAAGATCTTGGACTAATTGATTTCTTTCATCGTTACCCTTTACTTATTATTTTAATTACCTACGATGCTAAAATAGCCTAGTTTTTGCAAGCCTATTCCTTAATCAAGCTTGTTCAAGACATATGTTATTTGGGTCGCTCCCACTAACATATTGTCTAATCAAAATCGGTGCATGATAGTCTGATCAACCGAGTGCACTTTGGTTCGCTTTTATCTACCGTCATACGTGGATGGGGACAAAGCTAAACTTGCCCTCTAGAATCCCATCCACGACTGCCTTAACAATTCCTTTGAAGTTATTCGATCGTCTTTGAATCACGTATTCGTATTCGATAACGCCTCCTTCGAACTCTATATTGCTTTCACCTTCACCTATTTTGGAAGGACGATGGCGTTATATTAGAACTTCCTCTAACTGTCCTATCACCATGACCATTACCACCCAATGTAACTATATCTTCATCCTAACTACTCGACCTTTCCCTCAACCCTAAATCTACAAACTTGACTTTCTAATCACTTGAACTTAAGAAGTGATTACAATCGTCTCTTAATCAGATCCTCAATCTAGACTACGACCAAGGAACCCTTCTACCGTTGTGCCTTCTCACCCCCCACGAATTCTTAATTTCGAGGACGAAATTCTTTTAAGTTGGGTAGGATGTAAAATCCCTAAATTTCTACTATTTTTTAATTTATTTAATTTTGGTACCGATTTAAAATTTTGTATTGTACGTCGCATAGTCGTATTGTACGTCGTACACGAAATTTCATTTTTCGTAATTGCTCGACGAGTGCGAATATGTGCGAGCATACATATTTTTATAAAAACATTTTTCTTATTTTTATAGTTTTAAAATAATATATGTAATATTTAATTTAGCTATCAAAATTTTCTAAATTTATAATTTTATTTATGAAAAGCCTTTTATTTAGAATAAATAATATTCTTAGTGCATACATATATTTCATAAATATTTTGCTAGTTTATTTTACATAAAATATAATTTTCGAGATTTATAAATATTGATATTTTATTATTCAAAAAGATATTTAAAAATATTAATGTAATTTTTGAAATTATTATTATTAGAATTTTTGGAAAATATATTTCAAAATTATTGTGAAGATTTAAATCTAGATTTAAATTGTGGATTTATTTAGATAGTTAATATTTGAAATTTGATTTTTGATTTTGAACTAAAATTTAATTAGATTTAAATTTAATTTGTATTTGGATTTGGATTGATTTTAAATTAAATTGGAAAATATCTAATTGGGTTTAAACTACTCCTAATCATTATCCAACTGGAAAGTTCCTTATCCTATAAATAGGCAGGTACTCCTCCATAAAATTTTATTTCTCCACAAATTCTACCATAATGTGCGTGCATCGTGTCTGTGCCCATCCGTTCTTATTCCATAATATACAGATACATTGTTTCTTCTCCCCGTGTCCACAACCCGGACACGAAATACTCCTGTCACATAGCCCATTGAACACATCCCCCTAGTCTCTAACCTAACCCGAACCCTAAATCGTGCCGCTGCTCCTTGTCCACCACCACCATCTTCCCTTTAGGCCGCTGGCCGACCACCACCACCATTATCGTTCCTCCTCCCAAAACCACCAGCATCTCCTCCACAAACGCTCGACCCCCATCACCCTGACATCCCGACAGCACCCACAACATACCGCCCTCAGCCTGCGCCACCTTAACCGGGCCACGCCCCATGGTAACTTCGACCACCTGACCACCGAACTTCCCTTCCAGCCACCTCACCCGGACGGCCACCAACCCCCATCACCTCCACCGTTAGGACCACCAACATCAACCAAGAAACAAATAGGGGAGAAGAAACCCTCACCTCCGCCGCGGTTCCCGAGAGCACGCCCGCCACCGCAACCCTGCCCAAGTCGTCATCGACCTCCGTTCCGCCGATCTGAGCCAGAAGTCAGTAGAGTCGCACCTGGCAACACCTCCGACTTGGCACACCTCTCCCGTGCACCGCCCGACGGCAGCGCCGGTGGCGCGCCTCCTCCGCCAGACCAGTACTGCGCCGGCGGCAACCAAGCACAGACGCCATCGCGTCACGACGTCTTCCGACCACGTGGACCTCCTCCGCGAGTCAGCCAGCAGTCGCCGCGTGGCTGTCCCACCGGCTTCGTCGAGCTCCGCCGGTTCTCGATGCCCAGATCTACGACACCGTCGCCGCCACCTCCACGAACGCGTGAGCCGCTGCGCCCTTCGACCTAGGGCGGAGCAACGCTCCTGCCGCCTGGAGCAGCGTGACCGCCGCCTCTTCGTTACAGCTCTGGCGAAACCCTCCATCGCCGCCGCCCACATCTGCCTCCGGCGCCCGGCGACCGCGCCACCCAAGAGCGCCCCAGCCGAAACCCCCTTTCCGCCGGGTCCACCGCCCCCTCCGATAACTCTCTCGCCCTGTTCCCTCTGCGAGCTAGCCGCCGCCCACACCTCTCCGCGGCAGCCCCGCCTGAGCCACCGTCCGTCGACCGCCGGTAAGATCTCGCCTCCATCTCTCCTCTTCAACCCCTTCTTCCCTTCCTTCACACTTCCCCTCTTTTTTCTTTTTCAACTACTCGTTTGGAGCTAAACTGTTAAAGTTTTATTAATATTTATTAATATTGTTACTATTTGCTAATTTGTTAATATTATTCTTATTATTATTATTATTATTATTATTATTATTATTATTATTATTATCACATTATTTAGTTCTATTATTAATATTACTATCATTATTTATTTATTAGTAATATTATTACTATTACTATTATTATTACATCATTAGTATTATTTAAATATTTTTATGACTATGATTTTTATTATTATTAAATTATCTCCTGTTTATTTAAATAAATAAAATAAAATTTCCCAAAATTATTTTGAACAAACACTCAAAAGTCCTAATAAATTTTTTCCTATATTTTAAAATATTTTGACTAACAAACATTTACCTTTCTATGATATGTATATTATATATATATTTTATATTATATATATATATTTTACATGTTTGAGTTAGCCTAAAAATGAATTTCGATTATTCATCTAAAGGTATATTTGACTAGTAACAATGTAAAATTTTAAATTAGATATATATATAAAGTGTTTTCAAGAATTTACATAAAAATATTTTAGAAAGTTTGTGTACGTAATCTCCACAAAATTCTTCCAATTATCTCCATTACTCATGACTAATTATGCTTTTCCTATTTTCTCGCGAATTCGGACCCCTTCACATTGACCATGGCTAATGGGCAAACAGGACTTGTCGGATTATCACATCACATCAGACGACACACCAGGCAAGACACCTTGCCTTTACTGTTTAATTTCTTGCTCAATATCATGTATGCTTTTTCTTTATGTTGTTCTTTCAAAATTATATAGATACAAATTATTATATTTCATACAATTGGCTTAGAGTTAAGGGACCACCGTATGTGCATCTCATAAACTGTCACGATGTGCCATGGATTGTGTGTGAGTGGTGAGTCGCATATAGCTTCGGACTTGCGTACCGATCGTACATCGGTGCGTACAGGCCGTGCGTTAGGATATAACTGTCAATAGATTGTGTAGAAGACTTAGCGGTTATTAAGGATTAAACAGTGTCGTGGAGACGACGCATGTATAGTATCATTGGGGGAGGGGACAGTTATTAGCATAGGGACTATATTTTATTTTTATACACATTTTGGGCCGAGGGTGACTCTCATGAGCACTACCTTCTGTCCAGGCCGATAGCGTCTCGGATGAGCGCTACTTGCTGGCCATTCTCTATTACTTGCTTGCGTGAATTCGTTACAGCCCCTGCGTAGAACGTTGTCCTCAAAGTGTATATCACCTAGAATGGATAGGAACCTTTACTCATGCATACTTTTCTGTTAAACTTATTTATTCAGTTTATCGGCATGATATTATGTGTCTTGTTACGTCCCTCTGAGGACCTGGTTTTTTGCCAGGTGTGTGTTTTCGTGATCTCTTGCAGGTGCTCTAGCTAAGGCCATTCCTTCCTCCGTGATGATTGCTCTTGGACTCGTCACTTTCTCTCGCTTGCTAAATTCTTTCCTTGTATAATTTTTTCCATATTTAATTTGGTTGGTAGTGGACTTTGTCTCTGCCCGACTATTGTGTACATGACAAACTCAAAGTTGCTTTTTTATCCTTATTTATCTTTGTGGATGAGATTTAGTATCTTGGTTTTCTACATTTACAGCTTATGTATATATACGATTCGTATATTTACTCGTATGTATACAGCTGGCATGATACGTATCTAGTCTCAAGTATTTGGGACGGGGACGTTACAGGCGGCGCTGTCCCCTGATTGGCGCCTGAGCATTGGCTTGAGTGTTCTCTACCGATTTCAGAATTGGTGAGGAGGGGGAAGTGGCTATAGAGCTTTTCTCCATGACTGGCACAACAGCAGTGATTGGTGTATTGGAGGACTTTGAAGTCTAGATGGCGCGTGCCTTGTTCTTGATAGCAACAACGGTGCGCTTGGCACCCCCTGTGCCAACCATTGCTTCATAGGGAGTTTGGTCGATTTTTACGACCAATGTCTTCTGCGTCATTCTGACCAACACAACATCGCATTGAGTTGTTACTTTCTCGTCAGAGGAGAAAGTCATCCACAGCAGAGTCGCCATTTTGTTTGCAAAAACAAAAGTGTTCCTTTACAAACTAGAAAAAAAGAATGTACAAGAGTACAATTGATATTCGGGGAAGTACAACTATATGAATCTGATCAGAAGATGATCACTTTATCCTTTGGACGATGCGATGCCGAAGAACAAAGCCGTTGGAGAGTGCTGCAGCAAGTGCTCAGGAGATTATGATCATTCGTCCTTTGAAAGTGATTTAAAACTCTATTTATAAAGTTCTAGAGATAACTGTTAAGTAGTTATCATGATTGGCACATGCTGCAAGTGGCGCACCATTTACCCCTTAGCGCGAACACTTTGTTGAACTGCTTGGACGTATGGCATGTTGTGATTGATATGCGCTTGGTCATGGGCAGTGTCACAGACACGTTCTTCGAGATTAATGGCATGTATGCCACATAATCTAACTACTTTATGATGATTTGATCAAATGGCGCCCACTGCTGGGTGGCACCAGACGCTACTTGCTGAGTGGTGCCACTGATTGATATGATACTAATGATCATCTCGCGCCAACTGTAGACGAAGCGAGACAACTGTTGGTCTTTTATGGCGGATCTGACACGTCTAACCAAATCTCCTCGAGCGCCACGTGCTCGGGATTCGACCAGATTTTTCCCGACTGACGTGCTGTCAATCATGATTGTAACTGTTTAGCTTCTCTAAGAAGATGGCCACGTGGCGGGTAGCGCCACTTGATGTATGGCGCCATATGATGTCTGGTACCATCTGATGACTGGCACCACTTGAAGATCTGAATGCTGGCGCTTCTTATGAGTAGTGCAGGGTACTGAGGGTACTTTTTAGGCTTATATACGTACCAAGACTAAAGGAAGTCTATTCCTTCAATGACGAAGATACCTTATAACTCTTCGAGATGTTGAAACAGAGCGACAAGATCAAGATGCCTGATCCAAAGCATCCTGATGAGGTAGACAGGGTAGGCGACGTGAGGTATTGTTACTACCATCGGTTCGTCAAGCATCCGACCCGAGATTGTTACATCTTGAAAAACTATATACAACGCATGATCAATATGAACGTCCTCTCGCTTGTTTATGAGGAGAAGACAATCTCGGCCAACATGGTGTCACTCCAATTTAGCACCTTACCACCTACTAAAGCTCAAGATGGCGTCATCCCTATCCCGAAGGTGACAATGGAAGTAATCAACCTTCCACCGACTCGCGACAACGTAAGTGGATTGATACCGCTCACCATATTTCGGAAATAGATCATGTGGGTTCATCCGGGTCTCGCTTCGGAACTGACCCAATCGGGGGTACATCCTACCTCCAAAAGCAAAGGCAAGAAGACCAAGTCTTGCCAAATTGTGACTTCCTCACCTAAGGAAGCACTTCATGTTCAGACGCATTTCCAACAGAACACTCAGCAAGAGGATGCTCCGATCGAAGTAACACCTCCCATCACCACTTCGGCTGTCCAAGGTGAAGGACCATCCCAACCTCCAGCGGCCAACAAACAAAAGCAGAAGAAGGCCCGTTTCGACAAGCCTTTACGAAAAGACAATGCTCCTGGGTTGACCAAATCCCACAACTTCGATATACGGGCACAGCTCGCCAGTACCCCAGCTCGGCTGTCCCTGTTCGAGCTTCTCCGTCTATCCAAAGATACTCGGGAGGCTCTATGTGAAGCCTTGAAGGACGCTGAGTCTTTCATCAGCTAGGTCAAGTAGCCTGAAGATGATCCAACAACATGTACACACTGTCATAGTGTAGGGGAGATCATCCCCAACATTACTTTCACTAAACAAGATATGCTACTCAAGAACAACCGACACAACAGACCGCTATACTACACAGGGTACGTCGGTGCCATCAAGGTAGATTGAATTCAGATTGACCTTGGATCTTCTCTTAGCATTATCCCCTGAAATCTGCTCCAGACATTGGGGATTCCGATGCATTGTCTGACGATATCCCATACTACAATCAGTGGCTTCAACGCTAGCAAGAGTGAACCACTAGGCAAGATTCGGCTGAAATATCATATCGGTGATCTCCAGACCGAGGTGACTTGCTATGTCGTAGATGCAGTCGTCAATTATAACATGATGTTGGGGTGCCCTTGGATATACGAATACATGGTGGTGTCGTCTACTCTCCACCAATGTATGAAATACGTATCCACCAACGGCAAAGTCAGGATGGAGTTTGCTGAAGTCGATCCCTTCAGAGGGATTGAGGCCTTTTTTACCAACTCCGATCTATACAAATCGATTCATCTGGATGATGAAATCAACAATGCCGATGACGAATCAGAAGCTAAAGCAGAGGCCAACCCTGAAGTAGAAATGATAACCAGTGCCCCTCTGAGGGTACGACTCAAGGGCAAACCCCCTCCGGCATCGGCCCCTATCGTAGTCAAGCTACACGGGAAGGCACCAGCCTCTCTGGTTAGAACAACTACTGAAGCACCTTTGAAGATTCGACTCAAGGGGAAACCTCCCCAAGTGTCGGCACCTCTCCTTTCAAAGTTGTACGGAAAAGCACCAGTCCTTGAAGCACCAGCGGAGGCACCTCTCAAAATACGGATCAAGGGGAGACCTCTCCAATCGTTGGCCCCTCTCGCCGTCAAGCTACAAGGAAAGGCACTAGTGTCTCTCTCAGTACAGGCTCAGGAGCCGATATGTGCCAAACTCCTGATGAACTCTCCCGAGTCGTCCAAGGCTACTCTGGTCCTCACTGATGAAGAAATGGGAGAGTACATATCTGCCAATGTCGATGCCCCATCTCTTGATGATGTAATTTTCTGGGACAATATCTCGTACTTTATTAATAAAAGGCTATCTGTGAATTATTCTAGTCTTCCACATTGGAATGCCATTTATACCCTAGATAATGCCTCACAGTCATTGTTAACACAAATAACGACTATCAATCATGTAAATCGAGCCATCATGTAACAAGGAGTCTGTTATATAGTCCCACTCCGGAACCAGGACTAGAAACCTAAAATCTTCGGTAAGGTCGAGCGCCATCAAGAACTCCTGCCTGTCGAACCAGAACCTGATACTGGCAGAGTACAAGTGTATCAGTACACCGATCAAGCAAAGTACCTCATCCAAAAGATGGGTTACGACTTAAAGAGCGGCCAAGGTCTAAACTATGGCAAAGGTCAGCGTCTTCCTTTGCGACTCCCTGTTCTAAAAGGGAAGTCGCAAGATTATTACCACCGCACTTGATGGGGGGTAGGCTATATCACACCTTCCATAACCCCCGAGAGTTCAGAGGCATAGGAGGCTATACACTCTCATTCATCTGAAACTTCAACTTGGGACTCCGACACCAACGTTGGTCCAATCTTCAGGAAAGTGTTATCAATCAACACGACATCTACACATCCTTCAGAAGAAGAAGACGACGATCAAACAGTAGAGTTCTTCGATGAAGAACCCTGGGTTTAACGCCTAGGGGCACAATGGAAATCTTGTTTCGAGCTACGAGAACCCCCCACTGAAGATGAAGTCGAACAGATTGACTTTGGGGTGAATCCTCGTCCAAACCCATCTTCATCAGCAAAAGCCTGGCAGGAGAGGATCGAGAATCCCTAATTCAACTGGTCAAAGAATACATCGACGTCTTCGCTTGGAGCTATAAAGATATATCGGGCCTAGACCCGCAGGTCACAGTGCATAAGCTTAACATCTTACCTAACGCCAAGCCTGTTAAGCAGCAGCAGCGGCACTTCCGTCCTAACATCATGGACGCTGTTGACAAAGAAATCGATAAACTCTTAGATAGTAGGTTTATTCGTGGGGAACAATACACAGATTGGGTAGCTAACGTCTTTTCTATTACTAAAAAGAATAGAAAGATCTGAGTCTGGATCGACTTCTGGGACCTCAACTTTGCTTACCCGAAAGACGAGTTCCCACTCCCAATCACCGACGTAATGATCGACAATACATGTGGCTTTCAACGCATGTCCTTCATGAATGGATATTCAGGCTACAATCAGATAAAGATATTTCCAGACGATGAGAAACACACGTCGTTTAGGACACCAAAGGGGGTATACTGCTACACGGCTATGCCCATCAGCTTAAAGAATACAGGTGCCATATACCAGCGAGCTTTGAGCACCATCTTCTGCCAACACCTCCACAAAATAGTCGAATGCTACGTTGATCATATCGCTGTCAAGAGCCGGCTACGAAGTGATCACTTATAAGATATGAGGATAGTCTTCGATCTTATGCGGGCCTACCAGCTCAAGATGAACCTCGCCAAATCCTTCCTTGGGGTTTCCAGCGACAAATTCCTGGGCTTCATCATCACTGCAAAAGGCATCCATGGTAATCCCAAGAAGACCAAAGCCACCATTGATATGGACCCTTCGAAGAACCTTAGAGAACTTCGAGGCCTACAAGGATGTCTCGCATACATCCGAAGGTTTATCGCAAACCTTTCCGGAAAATGACAGCCCTTCACTAAACTCATGAAGAAGGAGTCTCCTACGTCTGGACAGAGGAATGTAAGAAGGCATTTGACGACAACAAAACCTATCTCACAAGTCCTCCAGTCCTGGTGGCACCCGTCGTAGGCAAACCCTTTTTGCTCTACGTCTGCGCGATGGATCACTATATCGGTGCTCTATTGGCCCAGAATAATGATGCTGGCTACAAGCAGGCTATTTACTACCTGAGCAGGACAATGATCGGGGCCGAACACCGGTAAAACCCCGTCAAAAAAGAATATGTAGCTCTGGTATTTGCCATCTAGAAGAATCGTCATTATGTCTCGGGGCAGACGATCCATGTCATCTCCCGAGTCAATCAACTCAGA
This sequence comes from Iris pallida, assembly GCA_029216955.1. Taxonomy (NCBI): domain Eukaryota; kingdom Viridiplantae; phylum Streptophyta; class Magnoliopsida; order Asparagales; family Iridaceae; genus Iris; species Iris pallida. Next base: position 8,671,885 of record JANAVB010007397.1, on the reverse strand, counting down.
GTCCTCATGACAAAGTCGGGAGTACTAAACTCTCGATTATCTACCTGGGCAGTAATATTGACACCATATAATATGGTATTTGTTCCACAAAAAGCTGTTAAAGGTCTGGCACTGGCCGACTTCTTAGCTGCACGTCCTATTCTGGAGTCTTCCAAACTCTACGAAGACATTCCAGATGAAGTACTAGAGTCCAACACTGCCGAAGAAAAATTTGTCTGGCGGATGTTCTTTGATGGCACATCAAGAATAGGCCCCAAGGGTCAGATCATCGCAGGGGTATGGGTAGTCTTGATCTCTCCCGACAAGCTGGTCATCCAGCGTGCCTATTCCCTATCAGAGCCATGCTCCAACAATATGGCAGAGTACAACGCCCTCATCATGGGCCTCCAGTTTATAAGACAGTTGGGGATAGAATACCTTGAGTCTTACGGTGATTCAAAACTCGTCGTCAACCAGGTCCGAGGACAATACGAAGTCCGCCACGAAGACTTGGTCCCCTATCATAAAGCAGCCTTGGACATCATCTCAACCTTCACAAAATTCTTCATAGAACACGTACCCCGATTACAAAAACTGGAAGCTGATGCTCTGGATGGCCTCACAGCCTCATTGGTGGTACCTATCGGCACTCAATACTTTGTTACAATAGCTGGTAGGGATTTGGCGTGCTCCAGAAACAATCTTTGTATGTGTTTGGACCATGTCATGCTTGCCAACGCCAGTATCAACGTCAGAGACTGGAGGTTCCTATTTATCGACTTCGTAGTCTACGGAATCCGCCTAGACGGCCCGAAGGAAGCAGTCTCTGTTAAAATGTGCTCCTTCCGATTCTACTACGATACAGTCACCAAAATGCTGTATCGGCACTCCTATGACGGCCTCCTCCTCCGATGTCTATCAAATAAGGAAGCAGTCGAAGCCCTCCGAGAGGCTCATGATGGAACCTGTGGAGATCATCAACCCGATCCTAAGCTACAGGACCGACTCCGACGAATGGGCTATTACTGGCCTACTATGATGGATGACGCTACTGAATATACAAAGAAGTGTCGTGTCTGTCAACTCCACGCTGACTTCATCCATCGACCTTTGGAACTCCTACACCCTACAGTAACTTCTTGGCCATTCAAAGCCTTGGGTATGGACATAATAGGACCAATGACCCCTCCCTCATCCAGGGGACATCGCTTTATCCTGGCAATCACCGACTACTTCTCTAAGTGGGCAGAAACAGTACCGCTGACAGAGGTAAAAAGCTCTAAGGTGATCAGCTTCATCAAACATCACGTCATCTACCATTTTGGAGTACCCCGAAGGATCATCCATGACAACGGCCTGCAATTCATCAGCCATGTGTTCAGCAGGTTCTGTGGCAGAAATCGCATTCAGAACGTGACATCAACCGTCTACAATCCGACAGCAAACGGATTGGCCAAGACTTTCAATAAAACCATCATTAAGCTACTCAAAAAGGTCATGTCATCTAACAAACAAGACTGGAATAAGAAGCTAGGCAAATGCTTTTGGGCCTATTGCACAACGGTACGGACTCCGACAGACAACACACCATTTTTCCTGGTCTATGGGAGCGAAGCAGTGCTACTGATGGAAATCCATAGCCCCTAACTTCGAGTGCCTATGATGAACCAGCTGACAGAGGAAGACAATCAACGTCATCGTCTATAAGAGTTGGAGGCGCTGGATGAAAAATGCCTCTTGGCTTAACCACACATCGAGTTCTACAAAGCTCGTATTTCACAAGCTTTCAACAAGAAAGTCAAACAAAGGACTTTCCAAGTGGATGATCTCGTCTTGTCAATCAGAAGATCGATGGTGATGACTCACAAAACATCAGGAAAGTTTGAACCCAAATGGGAAGGCCCCTTCATCATAGAGACGGTGTACTCTAATGACGCTTATCGACTTACAAAACCAAATAGGGACTTGTTCATGATGCCAATCAATGGCAAGTTCCTAAAGAAGTATTATGCCTGAGATTCCTCAAAATGTACTTCCATCCTTTTAGCAGGAGAACTCATGAACTCAACCATTGGGTTCACTCCCCTTCTATCATGATTATATGCTTCTGGAACCTAGTTGTTCCACTGCATTCTCTCCCAAGTAGAAAACATACATGTCCATATCATCAATGAGTTATTTTTCCACACCCCCACAAAGCTAAATCTTACATTTCATAAGATCACACTAAATGCTATGTTTACCAAGTACACATTACCTCTGAGTAAATATTCCATCTAACAACCCCCGTGTTGTTACACTGCGATCGTAGAACATCCACATCCATATCACCTCTGAGTTATTCTTTGTATCCCTACCGAGTTCATTCCTACAACGTCCATATTACCTCTAAGTAGGAAAACACTACAACAAACCCCATATTTACCACGTCTATATCACCTCTGAGTAAATATGCTGGTTCTGTCTCTCTCAACTTATTATCTGTACCTTGAAACCAAGGTGCGCATAAGATTATTGGTCCACCAAAAATCACAAGTTCATTACAAAAGTTGAATAAGCAAAAGATTCTTTATTTCTTCATCCAATAAGAGTAAAGGATTACATCAGTGTTGAAATGAAACAAAATACTAAAGACAAGAAAAGGAAGTCGACTTCAGCTTTATTCCCCGAGAAGGCAGCTGCAGAACGAACGACGAAATCCTACAGCCAGGGATGATAGTTACGTTAAGGCATATACCATTCCTTCAGTCATTTCGTATATGAAGATTCTATCTGATTAAGGTCCCCGGCAGGAGCAGGAGGATCAGAACTTTCGGTACTGCTACCTTCCGGCATGGGCTTCTCCATAATGATAACTTCGACTTTCCGAGTTATCTCCTCCTTAACAGTCATCGGTCTCCTTTGATAAATAGGGACGGTATCTCCTCCTTCACGACCGCCTCCGCTTTCGGCCTAGATACTGTGATGAAACAAGACAAAGTATCAGCAAAAGAGCTCAGTCCCTCGAGTTAATAACCCATACAACCCATTCATAGCTCAACATCGGCACATGCAGACAGATACGCAAAAAAATTAGCAGTGTATCAAAAGTCTTGGCGCATCATCTGGACAATAGTCCATGCACATCGACTGAATCCCACCATGGCACATATACAGGACCAAAGTCATGCATGATAGAGGAAAGCTTCGGCGTATCTCAGGACCAAAGTCCATGCGCGTCAGCAGAAAGAAGCTTTGGGGCATCATCAGGACCAAAGTCCATGCGCGTCAGCAAAGGAAGCTTCGACGCATCATCAGGACAAATTCCATGCGCATCAGCAAAGGAAGCTTCGGCGCATCATCAGGACAAAATCCATGCACGTCAGCACAGAGAAGCCTAGGTGCATCCTCAGGGTGGGGCTCATACAGCCTCACCCATGTGCTTCATCGATGTTATTTGAAACATGCAAAGAAGTGTCTATACAAAACTCCCCAAGACAGCGAATCACCCACCGATCACTTTCGACTATACGTCGGTGTGCGTCATCTCTACAGGTGGGAACTCCTCGATGTCGGCCTCAACGGGCTTCTTGCCCTTGCCTCTGGCTCGGCCAGCACCGCCACGCGGAGTCTTGGGGGCCATCTCTCAAAAAACTAGGGTTTTTTGTCAAAGAAGAAACAAAGAAAGCTCTAGGAAAGAAGAAGATGGAAAGCAGAAGACTCTCTTTCATCAAAGTCGCCTATTTATAGGCTGGCCATACACGTGAACCGATAAACGTATGACGTCAGCATCACCTCGAGTCTCGTAAAATCGATGGCTGCGTATCTTCCAAAGAAAGATCATCGTTAATCACTCGAAGAATGAAGCATTACCTTCTTTCATATAATCGAGGAGGACATGCACTAGCACTCCCATGAGCGGATAAGTCATGCGCCCATACAGGGCATGTGCCCAGAATCTACTAACCATGCTTCTCGGTTTAAAGTATTCCAAAACTTGACATAAAGTTTTAAAAACTTTGAAGGGGGTCTTGTAGAATCTTGGAATTGCAGGTACATTTATCTGATGCACCTCCGAGGTCATACGCGTAAAGTACTATGCGCCCCCAATGTATCAGCATTCAGAAAACAACAAGTAGAAGAGGCACATGAACATTGATTTATTATTCCATATAAAAAGTTGATTATATGTCCAAATACAAAAAAATCTACTACAAAGAAGAAAACGTAAACTATAGCTAGGCGCATCACTTTGCAGGCCCATCACCCTGACGTCTCAATATAGGTGCATCATTCTTCCTTGTCAGAGCAAGTCACTTCTTCGAGTGCTTTGGCCAATGAAGTATTTATCGAGCAGAATGCGGGTTGACAATCAATCCAAACCCAGTGGCTCTTCCAGCGTAACGAAAGTCGGGGCACGACGACCCCGATCTTTGGATGCTACAGGCACCCGACGTCATCTTGTTGGAAAACACTACTGATACGGTTTTGAACATAAGTTGTTGTGTCCATAGCAAACTCGACGCATCTCAATCCTCTGAAGGAGTTCATCGTCAAAGCTTCTTCGAACGAAAAGATCTGCAACCTACAGTGCATCATCTCGCCAAGGAGAAGGACCGGTCGAGTTCATCTGTATTTGAGAAGAAAAGTGAAACGAGAAGCGAACTTCTCTTCACGAAACTATTTATAGGCCAAGGCAAATCAAACCCATATGCCAAACTGGCAACTTCCCCAAAGTCATTACAATGAACTTGCATTAATGGTGATGAATCTGCCCATTCGAATTCAGCCGAGTCAATGAAGCATTAATGCCTCAGAAAATTCAATAAAGACTGACCAATGAGGATATGCAACGCAGCAAATGCACTCGTCAGTACCATGCACCCCGTACCGATGCACCCTATGGAGCACAGACAAATGCGCCTAATGGGGCACAGTCAGACGTGCCCAGTGATGACAGATATGTGCCCACATAAAGCTCGCCACCCATTAAAGCATTTAATGCTGGAGTGACTGAAACGACAGCAGCACACGTCTCGAAGTCAAAAAATACAAAAGACGAAGAGACGCAATCATCACTCTTTCATCGATTATGGCTATGCTTTGCCACGTGGCCGACTGATCACCCACATGCACCTTCGCAGCCATGCGCCCAACAACCCGCATGCGCCTCCACAGCCATGCGCCCAAAGCTCTATATGTGCCTCAAAAGCAATACGCCCAGACATGTTTGTGACTCCTAAAAGCCATAAGCCAAGTCTTCTCATGTGCCAGATCCCAGGTGCATCCTGACAGATCACTCTTCCCTAAATTCGAGTTCTTTGAGCCCTGGACACGCAACATATGTCATTGACTTAGTTCTGCTCAAGGATGAGTGCTAACCACTTAAGATCTCAACAACAATCGAATCTCAACAACTGTCGCGTGTCAGCTCCACCGTAGCCCAATAGTGCAGTTCAAACAGATTCAGCTCCAAATTTTAGGGTGCATCATCCATGCGCCCATCAGCATCAGCCACATGGCGTCCCTACGTACAAGTTCTCCAGGCGAATAGCACACATGCGCGCATAAGCAGATCTTTCTGTTGCCTATAAATAGAAGGATCATTCCTTCATTCATATACACATAGAAACTCCAAGCTTGAGCCCACTTCTTGAGCATTACAAAAGGAGATCAGTAACCAGAGCACTTGCAAGAGTCAGAATCCTTTTCAAGTCACTACCCGTTCCAAAGCAATCCAAACTTTCAGAGAGTTCGAGATCATCGTCAGATCGTCGACGGAGTCAACGTATTACTACTCACTCCATCGCTACGGTTTCCAGATAAAAACAAAAAGTGTACTCCTAAGACTACATCTAAGTCCTATATTGTACTATGTTCTGTTTGTAATTAAAATATACAGTTTATTCAAAATAACTAATTTTCGATGGCAAACAACAAGAACCACAAGAAAGATAGCCGTCGTCGATGGGCCAAGCGTGCGACGTGCCGTATTCAACAAGAACCACAAGAAAGATAGTCGTTGTCGCTAGGCCAAGCGTACAACGTGCCGTATTCAACAAGAATCGCCCCTACAAGAATGATAGCCATCGTCGCTAAGCCAAGCGTACGATGCTCCGTATTCACTACTTGTCTAATCATTACATGTCGAACTCGGTATTCAAAATACAATGGATTAGTATCTTGTACTAGATTCGTATTATCTTATGTTTATAGATTGGACTCGCATCACATTGTTCTAGTTTAGCTATTTCTATTTACAGTCTTCATTGCCATCTCTCCTGATTCACTGTGTTACTTTCCTTGTCTTAACTGTTGATTCCATTCCAATACCTGTCTCAACTTTCCATGATCCATCAAGTATAACTGTCTATAACTGCTTTATAGTCTTTGTCATTTATTTGGAACTGCTAGAAGAGATATGCTCGTTCTATCATGACTGGATATATTTTTCAGATGATTGCTCAGAGGATACGTGTCCTACCTTTTATGGATCCGAGGAGGGGATAGCTGTCTTGGGTCCAGATTCTCAAGAGTGATCGAGAGACTAGTTTAGTAGACTTATTTTAGATTCTCTATTTAGAACTTGAATTGTAATAATTAGAGATTTTGACTTTGTATTGAGATTTGTTTCAGATATTATTTAGTTGTTGTTGTTGAGTCTTTATAGTTATTTAGATTTCTTTGATATCTTATCATGCTTTAGACTGTGATTGAATATTACCATATCTTTATACTTGTCCTCCATTCGGAGTTGAGATCTACAATTGGTACATTATATCATTGTGTGAGTTGATAGATAGCGACCTAGAATATCGTTCTACTGCCAATTCTACGGCGTAGGCTGGGCGCTGTTATGCACTCGTGCCCCTATACCGGGTGTGGGTCGTGACACGGTTAAACCGAATCGACCGAATGTGCATCCCTACATCTAAGCAATGAAGGAAATGTAGTATAGAGAGGGGAGAACCGGAGATCATGGGAGAAAATATCGTTGGAATTTGAGGTACAAATTTCGGAACGCCCTAATTAGAGTTCTCTATTAGGACTCCGTTTGGTTTACTGTAATGTAATCGTAACCGCAATGTAATGAAATAAAAAAATATTTTTTACTTTATTTCATTACATTGCGAATTTGATTAAATCACAATGTACCAAACGAGGCTATGTCTTTGTTATCTTCTGGCCATCACCAAAAATATAGAAAGAAAATATCATACGAGAAGTGTAGGCCATTTTTTAGAAGCACAACCAAATTGTGCACACCAAGTTTGGTCGCAGTCAAGTCGTTCCATATAAGTCAGGACTTTGTCATGACTTCTAATAGAATAAAAGTTTCTGCAAACCTTTCTTGATATTTGTTAACATGACTTTTATCTATTGTAGGCGCATGAGTCACGAGCCCCAAATAAGAAAAATTTACCTCGCGCCTTACTCTGGCACTAGTCTAGCAATGAGCTACACATGTCTAATCTGAGTGACATGGCGCTCACGCCTCTCCTAGGTGTCATGAAGGGACATCTCGATAACTTTGGGCCATTCATGCTCCATTAAGGGCGTGTCCCTAGTTACACCTCACTCATACAGACGCGCCTTATTCATCATGTCATTACTCACGCCTCTTAGGGCACTATCCTCGAGACTACAATTAATAAGCTTAGAATCCTCTCAAAGGCACCAACGTAATGCTTTGGCTCTTGTACAGAGAGTGAACACTAAAGTCAAGGTTCATTCTCCGAGAAAGCAGTACAGACAGACGTGCTAGGCATGTGTCTCCTCAGGCGCGTGTTTCCCGATCAAGCTCAGGCGTGTGTCGCCCTGAGTCCTTAATCCCAAGCGCATATGCCTCCACTCCGCGCCCACAATTCTCTCCAATGACAAACACGCCACCTAGGACAGTGACTCATAGGCGTGAGGGGAGTTAGGCGTGCGCTACGTGTTGCAGACCTAGTCATGCCACTGAACGAGTTTTCAGCAGCTCGAGATCTCCTCCAATAGCCAAATCTCAAACCAACTATGTAGCAGTCAGCGATGGCTTCTCACCAGTGAAGTGCCCGCCTGGTTCAAACTGACTTATATTTAGGGGTGCCACATGGAAGTTGAAGACCCATGTGCCTACCTACTCTTAGGCGCACGTGCTACTCTTCCCCCCATTATAAATAGGAGGGGTTCTCCTCCATTTGAAGCTCTCAATTCCCCCTCACAGTTCGCATATTTTTCTCAACCCTTAGCCAGTGAAGTTAAGCACAACAACCCTCTCTCTCAGTCAGATCGTCAACGGAGTAACGAAGCAACCCTCTATCATCACGACCCAAATAAAAAGTAAAGTATAATTGGGAGATTCCTATTCAAGGATTCCCTATTGCATTCTCATTTGCAACCTTCAACGCTCTTCTCCATAGCAAGAAGAGGCGATGGCAAACAAGATGGCGACTCTACTGGGGACGTCCTTCTCCTCTAATAAGAAGGTCGTGATGCAATCTAACACGACTATGCTCAGAACCTCTGCAAAGATATTGGTCGTGAAATTTGACCAATCCGTATTTGAGAAAATGCTCTATGGGGACAGTACATGTCCTTCTCCTAGGCTGTCGAAGTCTAAGAAGATGAAGAAGGCATGGGTGCCTAAGGCTCTTATAACCTACGTACCCACAACCTGCTGAGAAGGCGCAACACGTGCCTGTGAAACTCTTGCCTGGCGAACCGACAGTTGCACTCACTACCCCTTCTCAGGCGTGTGGCTCTGAGAAGCTTAACACTCGAAGGAAACGTGCGCCTGTCGATAGATGTAGGAAGAATTCAATCCAAACCTTGGACTGCTTTGATGGCGACAGACCCAAGGAGTGTGAGGGAACCTACGGCAAAGGCAATGTATGTCGCAAGTCTAAGACGAAGGCGCACGCGCCACCTCTATCATACCAAAAACTGACGTGGAACGTATGCTGCTGATCGTAACATGTATGCCTGATAGGATGCTTTATAGGTCTCTCCAGTGCGCCTCTATACCAGGTCTCAACCAAACTTTAGTGTCTTCCAGTTGCCCAACTATGCTCCATACATATAAACAAGACTCAGAAATACCTCCACTTACATGCCACAGCACTCGATCTACCTGGAAGCTTGAAGTGTGCAAAATCAACGGTGGTTCCAAAAAGATAGTCTGTGTTCAAACGGTTACAGTCCACCATATCCAGCCAATAGTGTCTTGGCGAACATATACGGTCATACAATGAGGAGGAGCCACTCTTCACCTCATGCCATGCTACAAGGAGTTCCCCTATGGACAAAAGGAACTCTCATCCTTTGGCTAGCACGTCGAAGAACTTATTCAAAAGCAGAAAGTTGGTTGTACCCAATACCGAGGTGTTCCAGAGCACCCGTTCCAAATCTAAACTCTTATCCGAAGCCTCAAAAGCTGGGGGTAGCTAATGCTCCGTACCTACTACTGTCCTAATTGGGGGTACCGGCCCTCAGCATATCCAAGATGCAGGGGTAGCCAATCCCCGGTATTGCATCATAAACCTACGTTCCAGAGGGACAGTGATTCCCACATAACCAAAGGGGGAAATGTTGGGGGTACGCATCCTCAACATGTTTCAGAAGCCTCATGGACCGAGGATGATCGAAACACCAATTTCTATGATTACTCTCAGATGATTGCGTATACTGCCGGAGTCGGGGATAAAAAACGAGTGATCAATTCGTACTCGTGTCATGCCATCACACATGGCAAGTAATCAACAAAGATCTCAGGACACCCGACGCTTCAAAATACTCGAGAAAATGATACAAACTACGAATGCCAGTCTAGCATTCCTGACGAAGACTATCGTCGAGATAAAAGTGGACCAAACTTCGTCACAACCGCAGGTTCAAGCTCCCGAACCGGAAAACCTTAAGGAATCCAATATCTCCAATCATCCAACTACGAGTCATTATGTGGTGCCATCGCCTGCAGCCAGTAATCATACCTTGCCGTTAGCATCTACGTCAGCAGTGTCGGATGAAGTTCTCGATGCCATCTGAGCTAGAGCTGACACCAAAGACAAACAAGAATTTCGACGAAAGGTAGGGCTTAGCCAAACTTTTCCAGTTGAATGGAATAAGGTGGTCTATCCTCCTAAGTTCAAACCTGTGACCATCACTCCCTTTGACGGAAGAGAATCTCACCATCAATATCTGAATCATTTCATCACCATGACGGGGCATTTACCAAAAGACGATGTTCTTCTCGTAAATTTGTTTGTCGGTGCCTTGAGGGGAGTTACCTACGAATGGTTTTGTAGTCTCTCGAACAAATATGTGTCAACCTTCGACGACCTTTACCATCTGTTCCTATCATGATTTTATGAGCCAGGGATGGACATGATAATATCCACTTTGTTAGACACCACTCAGAAGGATAAGGAGTCTGTTCGGGATTACATATAGCAATTCTAATAAGTTGCACTGAGGTTACCGCCTCACGTTCCTGAATCAATCTTGATGTACACCAGTTGAAAAGGCTTGACCCCTGTAACAAAATATTGAATGGGCTCTTCTGGTCACACAAACTGAGCTGCGTTAATTATTAACGTCGAGGATGCTGAAAGGAAAGCTATGGAGGCTCATTTGCTGGGAATGAACTTTCCGAATGAGAATGGTAGAAGATTTGTCGGGGCTTCTATTAATAATGATCGGGAGTCCAAAGCAAAGTAGGTTATGACCGCGAGCCTCAGTCGGGGTACAGCTCCTGCTTAAAAGCATGAAAGACCCCCGATAAAAAAGGAGAATTATTCTTTCAAAGATGAGGATGCGTTGTAGCTAGTCAATATGCTCCTCGAGGGCGAAAAGCTCCAGCTTCCCCCTTCTAAGCGTCCTGATGAGGAAGATTAGGTGGATGATCCCAAGTATTCTCATTATTATCGGTACGTCCACCATGCGACTCGGGATTGCTACATCCTAAAAAATCACATGCAGAGGCTGGTCGATGCCAACGTCCTCTCATTGGACTTTGAAGGGAAGGTGGTCTCTTCTAATATGGTGACCCTCCAATTCGATAATTTTCTGTCAACGGAGGCACAAGATGGGGTCGTCCCGATCCCAAAAACAACTATAGAGATAGTTAACCTCCAGCTGCTCAAACATCAGGGCTAGTACCCATCAAAACACCATAAGGAGAAGTTATATGGGTACATTCGGACCTCACGAATGATTTGACACGGCCTGTCGCATGTCCTGCCAGCAAGATCAAAGGAAAGAAGGTTAAATCTTGTAATACGACCTCTTCTACGCCCGATAAAGAGAGGGTGGAAGCAACCAAGACTGATCGAGATTATGCACATAACTATGACCAAGCCCTTGGAAAAGGGGCGTTGCCTGCTTCGACATCCGCCAACCCCAGCTCGTCCGAACCTGGTTCGTCCCAACAGCCAGCAACGGATAAGCAGAAATAAAAAGAGGGGCATTTTGACAAGCCCCACAGAAAAAAAACTACGGTAGGGCTCGATAGTCCCTATAACTTTGACATCCTGGCTCAATTAGACATCACTCCGGCCAGGCTATCATTGTTCGAGCTCTTTCGTCTCTCCAAAAAGACTCGAGAGGCGTTACAGCATGCCGAGTCCTACTTAAGATAGATATAGCAACCGGAAGAGGATCCTGCTGCATGCCCTCAGTGTCACAATATAATGGAGACCATGTCGAGCATCACATTCTTGCAACAAGATATTTTCACAAAGAACAATAAGCACGCCCGATCCTTGTATTGTATAGGATACCTCGGCGATGTTAAGGTCGATCGTATACACATTGACCCTGGGTCATTTGTAAGCATCATTTCCTACTGCTTATTGCATACTTCGGGGATCCCGATGCATTGAATATCTCCGACCCAAACCATGATAAGTGGTTTTAACAATAGCAAGAGCTGCCCAGAAGGGAAGATTCGCCTGAAAATCCAGATTGGTGATCTGAAGATGAAAGCAACTTGCTATGTCATCGACAAAGACTCTTGCTACAATGTTCTACTAGGAAGGCTGTAGAAAAATAAGCACATGATCGTATCGTCCACCCTACACCAATGCTTCAAATACATCAATAGTGATGGTGTAGTGAAGATTGAGTTCACGGATATCGATCCTTTCAAAGGGATTGAAGTCTACTATATGGAATCCCGCCTATTTTAGAAAAACCATCGAAGGGACTCACGTGATGGTGCTGATGATGAGGTGGAAGCGTAGGTCTCCTCCGAGGGGCCTATCAAAGTGAAATTAAGGGAAAGCCCTACAGTATCAACGGTCAAACTACCGGTAAATACCTCAACTTCGTTAGTGGTTCAGCTAAAAGGACCGCCAGCAAGAAAGATTTCCTCTGACAAACCTCTTATAGTAAAACTGCATAGTTGGCCTATTCCCTCTTCAACCTCGCCAACCATAAAGACTGGGAGTGGCAATCTAAAAACATGGTCGTACCCCACTTCCCTGGGTCTAACAATGTAATCCCGAAGGATGATTTGTCCTACTTTATCAATAAAGGGATGTCTTTAGAGTACTTTGCTTCTCTCACTTCATATTCCTTTGAGCAAGCCCTAAGGATATCTCTACAAACACAAGTCGTGTCTACTTAATCTGTCAGCCTAGTTCTTCCAATACTCGACACGCACTTTATAGTGCCAACCAGAAAGAAAGAAGAGAAGCCGATTACGTTCAGTCGAATAGAAGGCTCTCGAACCTATGTCCCTCAGAAGTCAGAACATAAAATCGGTATGGTGCAGGTTCACCACTACACTCCTCAAGTCCGACGCATCATCAAAAAGATGGGGTAGGACTTGAACAGCAATATAGGCCTTAACTATGGTAAGGGTCAACACTTGCCAATCAAGATCAACGTTCCCAAGGGTAAATCTGATCAGTATTACCATAACCGTTGTGGTCTAGGGTATGTCTTATCCAAGTCTCCTAAAATTCTACAATCTAAGGAGGAAATGTACTCGTATTCTTCAGACTCTTCCTATGACTCCGATGACAGCATCGGGGGAACTATTCCGGAAAACGTTATCGGCGCGTATACATGCATTATGACATAAGACAGGAGTTCGTGTGGTGAACACCTTGATAGTGCCAACGCACGTTACGGCGCATGACAAGAGGTTGAAGTACGTATCACAAAGACGAAGCTCCAACATGTCAGTGTTCATGAGAAGCCAAGTCATTTGAGAAAGTTAAGTCTATGCGCGTTACGGCACATGACAGATATTGAAGCACGTATCGCAGTGATGGATGCCCCAACGTGTCAGTATTTATGTCTTTGGAGAGAGATAAAGTTTTCCCTCTCTCCCCATAGTAGATCACTTACTATCGACTGAAGAGTGCATCATGTCCACACAGAACGGCGTCATAGTGAGAGCTTCGAGTGGCATGCCGATGGAGGTGTCGGGCAACTTCGCCTTGAGTTCGTTCTCCACTCTATTTATAGGCTCAGCACAATAAACTTCACATTAATGGTGATGAATATGACGCTTCGACTCTTGTGACGAATAATTTTCAAGGGATTCATCTCAACGCCTATTTATAGGCTTTGAACGACGTATGCATTGATAAGGAAGAGAAACGAACAGTTATCTACTCAAGATGGAACCGATCTAACCGCTCATATTCAGAAAAGATTATACTGACATCATCTAGAGGCGCACGCCCCGCAACTGTCCAAAATGTTTCTAACTTTACTCAAAAATGTTAGAAAACTTTGAAGGGTCTTGTAGGCATATGAGTCACGCGCCCTAAATAAGAAAAATGTACCTTGTGCCTTACTCGGGAACTAGTCTGGCAATAGGCTATCCACGCATAATATGTGCGACATGGTGCTCACGCCTCACCTAGGCATCATGAAGGGACGTCTTGATAACTTTGGGCCACTCATGCCCCATTAAGGATGTGCCCCTACTCACGCCTCACTCACACAAACGTGCTTAATTCATCATGTCATTATCCATGCCTCTTAGGGCACTATCCTCGAGACAACATTTAATAAGCTCAGACTCCTCCCGAAGGCACCAACGTGATGCTTCGGCTCTTGTGCAGAGAGTGAATACTAAAGTCAAGGTTCATTATCCTCGAAAGCAATACAGACAGGCGTGCTAGGCATGTGTCTCCTCAGGTGCATGTTATCGATCAAACTCAGGCGGGTGTCGCCCTGAGTCCTTAATTCCAAGCGCATGTGCATCTGCACCCTGCGCCCACAATTCTCTCCAATAACAAACGCACCACCTAGGACAGTGACTCCTTGGCGTGCGGGGAGTTAGGCGGGCACCACGTGTTGTATACCTTGTCACGCCACTGAACGAGTTTTCAGCAGCTCGAGATCTCCTCCAACAGCCAAATCTCAAACCAACTACGTGGCAGCCAGCCATGGCTTCTCACCAGTGAAGTGCCCGTCTGATTGTAACTGACTCCTGTTTAGGGGTGCCATGTGGCAGTTGAAGACCCACATGCCTGCCTATTCCTAGGTGCACGTGCTACTCTTCCCCTCATTATAAGTATGAGGGGTTCTCCTCTATTTAAAGCTTACGATTCCCCTCCCCTAGTTCCTGCATTTTGCTCAAGAGTTTCTGAGCATTCCAGAGAGAGTCATTACGGCTCCCCTTAGCCAGTGAAGTTAAGTCAAGCAACCCTCTCTCTCAGTCAGATCGTCAACGGAGTAACGAAGCAACCCTCTATCATCACGACCCAGATCAAAAATAAAGTGTAATTGGGAGATTCTTGTTCAAGGATTCTCTCATGCATTTTTTTTCGTAACCTTCAACGCTCTTCTCCATAGCAACAAGAAGCGATGGCAAACATCCATATATCTAAAAAAATAGTATTTGTTGAAGGTTATACAACAAGACCAATGGCATTAAAATACAGGTAGCAATGGATGATATTTATCCATATCTCTGTGATTAAGCCATCGTGGTTTAATTAAACCTCATGCGCCAATCGGCAAGAAGTAGACTTGGATTATATACAAGTAGAAGTTGTCCACTACGTCAAATAACATCTTGTTTGTATATTTAAAAATATATCTTTAAATGTATACAATTATATTTAAAAATAGTATAAAATGTTTTAAAATAAATTATTTTGAGATGACATTCGTTTATTATAGTCAAAAATATGTAATTTCAAGTGCTTAGATGTATTATTTACATACTTATCTCCAGTTAATTTATATTTGTTTATATATATATATATATATATATATATATATATATATATATATATATATATATGGGTTCGGATCCGGAGCCACGTCCGCAGAGCCCCGCGGGAGTCCCGATACTCTTGACCGTAGGACAGAGCAGGCGCACGCGGGGGCCCCACGCATTCACCCTGATCCGATGGTACAGGTGTTAGTGTCACCCTCATTTCCCGTATTTCCCGTATTTCGTATTTATACTCGTATCTGGATTTTGGCAAGTATTTTTATTTTTCTCAACTTGTGGAATTTCGGTATTTCCCGTATTTTGGGTTTTGTCATGGCTCGGTTTAATTTGAATTGGGTTGGGTTGGTTTGGTTTGGTTTATGTGTATTGGAACACCTTAGCCTATGCTCCACCCTCAATACACCACATCCCACCCACTTTAAAACTCCACCAACTTTTTCTCTCTCCTCATAAACCTCTATTAATTTCTTCTTCTCCTTCCTCTACACAACACTCTTCTCCTTCCTCTCTACAACACCCACCCATAGGCAAGTGCACCTTGTCACCACATGAGAACCCTATTTTATTTGTCCATTTGCTAGATTAGGACATGGTGATCAACATTAAAACTTAGCATTTTGTGATTTGGAGTCTACATTGTTCTAGATCTAAGTTTTCTCCATTTTTGGTTTTATATGGTTTTGATCTACTTAAGTTGGATTTTTATGGGTTTTGATGTTTTCATATGGAAGAGAGTTCAATTCCACCCTGGTTGGAACTTTGGAAATCTGGATTTGGAGTTCGGATGGCCAAGTTGTGATCCCTTGAAGTTTTGGAGCCATTGGAGCTTCTTCTCAGCCATGGAGAAGAAGACCCAGACCCTGCGTGCGTGTTTTTATGCGTACGCAGCTCTCTGCTTGCGTGCTTTTGCACGTACGTAGCTCTCTGGCGTGCGTGACTTTTCGCGTACGTCGCTCTCTTGTGTGCGTGACTTTTCGCGTACGCTGCTCTCCTGCGTGTGTGACTTTTCACGTATGCAGCTCTCCTGCGTGCGTGACTTTTCACTTATGCAGCTCTCTTACGTGCGTGACTTTTCCTCTCCTGCGTACGTGACTTTTCACGTACGCAGCTCTTCTGCGTGCATGACTTTTCACGTATGCAGCTCTCCTGCGTGCGTGACTTTTCACGTATGCAGCTCTCCTGCGTGCGTGACTTTTCACGTATGCAGCTCTCCTGCGTGCGTGACTTTTCACGTATGCAGCTCTTCTGCGTGCGTGTCTTGTGCGTACGCTGCACCCTGAACCCCTGGCTTAACCCATTGGCCCTTGGAGTTTTGGTCTTATTTCTTTAAGCTTGGCTTTTCTATAGTCTTGTATATTGATATTTTATTAGATATTTTACGCCCATTTTATATCCTTACACCTTTTGTCATGAACTTGATTTTACTTAATATGTTTGGAATGATTATTGTACATGGCATGGTATGACAAGGAACTATCATAACATGACAGTGACCCATAGTGGTGCACTCCTGACATGACCAACCTGACATGATAGTGGTCCGTCGTGGCGCACTCCCGACAAGTACCCTGACATGATTTATCTTGATAACTTAACTTGACCTGCCTTGACACCGTGGGTAGTTCTTTCTTGCTTGCTTGTTAAATCCACTTGTCCTGTCTTGCATCATGTCTAGGTTGGGACTCCTGAGTACCACGGTCAGGAGTACCTACTAAAATGGATTAAGGTTAATAACTAGAATAACTCAGTAGTCATGAAGAGATGACATAGCTACAGCCAATCCCGTTACCTGGGCGCTCTTGGGATCTGTAGCCTGCCGTCGAATAGGACACATTTCCAGCACACCGTCGCGTGTTGCACCCTCTAAGTCACCTAAGGGTACATTTGTCTCCCGGGCGATGTACCCACTTGAATTCAACCCCTAATTTTCGACCTGGGTAACCTGGATGGTCTGCAGGGCTTGTGGCTGTGGAACAATCTCACTGCATCTTGTTAGTAATTAGGCCTATGATAACCCTAGTTAGTTAAAGTAGTAAGCCGTAGTATCTGCTTGGCCGTGATTGATTGAATGAGGTATAACCTGTCTAGCTATGACTTGATTCAGTACAAGATTGCTCCCTGTCTTGATTTCTTGCATTATTATCTTGCCGATAAATGGTGGGAAACCAAGTTCTGTTCAGATGAAGGGTTACAACCCCGGTCCTTGTTTGGTTTACGGGTTGTAACCTGGCTATCGGAATAGTTCCATGGTTATCTCGTCGTATATTACCCTGCCATATTTTCGTAAATTCTTGTTTTAATATTAGATTTTTTTGTGCTGATTGCTGGCTTTTGTTCTTATTTCGTGGCCCCCTTGTGGCACTTGCTCTTTCTGGGGTTGACCCAGCTGGTTTTGTGTGGCCAGATTTTGGAGCAGCTCCCGAGGATCTTCCGAACCTCCAGCCCGATGGTGGCGACTAGAAGGAACCCGGGCTACGAGTGGGTTTTCTATTTTGTTTCGCTCACTCTATTGTAAAGTTATTCTTTTGAGGCGTTTAGCCGACAAGCACCTGTTAGCTCGAAGCATTTTTACTTACTGCCTGCCTACGGGCTGTAAACATGATTAACAAATCCTAGGATTGATCATGTATGACTTAACTCTTGCTAGTCCCCGTATTTTGTACGACTAGCTTCATGATCAGCTGAATATGTAATATTTGGGACGCCTTATTATTGTATATTTAATGATCATACATCTTGCGACCTTACTTACTTGCTTGTGATTGAGACACTAGGCTTGTTCATGACCATAAGAGACTGTTGGCTTGTAGTAAACCCTCATATATCTAGACAGCCGTGACCGTATATCGAGGTGGTTTCCATTTCAATATACGTAGCTGGCTATGTCTGCCCCCGCTCTCCAGTATTCTGGTTCTGGAGCGTGATACGGTTTAAGTGGTGGCCCATGCAGGTCTTGTCAATCAAGAAATGTGAGGGTTTACCGAATAGTTGTCTCAATCAGTATTCGCCCTTGATCTTCGCCCGTATTTTCAATCCCTGAAATTCTTGCCCTGATTACATGCTTGTATCGTTGATCTGTCCTGGTCCTTCCTTATTGTTTCCCTGTGTCGTTTTCCTCAGCGGCACTGTACCTGCCCCTGCCGATCAGCGAGGTGGAGTACCTCCCGTGGACTAGCAGCAACCTGGAGATCAAGCCCAGCATTCCGGAGTCGCCTCCAGAGTGATACCTACTGGAGGAGAGTCACCAGTTCGGCCCGTCCAGCCCGCTGAGCCAGATGATGGTACCTTAGTAGGCCTCATCAGAACCTTGATAGCTTCCCAGGATCGTCGAAGCGACGCCCTGCACCAGACAGTTCAAGATGCTTTGACCAGAGGCGGTCACCCAGGGAACCAGGCGGCCAACAGCTTCAAGCGATTGAACCCTCCTTTCTTCGACGACAGCGAGGATGCGATTGCCGCGGATGCATGGCTTCAGGATACCGAGGTGATTTTGGAAGCAGCTAGGACACCCGAGAATGAGAAGGTGGCGGTGGTACGCTTGCAGTTGTTGGACTTGGCTCACAGTTGATGGGCGGCACAAGCCATGGAATTGGTGGCATCCATTGCTTGGGCAGTGTTTAGAGAGAGATTCCAGACGAAGTATTTCGATGCTGTGGCTCGGTACGACCTGCAGACCAGATTTACCAACTTGAAGTAAGGAGGTAGAACAGTCGACAGTTATGCATCGGAGTTTTCTAGACTCAGTAGGTTTGCCCCCACCTTGGTGGCGACCGAGTTTGATAGGGCCCAGCGGTTCCAGCAGGGATTGCATTTGGAGATCTTGTTGGCGGTTGAGCAGTTGGAGCACCAGACGTTCGATGCAGTCTTGAGAGCAGCTAGGAGGCATGAGTACACCTCCCAGAGGATCGTAGATAGGACCGGAGGTAGGAAGCGGTCCCACAGTCAGATGCACCAATCATCAGCTCCAATCCCGGCAGCTAGGGGATTGACCATTGGAACTCCGAGGCGGGCGGCCTCAGTAACGTCGGTTCAGCATTCGACCCCGACGTACCCGCAGCAGCAGAAGCAGAAGCAGACTTCCGCGATGGGATGTTCTCATTGCGGGAAGCCAGGGCATGTGGTGGCAGACTGTCGCAGGGCGCAGGGATTGTGCCTAGCTTATGGAGCAGCAGATCATAGGATAGGGGCTTGTCCGAATAGGGGTGGTTCATTAGCATCCAATCCTTCTAGCTCTTCGGTGAGAGGACCTGCCCCAGCACCAGTTCAGCAGCAGCAGTATCAGTCTTCGAGGCCCTTGCCGCCTCAATTTCAGGCATTCCAGCAACAGCACCCCCAGCAGTATGAACAAGCCCAAGCTCAGACCCAGAATAGACAGAGAGGTTTCCAGCAGAGGGGACCAGCAGCCAGGGGACAAGGTCAGGCCATGATGATGGCTATGGAAGAAGAAGTTGCACCAGGTGAGGTTGTGGCAGGTACTATTCTCGTCAACCCCTCTCCAGCATCTGTATTATTTGATTCTGGTGCATTGCATTCATTTATGTCTGCACGATTCACGACACGGATAGGATTGGAGCCCGAGTCATTATCAGTGAGGCTCAATATTCTTACTGGTAATGGCCTTGTGGGGTAGATCGAGTATTTTCCTCGTGTCGGATCGTAGTTAGCAGTAGGGAGTTCTCCGCTAGATTCATAGAGTTTTCTATGGCAGACTATGATGTAGTCCTAGGCATGGATTGGTTGAGGAACCAGTATGCTAGGATAGACTGCCATATTGGCAGAGTTGTCTTTAGTATCTCCGGCGAGCCAGAGTTTTCGTTTTCCAGAGGCGCAGTGGAGCCATCTTCCCCAGCATTACGGATGGCAGTAGCAGCAGTACAGTTACCCCGGATAGTTGAAGAGTTTCCAGATGTCTTTCCAGATGAGCTTCCAGGGATGCCGCCGGAGCGGAAGATTGAGTTCACTATAGACTTGATTCCCGGGACAGCACCAGTATCAGAGCGAGTCTACAGGATGGCGCCTTCAGAGTTGGAGATTTTATACAAGATGGTTGAAGAACTGAGGACCAAGGGATTCGTCCGTGCAAGTGGATCGCCTTGGGGAGCCCCGATGCTTCTTGTGAAAAAGAAGGATGGTACGTCTAAGCTATGTGTTGATTATCGTACCTTGAATTCGGTGACAATCAAGAACAGATACCCTCTTCCGAGGATAGATGACTTGTTTGATCAGCTCAGAGGGGCTTCAGTGTTCTCGAAGATCGACTTGCGGTCGAGATATCACCAGATCAGAGTCAGAGAGCAGGACATTCCGAAGACAGCATTCAGATCAAGGTATGGACATTGGGAGTTCCTTGTTATGCCCTTTGGAGTGACCAATGCGTCGGCCGTATTCATGGACCTCATGAATCGTATTTTTATGCCTTTCTTGGATCAATTTATGATCGTGTTCCTAGATGACATCCTGGTCTACAGCAAGAGTGAAGCAGAGCATGGACAGCATCTCAGAGTCATCCTCCAGACGCTTATGGAGCATTAGTTGTACGCCAAGTTCAGTAAATACGAGTTCTGGCTCGATCGTATTTCATACTTGGGTCACATCATTACCCGAGGAGGAGTGGAAGTAGATCCCCAGAAGATTGTGGCTATCGAGTCATGGCCGGTACCCAGCTCAGTGGCAGAGGTTCACAGCTTCCTTGGATTGGCCGGCTACTACCGACGGTTCGTTTCAGATTTCGTAAAGATTTCAGCATCGATGACCCAGTTGACCCGCAAGGATGTGCCATTTGTTTGGACAGCAGAGTGTCAGGAATCATTTAAGAAGTTGAAGCGAGGTTTGATAACGGCTCCCATTCTCACCCTTCCAGATGGGGCCGGAGGATTCACAGTTTATTGCGACGATTCAGGCAGAGGATTGGGGTGTGTCTTGATGCAGCATGGGAAGGTAATATCTTATGCGTCATGCCAACTACATGATCATGAGAAGAATTACCCGACCCACGACTTAGAATTGGCGGCGGTAGTATTTGCTTTGAAGTTGTGGAGACACTACTTGTACAGAGATAGAGTGGAGATCTTTACTGATCATAAGAGCCTGAAGTATGTTTTCACCCAGAAGGACCTTAATATGCGGTAGAGAAGATGGCTCGAGTTACTGGTGGACTATGATGTGAATTTACAGTATCATCCCGGGAAGGCCAACGTTGTAGCAGATGCATTGAGTATGAGAGCCAGAGTTTATTTCCTGATAGCGCAACAAGAATTATTGGCAGATCTTCAGAAGATGGGAATTGAAGTGGTTCTTCCAACCAGTGTGGCATTGATGGCTAGCCTACAGGTTCAGTCCAGCATAGTTGAGAGAATCCGGGTGGCGCAGTCAACAGATTCTAAGATCCAGTGACTCAGAGCAGAGTGTGAAGCAGGAAGAAGGCCAGAGTTATGTATCCATGAAGACGGTACACTTCGGCACGGCACTCTTCTTTGTGTATCCAGTGGAGATATCAGACAGGAAGTCATGGCAGAAGCCCACAGTTCATAATATTCTATTCATCCGGGTGGTACGAAGATGTACCGTGATATTCGCCAGCATTTCTGGTGGAATGGCATGAAGAGGGAGATAGCCCGATTTGTCTCTCGGTGTTTGGTTTGCCAACAGGTTAAAGCTGAACATCAGAGGTCCGCTGGACTTCTTCAACCCTTACCGATCCCGGAATGGAAATGGGAACATATAACCATAGATTTTGTGACCGGATTGCCCAGATCTCCGGCCGGCAGAGATGCTATTTGGGTAATTGTGGACAGGCTTACCAAGGTGGCACACTTTCTTCCATTCAGAGTTGGACAGTCAACGGCGCAGTTAGCAGAGATGTATCTCAGGCAGATCGTCAGGCTTCACGGTGTGCCAGTCAGCATCACCTCGGACAGGGATTTAAGATTCACATCATACTTTTGTCGCAGCTTGCAGAAGAGTTTGGGGACTCGTCTTCAATTCAGCTCAGCTTATCACCCGCAGACGGATGGTCAATCAGAGCGCACAATCCAGACTCTTAAAGATATGTTGAGATCCTGTACCCTTGACTTCGGTGGTTCATGGGAGAATCAACTGTACCTGGTGGAATTCTCGTACAACAACAGTTATCAGGCCAGTATCCAAATGGCACCTTTCGAGGCTCTTTATGGCAGAAAGTGCAGATCCCCGATAGCATGGGACGATGTCGGGGAGAGGCAGATGCTCGGACCCGAATTGATTTCCCAGACGGCTGAAGTGGTCAGGAAGGTCAGAGATCACCTTCGAGTTGCCCAAGACCGCCAGCGCCATTGGGCCGATGCTCATCGGCGTCCCTTAGAATTTGCTGTCGGCGACCATATATTCCTTAGGATCTCGCCTAACCGCGGCGTCATTCGCTTTGGCGTGCGGGAAAAGCTTAGTCCTAGGTATATAGGGCCGTTCGATATTCTAGAGCGAGTAGGAGATGTATCCTATCGTCACGCTCTTCCGCCGTCGCTAAGTGAGGTGCATGATGTATTCCATGTGTCCCAATTACGACGGTATATTTCGGACCCGAGCCACATCCTAGACCATTCGGAATTGGTTGTTGGTACCAACCTTTCGTATGAGGAGAGACCCGTGTTTATATTGGACCGGAGGGAGAAGACACTCAAGAACCAGACTATTAAATTAGTCCGTGTTGCTTGGGGTCATCACTCTCTAGGTGAGTCAACGTGGGAGCGTGAGGATGACATTCGATCGCGATATCCCTACCTGTTTGACTCGTGAGGTATAATGTCTTTCTTATGCCTTACGTTTTCCCTTCCTTGCTTGCATTGTATGATTGTATGATTGAGCTGCTTAGTGTAACTTGCCTGTGCTTAATGTAGCTTGTCGTGACAATCTCTAGCTCCTTGATTAAATTCCGAGGACGGAATTCTTTTAAGGTGGGTAGAGTTGTCACCCTCATTTCCCGTATTTCTCGTATTTCGTATTTATACTCGTATCTGGATTTTGGCATGTATTTTTATTTTTCTCAACTTGTGGAATTTTGGTATTTCCCGTATTTTGGGTTTTGTCATGGCTCGGTTTAATTTGAATTGGGTTGGGTTGGTTTAGTTTGGTTTATGTGTATTGGAACACCTTAGCCTATGCTCCACCCTCAACACACCACATCCCACCCTCTTTAAAACTCCACCAACTTTTTCTTCTCTCCTCATAAACCTCTATTAATTTCTTCTTCTCCTTCTTCTACACAACACTCTTCTCCTTCCTCTCCACAACACCCACCCATAGGCAAGTGCACCTTGCCACCACATGAGATCCCTATTTTATTTGTCCATTTGCTAGATTAGGACATAGTGATCAATATTAGAACTTAGTATTTTGTGATTTGGAGTCTCCATTGTTCTAGATCTAAATTTTCTCCATTTTTGGTTTTACAAGGTTTTGATCTACTTAAGTTGGATTTTTATGGGTTTTGATGTTTCCATGTGGAAGAGAGTTCAATTCTACCCTGGTTGGAACTTTGGAAATCTGGATTTGGAGTTCGGATGGCCAAGTTGTGATGCCTTGAAGTTTTAGAGCTATTGGAGCTTCTTCTCAGCCATGGAGAAGAAGACCCAGACCCTGCGTGTGTGTTTTTACGCGTACGCAGCTCTCTGCTTGCGTGCTTTTGCACGTATGCAGCTCTCTGGCGTGCGTGACTTTTCGCGTACGCCGTTCTCCTGTGTGCGTGACTTTTCGCGTACGCTGCTCTCCTGCGTGCGTGACTTTTCACGTATGCAGCTCTCCTGCGTGCGTGACTTTTCACTTATGCAGCTCTCTTGCGTGCGTGACTTTTTCTCTCCTGCGTGCGTGACTTTTCACGTACGCAGCTCTCCTGCGTGCGTAACTTTTCACGTATACAGCTCTCCTGCGTGCGTGACTTTTCACGTATGCAGCTCTCCTGCGTGCGTGACTTTTCACGTATGCAGCTCTCCTACGTGCGTGTCTTGTGCATACGCTGCACCCTGAACCCCTGGCTTAACCCATTGGCCCTTGGAGTTTTGGTCTTATTTCTTTAAGCTTCGCTTTTCTATAGTCTTGTATATTGATATTTTATTAGATATTTTACGCCCATTTTATATCCTTACACCTTTTGTCATGAACTTGATTTTACTTAATATGTTTGGAATGATTATTGTACATGGCATGGTATGACAAGGAACTATCATAACACGACAGTGACCCGTAGTGGTGCACTCCTGACATGACCAACCTGACATGATAGTGGCCCGTCGTGGCGCACTCCCGACAAGTACCCTGACATAATTTATCTTGATAACTTAACTTGACCTGCCTTGACACCGTGGGTAGTTCTTTCTTGCTTGCTTGTAAAATCTACTTGTCTTGTCTTGCATCATGTCTAGGATGGGACTCCTGAGTACCACGGTCAGGAGTACCTACTAAAATGGATTAAGGTTAATAACTGGAATAACTCAGTAGTCATGAAGAGATGACACAGCTACAGGCAATCCCGTTACCTGGGCGCTCTTGGGATTTGTAGCCTGCCGTCGAGTAGGGCATATTTCCAGCACACCGTCGCGTGTTGCACCCTCTAAGTCACCTAAGGGTACATTTGTCTCCTGGACGATGTACCCACCTGAATTCAACCACCAATTTTCGACCTGGGTAACCTGGATGGTCTGCAGGGCTTGTGGCTGTGGAACAATCTCACTGCCTCTTGTTAGTAATTAGTCCTGTGATGACCCTAGTTAGTTAAAGTAGTAAGCCGTAGTATCTGCTTGGCCGTGATTGATTGAATGAGGTATAACCAGTCTAGCCATGTCTTGATTCAGTACAAGATTACTTTCTGTCTTGATTTCTTGCATTATTATCTTACCGATA
Organism: Iris pallida; assembly: GCA_029216955.1. NCBI lineage: Eukaryota > Viridiplantae > Streptophyta > Magnoliopsida > Asparagales > Iridaceae > Iris > Iris pallida. The sequence goes on along the minus strand of JANAVB010007397.1, from coordinate 8,646,873 downwards.
AATGGTGGGAAACCAAGTTCTGTTCAGATGAAGGGTTACAACCCCGGTCCTTGTTTGGTTTACGGGTTGTAACCTGGCTATCAGAATAGTTCCATGGTTATCTCGTCGTATATCACCCTACCATGTTTTCGTAAATTCTAGTTTTAATATTAGATTTTCTTGTGCTGATTGCTGGCTTTTGTTCTTATTTCGTGGCCCCCTTGTGGCACTTGCTCTTTCTGGGGTTGACCCAGCTGGTTTTGTGTGGCCAGATTTCGGAGCAGCTCTCGAGGATCTTCCGAACCTCCAGCCCGATGGTGGCGACTAGAAGGAACCCGGGCTACGAGTGGTTTTTCTATTTTGTTTCGCTCACTCTATTGTAAAGTTATTCTTTTGAGGCGTTTAGCCGACGAGCACCTGTTAGCTCGATGTATTTTTACTTACTGTCTGCCTACGGGCTGTAAACATGATTAACAAATTCTATGGTTGATCATGTATGACTTAACTCTTGCTAGTCCCCGCATTTTGTACGACTAGCTTCATGATCAGCTGAATATGTAATATTTGGGACGCCTTATTATTGTATATTTAATGATCATACATCTTGCGACCTTACTTACTTGCTTGTGATTGAGACACTAGGCTTGTTCATGACCATAAGAGACTGTTGGCTTGTAGTAAACCCTCATATATCTAGACAGCCGTGACCGTATATCGAGGTGGTTTCCATTTCAATATACGTAGCTGGCTATGTCTGCCCCCGCTCTCCAGTATTCTGGTTCTGGGGCGTGACAGTTAGGTCTTTGGCGGGACTCCTCGGACGGAACTTTTGATCCGTGCTATATATATATATATATATATATATATATATATATATATATATATATATATATATATATATATATATTATTTTTATTTTTATTTATATATATATATTTATATAAATAAAAATAAAAAAAAAATATAAATATATATATATATATATATATATATATATATATATATATATATATATATATATATATATATATATATAAATAAAATAAAAATAATATATATATATATATATATATATATATATATATATATATTTATATTTTATTTTTATTTTTATTTATATAAATATATATATATAAATAAAAATAAAAATAATATATATATATATATATATATATATATATATATATATATATATATATATATATATATATATATATATATATATATATATATATCGGGCTGTCCGGCTCAAGTTGCACCTTGACATGCATCACCACTACCACTAGACTAGAGCATCATTGGCATATATATATATATATATATATAAATATATATATATATATATATATATATATATATATATATATATATATATATATATATATATATATATATATATATATATATATATATATATATATATATATCATGGGGATAATATATATATCATGGGGATAATAAGAAGGAAGGACGCAGGTTATTATAGGAAAGGTTACTGGAGTTTCAATGCTCGCATAGATTGCCATGGATAGTTGGTGGGGATTTTAATGCTGTGCTTAAAATAGAGGAAAAATTGGGGGGCAGACGAGCTGATACGGTGTCCATACAGGAATTTGCCAATTTTTAGTTGGCGGCTGGTATTTTTGAGCTGCCTTTCACTGGGAGCTCCTATACTTGGGTGAAGTCCGATAAATCCGATCGTCGTGCATCACATTTAGATCGGGTGTTCATGGACACTAGGTGGCACCAACTGGCCCCTTGCACGATTGAGGAATATTTGAACCGAACTGAATCGGACCATGCACCAATTCTTGTTCGATTGTTAGCTCAACAGCAAGGTGGATATAAGCAATTTTGGTTTTTAGATTTCTGGACAAAGTACACAAGAGTTTCAACAGCTGATTTTTGATGCTTGGCACTCAGTGGATCATCGTCATGGCCTTAATAAGGTTGCGCTTCGACTGGATGCATGCAGGAAGGCGTTATCGAAGTGGAGTCGGGCAACCTAAGGGGATTTATTTCAAGCGGTTCGGGAAGCAGAGGATAAGGTGTTAGCAGCAGAGCTTGTTATCGAAGCAGACGGCTCAGAGAGGAACAAAATTGCGCTTGCCCAAGCGGCTGCATTGCTGAAACAACGAGTTCGGATTGACGAGGAGTTCTGGAAACAGAAGTCCAGGTTGAAGTGGGATTTAGAAGGGGATAAAAATTCAGCGTATTTTCATGAGTGTGTGAATTATAAGAAGAAGGCTCTCAGGATACACTCCATATCTACTCCGAACGATACTTTGTTGATTGATAAAGCTCATATACAAGCATATGCGGTTGAGTACTACTCGACATTATACCAAAGAGGAGACATTAAAGAAGATGATGATTTGCTCTCGGTTATCCCCTGTTTGGTCGAGGATGAAGAAAATGATCGTCTTATTGCCCTTTCGACTAAATATGAGCTGTATGCTACAATAAAATCGTTGGACATGAATAGCGCGTCGGGGCCAGATGAGTTCACTCCTAAATTCTTTCTTAGCAGCTGGGAGATTATAGGAGAAGATGTCACAGAGGCGGTGGAAATGTTCTTCGATGGGTTCTCTTTACCCAGAGCTATAACAAACACTTCATTGGTTTTGATCCCTAAGATAAAACAGCCGAGGTATTTTATGGATTACCGCCCTATCATTCTGTTCTCGGTGTTGAACAAGATCATTTCGAAGATACTAGCTCTCCGATTGGCTCCATTGTTGCCTAGGCTCATTTTCCCCAAACAGAGTGGGTTTGTTCGTGGTCGCGAGATAGTTGATAATATTGTGCTAGCATAAGAGATTGTGGCAAAGATGAACAAGAATCATTGGGGAGGAAATATTGCTATCAAATTGGATATGATGAAGGTCTACGATCGGTTAGATTGGAGATTCTTGTTGAAGGTGCTGCAAAAGTTTGGATTCCATAATAAATGGGTTGATATGATGCTTCGAATCCAAAACAATATCTGGTTTGCTCCCCTCATCAACGGAGAATCGGCGGGTTATTTTTAGGCATTTAGAGGTGTTCCTCAAGGAGACCAACTGTCTCCTGCATTGTTCATTCTAGCGGCGGAGGCCCTCTCTTGTAGTCTGAAGCTATTGCCGTCGACTGACGGGTTTACTCCGTTCATTTCACCTAAGGGATGCGTCCCTATAACCCATTTATCTTATGCTGATGATGTGTTACTATTTTCAGCAGGGGATTTAAGGTCAATAACATTGATTCAGGAAACATTGAGCAGGTACGAGGATGCGTCAGGACAAAAAATCAATGTTGCAAAGACCACTCTATATGTCTCGACGAAAACACCCCCTGAACGTGTTGCTGAGTTGGTTGATCACACGAGGTTTTTAATCAGCTCACCTCCATTTACTTACTTGGGGTGTCCTATGGCAGCAGGGCATCAGAACTCAGGAATGTACGAAGATCTTATTAACAAGATTCGGACGAGAGTGGATGGATGGCATAACAAGCTCTTGTCACCGGGGGGGGAAACTGGTTTTACTCAAATCGGTGCTTACTTCTATACCGGTGTACACACTTGCTGTTTGTAATCCTCCTTATTCGGTATTGAAACGCATAGAAGCTATTTTCAGCAATTTCTTCTGGGGATCGATTCATGGGGCTCCCAAACGCAGATGGTTGGGTTGGGAGTCCATTGATAGAACGAAGTCGGAAGGAGGACTTGGCATCAAGAGATTAGAAGACATTATGAAGGCCTTCTCTACAAAATTATGGTGGAAATTTTGATCACAAAAGAGTCTTTGGGTGCAGTTCTTCATGAGGAAATGTTGCTCTCAGATGCATCCGAGTGCAGTGAGGATCAATTCGAACTCTTCTCATGTCTGAAAAAGGTTATTGGCAGGGAGGGATATAGCTGAACAGTATATAATGCAGGATGATGTGGGGCTACATTGGCGTAGATCATCAGGGAGATTTATCCTTGCTTCGGCACGGGATATCTCACGAAGACAGTGGCCTATTGCTCCATCATTCATACATATATGGGGGACTTGCATTCTGTATAAATGGTCCATTTTGTTATAGCGAGTATTGCATAACAAACTTCCTATTGATGAGCAGATCATGAATACTGGTTTCAGCATGGCTTCTCAGTGCCATTTCTGTGTACACAGCTCGGTTGAAACTACTGAGCACATTCTCAATTCTGCGAAGTTAGTAAGGGAAGTTTGGGCTGTTATGTAAGGTGTCTTCCAAACATCGGGAGGTGGTCGATCACTGGTTCACAGGATACGGAGGTGGTGGCGCGGGGGAAAGCTTCATCAAAGGCAAATAGGAGTGGGGGCTGTTATATGGGTTTTATGGAAAAATTGCAACAAATGGTGATATGAAGGGTATAAATTTTCAACAGATATGCTCGTGAAGGAGATCCATATGCAAATTGATAAAGCTACAGTCAAGTGCACGCACAAGTTGGGGTTTGATTGCTGTGATGTTTTGTTTCTGGAAATCGAAATATATATATACTTAGGTATATATATGTGCGGAGACTCATTTTGTAACCTGAGTTGGTACTCTTTTATTAATCAATAAAATCATAGTGTTCTATTATATATATATATATATATATATATATATATATATATATATATATAGGCCAGGTTCAGCTCGGCCCGTCCAATACCGGGCTATGGGTCCGGGCTGGGATCAGATATTTTTTCTCCGGGCGGCCCGACCCGACCTGCTAAGCCCAGCCCGGCCAAGGCCGGGTCAAAACCGGTCAACACAGGGCCCGGGCAGGCCCAGTCCCGTCCACGTAACACCTAGAAAGGCATGCGGCCTGGTCAGAAAATCGATTCCCGGTGAGAGAGTTCGCCACAATTATCTTCTTTATATATATATATATATATATATATATATATATATATATATATATATATATATGCGATAAATCATGCTCCCCTCCCCCATTTCTTTCCCCGGACCAGTCCACCCCCTCCCTGCCACATCCATGTGTATATATATATATATATATATATATATATATATATATATATATTTTGTATATATATATATATATATATATATGTATATATATATATATATATATATGTATATATATATATATATGTATATATATATATATATGTATATATATATATATATGTATATATATATATATATATATATATATATATATATATATATATATATATATATATATATGTATGTATGTATATATTTATAAATATATATATATATATATATATATATATATATATATATATATAAAAAATATATATATATATATATATATATATATATATAAATATATAAATGTATATATAAATGTATATATATATATATATATATATATATTTATATATATATATATATATATATATATATATATATATATATATATATATATATATATATATATATATATATATTTATCATATACATATATATATATATTTTATCATATATATATATATTTTATCATATATATATATATATATATATATATATATATATATATATATATATATATATATATATATGATAAAATATATATATATATGTATATGATAAAATATATATATATATATATATATATATATATATATATATATATATATATATATGATAAATCATGCTCCCCTCCCCCCCTTTCTTTCCCCGGACCCGTCCACCCCCTCCCTGCCACCTCCATGCTCGTCCGCCCGCCGGCCGTCGGACGCCGGAGGCACTGCCCCGCTCCTTCTTCCCTTGTCTGGAGAGGACCCCTCTCCGTCCTTCTGTCACAGGCGGAGACGACGTCGCCGTCACCCGTATCTCCCTCGGCCGAGCCGCCGCGTCAGCCCTCCCCGCTGCGACCTCCCCTTCTATTCTCGGCCCCCCTATCCCTCGATTGGACGAAAAAGCAACTCGCTCTCCTAGGACAATGGTGGGTACGCTCGCTTCCGTCCTCCGCCGCCTCTGGCCGTGGCCCCCTCGCTCGAAGGCCTGACATTTTCTCCCTACCTTCCCTCTGCCGCAGTGCCTGGCTCCGTAGGCTCTTCTGTCTCCGAGGGTCGGGCACCCCCGTCAGACCAGCACTTCCCGGCGCCCCTCCAACGTTGTGTCTGGCATAGAGGGTACGCCGGATTCGGCTCCCCTAGCCGATCGCTCTCTCCCCTCGGGAAACACATCGGCCCACGTGCCTGTCGTGGGGACTGAGGCACTCCTGACATCTGATCCCGCCAACGTTAGTCCAGCTGACCGATTGCCCAGGCACAGTCTTCAAAGGCACGTCCCGTCTGCGGTCGAGACTCGCGTGGACAGGTCCCACATGCTGCGCTACTTGGCACACGTCGAAGGCTGCGCCCGCCCCATGCCCATGTCGCAGGCAGCGCCCACCCCATTGGCGTATGTCACAGGCTTCGCCCGTCCACTATCGCTTGTAGATTGTGCCCGCCACTTGGCGCAAGCGGAGGGCACTTCTTTTCCCTCAGGTCGCGTGACGGACCACGTGCTCGCCGTTGGGCTCGAGGTTTCTACGCCAGCTTTGGCCAAGATATTCTTCGACCCTGGCACGGTCCTCGTGGGCCTACCCCCTCTACTCTTTCAGATCTGATCTTCGTCCACGTGGACGGGGCCCCAAGCCCCTAGGCACAACCTGCTGGCTGCGCTGGCCCTTTGGTGCAAGTTGAGGGATGTGCACATTCTCTCGTACATTTTTTGGCGTCAGTAGAGGGTTGCGAGCACTGTTGCACGCAAGAAACTCCAGTAGGCGCCCTTTCCGCTGCGGCTGTGGCCTCCCACCCTCTGGGCGCCTGCCCACGTAGCCTTCTATCCACATTCCACCCCCCCCCCCCCGATTGCGCCGTCGAGCGGCTCTGGCGCTGCCTCCGACATTGCGCACCCCCAAACCTCTTTCTGTTCTAGGTCCTCCCTCCTCGGGAGCTGCGCCGTGCATGCCTGGCACAACCCGCCAACCTGCGCCCAGCCCTACTAGGCCTCCAAGCAGTGCGTCGGCCAGGAACATCCCGACGTAACCTATTTCCGCCAGTCCTTTAGCGCCCGCGGTGAGCTGCGCCACCTCTATCCAGTGTCTCCCTTCGTCGAACCCTTCATCAGGTGTGGGCCCCAACCGTACGTCGGCGTTCTCGACGACAGGCGCACCCCCTTTGGCCGATGGCCTCTCTCGCCTCCTGTCATGCCCCAGAACCAGAATACTGAAGAGCGGGGGACAGACACAACCAACTTCGTACATTGAAGTATAATCTACCCCGTTATACGGTTACGGCTGTCTAGATGCATGAGGGTTTATCTACAAGCCAACAGTCTCTTATGGTCATGAACAAGCCTAGTATCACAATCACAAGCAAGTAAGTAAATGTTACAAGTTGTTAGATCATCAGACATACAAAGAAAGACGTCCCAAACATTACATATTCAGATGATCATGAAGCTAGTCATACAAAATATGAAGACTAGCAAGAGTTTCAGTCATACATGATCAATCCTAGGATATGTCAATCATGTTACAGCCCGTAGGCAGACAGTAAGTAAAGTTGCAAACGAGCTAACACTTGCTCGGCGGCTAAACGCCTTAATAGAATATTTTTACAAGGGAGTGGGAGAGCAAAATAAGAACCCACTCGTTGCCAGGGTTACGCCTAGTGGTCACCATCTGGCTGAAAGTCAGGGAGATCCTCGGGAGCTACTCCAAAATCTGGCCATACAAAACCAACCGGGTCAGACCCCAGAAAGAGCAAGTGCCACAAGGGAGGCTTCACTTAAGAACTAAAACCAGCACATTAGCATATGGGAACATAAATGGTAATAAAAGACAGGAGTTAGGAAAAACAAGGTGATAAACGATAAGTCAACTAAGGGACTATTCCGGTAGCCAAGTTACAACCCGTAAACCAAACAAGGACCGGGGTTGTAACCCTTCACATGAACAAAGCTTAGTCTCCAACCAATTATCGACAAGAGTAAAGCATAAGCAAGTATGTGCTAAAGTAATCATAGACTGGTATTGCTTAGATAAGACTAGACTGGACACCATTCATCATTCACGGCCAAATAATGAGTACGGCTTGATACTTTAACTAGCTAGGGTTATCATAAGCCTAGTTACTAGCAAGATGCAATGAGATGTTCCAGCAGCCACAAGCCCTGAAGTCTTAATCCAGGTTATCTGGTCACAAGTTGAGAGAGTTGCATTAGGTGACATAGAGGTGCAACACATGACAGTGTGCTGGAAATGTGCCCAACTCGACGGCAGGCTACAAGTCCAATTAAAGCATCCAGATAACGGGACTGCCTGTAGCTAGAAAATCTCTTCATGAACTACTTGATCACTCTAGTCAGTATCCTAGTCAGATTCAGTATGAATTCCTGACCATGGGAATCAGGAATTTATATCCTAGACATGATGCAAGACGAGACATGTAGCCTATACAAGCACAAACACCCACGGTGTCAAGACAAGAGTTACTTAGCAAGACATATCGAGATTATCATGTTAGGTTACTTCATCAAATCAAGAGTGCATCACAACGGACCACCATCAAGAATTATCATGTCAGATTATTTGTTACTTGTCAAGATTACTTGTCAGGAGTGTGCCTCGACGGGCCACTATCATGATTTTATATGTCTTATCAAGTTACTTATCATGTCGTGTCAGATTATCATGTCAATATTGCTTGTCAAGCTCACATCGTGTTCATATCGAGTTCATATCAAAAAGGCGTAAGGATATAAAATGGGTGTAAAAATCATAAAAAAAAGAAACTGGGGACATCATGCGTCCAAGGGGGAGGGGCAAGGGGTACCATGGTCGACAAGTGGCATTAGCCAAGTTACGCTAGGGTAATAGGTTGCGCCAGGCACTAGGGGTGCCAAGGTCGGGTCAAGTTACGCCAAAGGCAAGTCGGGTCAAGGCAGGCTGGGTTGCACTAGAACAAGTCGGGCCAAGTCGGGTTGCGCCAGGCACTAGGCTGTACGAGGTCAGGTTGCGCCAGACTGGGGTACGCCAGGTCAGGTTGCACCTGACTGGGTACGCCAGGTCAGGTTGCGCCAGACTGTGGTACGCCAGTTCAGGTTATGCCAGACTGGGGTACGCCAGGTCATGTTGCACCTGACTGGGGTGCGCCAGGTCAGGTTGCGCCTGACTAGGGTTGCGCCAGGTCAGGTTGTGCCAAACTGGGGTTGCGCCGTGCTAAGGAGCACGCGCTGGGTCAGTATGCGCTACGCTAAGAAGCACGTGTGGGGCAGGTTGCGCCGCGCTAAGAAGCACGCACAGGGCAGGTTGCTCCAGGCACTGTTCTTCTTCCCCAAAACAGCAAAGAAGAACCCATGGAACCTGAAAACTTCAAAATGCCATAACTTGCTCAAAATAAGTCCGAATTTAGACTTCCAAGGGTCTATACTGCATAGAATGAGATTTCCTATAGCCAGGGATGACTGGTTTTAGGAAATACCAAACTTAAATAGATCAAAACTAAGAAAAATAGAAAAGATCAAAACTTAGATCTACAAAAATCTATCCATCAAAACCAAAAATGCCAAGCTCTAAAGAGGCTTAGAATCAAGTGGAGAAGAGAATGGAAAAATAAAAAGGGAGATCTATCATGAAGCAAGTTGCACTTGCCTAGGGCTTGGGTGTAGGTGGGAGGAGTAAATGAAGAAGATGAAGAAGTAAATGAAAGTTATGGAGGAGAGAGAGTGTAGTTGACTTATATATCAACCCTCTCCATCTCAAACCAAACCAAGCCAAGCCAACCAAACCAAGTCATGGTGAACCAAGTTGAACCAATCAAGTCAAGATTAAACCAAGGATAAGTAAAGCAAGATAAGTCAAAATACGGACCACCTGACAATTGTCAAAAATTCGTATACGTATCCTGAAAAATACGTATAACGGGAAATGGGAGTGACAATTCTATCCACCTTAAAAGAATTTTATCCTCGGAATTTAATCAAGAGGCTAGAGATGTCAGGGTAAGCTACACTAATACTGGCAATCTACGACTAGCAGTCAACCAAGCAATCATTCATGCAAGCAAGAAAGTAGAAGCATAAGGCATAAGAAAGATATTATACCTTATGAGTCAAACACGTGTGGATATCGTGAGCGGATATCATCCTCACGCTCCCACGTTGACTCACCTAAAGAGTGATGACCCCAAGCAACACGGACTAACTTAATAGTCTTGTTCTTGAGTATCTTCTGTAATACCTGTAGTTCGTATTACGTATCTTGGAATACGTGTACGTATTTTATCTTATATTACATATCTCTTGGCTTGGCTCGGTTTAGTTTGGGTTGGCTTAGTTTGGGTTGGGTTGCTTGGTTCATCATGAACCAAGGGAAGAACCCCTACCTACCACCCCCATCCTTTATTAACCCCTTTTCTTCATTCTCTCTCTTCATTACTCTTCTTCTTCTCCACATTTACTTCTACACCTACCAGGAAGAGAGAGAGCTTAGGCAAGTGTAAACTTGCTTCATGATGGATCTTAAGTTTTATTGTTCCATTCTCTTCCTTACTTGATTCTAAGATACTTTAGAACTTGGCATTTTCTATTTTGATGGTTATATTTTTGTAGATCTAAGTTTTAAGTTCCTTCTTGTTTAGTTTTCTTGGTTTTGATCTCTTAAAACTTGGTATTTCTAAAAACCAATGGTTCTATGTTGTAGAGAATTTAATTTCCTTCAGTTTTGGCTTTTGTTTTGCTTGATTTCGACTCCGGATGAGTAAGTTATGGCCATTACAAGTATTCGGAACATTCATGGCTGAACTTGCTGTTTGGGGACGATGAACCCCATGCGCCGGGAACCCCATACGCCCGGGAGGCTATGCGCCGGGAGGCCATGCGCCGTAAAGTCCCGGCAACGCATTATTTGACTCCGAGCGTATCATGCGCTTAGGTTCCCTACGCGCATGTACGGAAGATGCAACGTGAGTTTTCCATGCACCGATTTGTGCAGGAATCCCATGCGCCGATTTGTACAGGAATTCCATGCACCAATTTGTGCAGGAATCCCATGCGCCGATTTGTGTAGGAATCCCATGCGCCGATTTGTGCAGGAATCCCAGGCGTCGATTTGTGCAGGAATCCCATGCGCCGATTGTGCAGGAATTCCATGCGCCGGAATTGCTCTATTTCGCTGTTTTTGCCTGTTTAAGTTGTTTTGTAGCTAGAATCTTGAAAAACTCAAAACATAAAAGTTGTAGATCTTTTCCTTGGCTTCAAGAATATGTCACTAGTTATTTTATGCAAGTTTCTCTCATTCAAGGTGAGGTAAGAATAGAATACGATAGTGGCCTGCTGTGGCGCACTCTTGACAAGTAAACTGACATGATATACCTCGACATGCTGTTATGACAGGTAGCCTGACATGACAAGTACGAAGGACCTGGACACCGTAGACGATTGTGTTTGTACAAATAAACTGGTACTGTCTTGTATCATGTCTAGGATGGGGGTCCCTGAGTACCATGGTCAGGGATACCTACTAAAATTGACTAAGGCTAATTAACTAGAATGATTCAGTAGTCATGAAGAGATTCCCAGCTACAGGCAATCCCATTATCTGGGCGCATTCAGTGGACATGTAGCCTACCGACGAGTAGGGAACATTTCCAGCACATAGTCACGTGTTGCATTCTCCATAAACGGACATTCGACCTGGATAACCGGAGGGTCTGCAGGGCTTGTGGCAGTTGGAATAATCTCATTGCATCTTGCTAGTAACTAGGCCCATGATAACCCTAGTTAGTTAAAGTATCAAGCCGTACTTATTGTTTGGCCGTGATTGATTGGGTGAAGTTTATTTATCCTGATCCCGTACAAGCTTGTATCATGACATAATTTCTTGTATCGGTAAATAATGGGATACCAAGTTCTGTTCAGATGAAGGGTTACAACCCCGGTCCTTGTTTGGTTTAAGGGTTGTAACTTGGCTATCTGAATAGTTCTATGGTTATCGCATCATATATCGTCCTGCTTATTGTACCTGCCTTAACAATAAAGATCAGGGGTCCAGTTCTGTTCAGGCGAAGGGTTACAATCCCGGTCCTTGTTTGGTTTAAGGGTTGTAACCTAGCTCCCGAGCAGTTCTGTGTCCTCTCTTCGTTTATTGTCCTATTATAATCCCCTGTCATGCTCGTTATGTTTTACCTTACTTCAATACCATGATTATTTATACTATCCTTAACAATAAAGATCAGGGGTCCAGTTCTGTTCAGGCGAAGGGTTACAACCTCGGTCCTTATTTGGTTTAAGGGTTGTAACCTGGATCCCGAAATAGTTCTGTGTCCTCTCTTCGTTTATTGTCTTCACTGTACCAATGGTATTTGAGACGGGTTTCTATTTATGTGAAGGGCTGCAACCCCGGTCCTTGTTTGGTTTAAGGGTTGCAGTCTGGCTACTTGAATGGTTTTTCCGTGCTCAATATATTATTGTTGTCTCAGTTATTATCAGTATCTTTTAATTACCTTTACTATTTATTTGTGATATGCTGGTTTTAGTTCCTAAGTGAAGCCTCCTTTGTGGCACTTGCTCTTTCTGGGGTCTGACCCAGCTGGTTTTGTATGGCCAGATATCGGAGCAGCACCAGAGGATCTACCTACCTTCCAGCCAGATGGTGAACACCAGGCGTAACCCTGGCAACGAGTGGGTTTCTTTTTGTTCTCCCACTTTATTATGAAATTATTCTTTTGAGGCGTTTAGCCGGCGAGCACGTGTTAGCTTGTATTGCATCCTCATTTACTGTCTGCCTACGGGCTGTAACATGATTGACAGATCCTAGGGTTGATCATGTATGACTGAACTCTTGCTAGTCCTGACATTTTGTACGACTAGCTTCATGATCATCTAATATGTAATATATGGGACGCCTTGCTATTATATATTTGGTACTCTGGCATCTTGTAACTATTATTGCTTGCTTGAGATTGAGACAATAGGCTTGTTCATAACCTTAGGAGACTGTTGGCTTATAGTTAAACCCTCATGTATCTAGACAGCCGTGACCGTATAGCGAGGTGGGTTGTACTTCAATATACGTAGATGGCTATGTACGCCTCCGCTCTCCAGTATTCTGGTTCTGGGATGTGACATGGTTTTAGTGGTGGCCCATGCAGGTCTTGTAAATCAAGATATGTTAGGGTTTGCCGAATAGATGTCTCAATCAGTACTCGCCCTTGATCTCTACTCGTACCTTCTGAATCCCTGTAATCTTGACCTGATCATATGTTTGTATCATTGATCTGTCCTGGTCCTTCCTTATTGTTTCCTATGTCGTCTTCTTCAGCGGTATTATTCCTGGACCTGCCGATCAGCAAGGCGGATCACCTCCCGCGGACCAGCAGCAACCTGGAGATCAAGCCCAGCATTCAGGAGTAGCCTCTAGAGTCATGCCTACTGAAGGAGAGCCACCAGTTCAGCCCGTCCAGCCAGCAGAGCCTGATGATGGAACTTTGGTGGGTCTCATCAGGTCACTATTAGCCTTCCAGGATAGTCGAGGCGATGCCTTGCACCAGGCGGTAGCAGACGCTTTGACCAGAGGAGGTCATCAGGGTAATAGCGCAGCCAACAGCTTCAAGCGCTTGAACCCTCCTTTCTTCGACGGCAGTGAAGATGTGATCGCTGCAGATGCATGGCTTCAGGACACAGAGGTGATTCTAGAAGTAGCCAGGACTCCAGAGAATGAGAAGGTGGCCGTAGTGCGCCTGCAGTTACTAGATCTTGCCCGCAGCTGGTGGGCAGTGCAGGTCGATGGATTAGTGGCCCCTATTTTATGGGCAGTATTCTGGAAAAGATTTCAGGCCAAATATTTCGATGCTATAGCTCGGTATGATCTGCAGACGAGGTTCACCAATCTTAAGCAGATGGGCAGGACGGTCGACGGATATGCGGCCGAGTTTTCGAGACTTAGTCGGTTTGCTCCCACCTTGGTAGCGACAGAGTTTGATAGGGCCTAGCGGTTCCAGCAGGGGCTTCATCTGAAGATTCTATTGGCAGTGGAGCAGTTTGAGCATCAGACTTTTGATGCTGTATTGGGAGCAGCTCGGAGGCATGAATATACCTTCCAGAGGATCGTGGATAGGACCGGAGGTCGGAAGCGATCTCACGGCCAGATGAATCAGTCATCAGCACCAGCCCCGGCAGCCAGGGCTTTGACCATTGGAGCTCCGAGGCAGGCGGCCTCAGTGACGTCAGTTCATCATTCCGCCCCGACACACCCTCAGCTGCAGAAGCAGAAGCAGTCTTCCACAGTGGGATGTTCACACTGCAGGAAGCCAGGACATGTGGTATCAGAGTGTCACAGAGCACAGGGTTTGTGCTTAGTTTGTGGTACCCCGGACCACAGGATTGGAAACTGCCCGAACAGGGGGAGTTCATCGGCCTTCTCTAGTCCTTCAGTTAGAGGACCAGCACCAGTCCAGCAGCAGCAGCAGCTGCAGTACCCGTTTCCGAGGCTATTGCCGACGCAGGCCCAAGCATTCCAGTAGCAGAGATCGCAGCAGTATACCCAAGCCCAAGCCCTGATCCAGAGCAGGCAGAGGAATTTTCAGCCGAGGGGACCCGCACCCAGAGGACATGGTCAAATGCTGGCTTTGACCATGGAAGAAGAAGGAATAGCACCAGGTGAGGTAGTTGTAGGTAGTATTCTCATCAACACCTTTCCAGCTTCAGTATTATTTGATTCTGGTACCTCGCATTCATTTTTGTCTGCACGATTCGCGACACGAGTAGGACTGGAGCCCGAGTCATTATCAGTAAGGCTCAATATACTTACTGGTAACGGACTTGTGGGAGTAGATAGAGTATTTTCCTCGTGTCGGATCGTAGTTAGCGGTAGAGAATTCCCCGCTAGATTGATAGAGTTCCCGATGGCCGATTATGATATGGTCTTAGGGATGGATTGGTTGAGGGACCAGTATGCTAGGATAGACTGCCACATTGGCAGGGTTATTTTTAGCATTCCAGACGAGCCGGAGTTTTCCTTCTCCCGAGGCGAAGTTGAACCTTCTCCTCCAGTGTTGCGGATGGCAGTAGTAGTAGTGCAGTTACCTCGGTTAGTCGAAGAGTTTCCAGATATTTTCCCCGAAGATCTTCAAGGGATGCCGCCAGAGCGGGAGATCGAGTTCACCATCGACTTGATTCCCAGAACAGCCCCAGTGTCAGAGAGAGTCTACAGGATGGCGCCATCAGAGCTGGAGATATTGTACAAGATGATTGAAGAACTCAGAACCAAGGGATTCATTCGTGCTAGTAGATCGTCTTGGGGAGCCCCGATGGTTCTTGTAAAAAAGAAGGATGGTACGTCCAGATTATGTGTAGACTATCGTACCTTGAACTCAGTGACAATCAAGAACAGATACCCTCTCCCGAGGATAGATGACTTGTTTGATCAACTCAAGGGAGCGGCCGTATTCTCGAAGATTGACTTACGGTCAGGATACCATCAGATCAGAGTCAGAGAGCAGGACATCTCGAAGACGGCTTTACGATCTAGATATGGGCATTGGGAGTTCCTTGTTATGCCCTTTGGAGCAACCAATGCGCCGGCTGTATTCATGGACCTCATGAATCGTATCTTCATGCCTTATTTGGATCAGTTCATGATTGTGTTCCTAGACGAGATCCTGGTCTACAGCAAGAATGAGGCAGAGCATGAGCAGCATCTTCGAGTTGTCCTCCAGATTCTCCGAGAGCACCAGTTGTATGCCAAGTTTAGTAAATGCGAGTTTTGGCTCGATCGTATTTCGTACTTGGGCCATATCATCACCCGAGGAGGAGTGGAGGTAGATCCCTAGAAGATCATGGCCATTGTAACATGGCCAGTGCCCAGCAAGGTTGCAGAAGTCCGTAGTTTTCTTGGATTGGCCGGCTACTACCGGCAATTTATTTCGGACTTTGCTCGGATCTCTGCGCCATTAACCCAGTTGACCCGCAAGGATGTGCAGTTTGCTTGAACAGTAGAGTGCCAGGATTCCTTTGAGAAGTTGAAGCGAGGCTTGATGACGGCTCCCATTCTCACACTTCCAGATGAAACCAGAGGATTCTCAGTGTATTGTGATGCTTCAGGCAGAGGTTTAGGATGTGTTCTGATGCAGCATGGGAAGGTAATAGCTTATGCATCACGACAACTTCGTGGTCATGAAAGGAATTACCTAACCCATGACTTGGAATTGGCAGCAGTAGTGTTTGTACTTAAGTTATGGAGGCACTATTTGTACGGAGATAGGATGGAGGTTTTCACCGACCACAAGAGCCTGAAGTATGTTTTCACTCAGAAGGATCTTAACATGCGTCAAAGAAGGTGGCTAGAGCTACTTGTAGATTATGATGTCAACCTACAATATCATCCTGGGAAGGCCAACGTTGTTGCAGATGCATTGAGCAGGAGAGCCGAAGTTTATTTCCTAACAGCGCAACCAGAGCTGTTAGCTGATCTTCAGAAGATGGGTATAGAAGTTGTTCTCCCTTCCAGTATGGCATTGATGGCCAGCATGCAAGTTCAGTCCACTATAGTCGAGAGGATCCGGATGACGCAATCGGCAGATTCCAAGCTTCAGCGACTCAGAGCAGAATGTGAGGCAGGACGAAGACCAGAGTTATGTATCCATGAAGACGGTACACTTTGACATGGGAAGCGTCTTTGTGTACCCAGTGGAGATATCAGATAGGAGATCATGAGGGAGGCTCACAGTTCGCAGTATTCTATTCATCCCGGCGGTACGAAGATGTACCATGATATTCATCAGCACTTTTGGTGGAATGGCATGAAGAGGGAGATAGCCCGGTTTGTCTCTCGATATTTGGTTTGCCAACAAGTTAAGGCTGAACATCGGAGGCCAGCTGGACTACTTCAGCCATTGCCAATTCCAGAATGGAAGTGGGAGCATATAACCATGGATTTTGTGACTGGATTACCTAGATCCTCGGGTAGCAGAGATGCTATTTGGGTTATTATAGACAGGCTCACGAAGGTGGCTCACTTTCTCCCGTTCAGAGTTGGTCAGTCGACGGCTCAGCTAGCTGAGATGTATCTCCGACAGATTGTCAGATTGTACAGTATACCAGTCAGTATCACCTCGGACAGAGATTATAGATTTACGTCGCACTTTTGGCGTAGCCTGCAAGAGAGTTTGGGGACTCGCCTCCAGTTCAGCTCAGTTTATCACCAGCAGACAGATGGCCAGTCAGAACGCACGATCCAGACTCTCGAAGACATGTTGAGATCTTGTACACTCGACTTCGGTGGTTCGTGGGAAGATCACCTGTACCTGGTAGAGTTCTCGTACAACAACAGTTTCCAGGCCAGTATCCAGATGGCACCGTTCGAGGTACTGTATGGTAGGAAGTACCGATCCCCGCTAGCATGGGACGATGTCGGAGAGAGACAGATGCTTGGTCCGAAAATGATTGCTCAGACCGTTGAAGTGGTCAGGAGAGTCAAAGATCATCTTCGAGTTGCCCAAGATCGCCAGCGTCATTGGGCCGATTCTCATCGACGACCCCTTGAATTCTCGGTCGGCGACCATATATTCCTGAGGATTTCGTCTAACCGTGGCGTCATTCGTTTTGGCGTATAGGAAAAGCTTAGTCTTAGATATATAGGGTCGTTCGATATTCTGGAACGAGTAGGTGATGTATCCTATCGTCTCGCTCTTCCGTCGTCACTAAGAGAGGTGCATGACGTGTTCCATGTATCCCAACTGCGACGATATATCCCAGACCCGAGCCACATCCTGGATCATTCAAAATTGGTTGTTGGTACCAACCTTTCGTATGAGGAGAGGCCCGTGTCTATATTGGACCGAAGAGAGAAGATACTCAAGAATAAGACTATTAGTTTAGTCCGAGTTGCTTGGGGTCATCACTCTTTAGATGAGTCAACGTAGGAGCGTGAGGATGAAATCCGATCGCGATATCCCGACCTGTTTGACTCGTAAGGTATAATGTCTTCCTAATGCCTTATGCTTTCAATTCCTTGCTTGAAAAAATGACTGCATGATAGACTGTTTGTTACAGATTATGATTATTATAGCTTGTCCTTGCAATTCTAGCCTCTTGATTAATTCTGAGGACGAAATTCTTTTAAGGAGGGTAGAGTTGTAACGCCTGTAGTTCGTATTACGTATCTTGGAATACGTGTATGTATTTCATCTTGTATTACATATCTCTTGGCTTGGCTCGGTTTAGTTTGGGTTGGCTTGGTTCGGGTTGGGTTGCTTGGTTCATCATCAACCAAGGGGAGAACCCCTACCTACCACCCCCATCCTGTATTAACCCCTTTCCTTCATTCTCTCTCTTCATTACTCTTCTTCTTCTCCACATTTACTTCTACACCTACCAGGAAGAGAGAGAGCTTAGGCAAGTATAAACTTGCTTCATGATGGATCTCAAGTTTTATTGTTCCATTCTCTTCCTTACTTGATTCTAAGATACTTTAGAACTTGGCATTTTCCATTTTGATGGTTATATTTTGTAGATCTAAGTTTTAAGTCCCTTCTTGTTTAGTTTTCTTGGTTTTGATCTCTAAAAACTTGGTATTTCCAAAAACCAATCGTTTTATGTTGTAGAGAATTCAATTTCCTTCAGTTTTGGCTTTTGTTTCGCTTGATTTCGACTCCGGATGAGTAAGTTATGGCCATTACAAGTTTTTAAAACTTTCATGGCTGAACTTGCTATTTGGGGACGATAAACCCCATGCACCGGGAACCCCATGCGCCAGGGAGGCCATGCGCCGGGAGGCCATACGCCGTGAAGTCCCGACAACGCATTCTTTGACTCCGAGCGTATCATGCTCGTAGGTTCCCAACGCACATGTACTGAAGACGCAACGTGAGCTTTCCATGCGCCGATTTGTGCAGGAATCCCATACGTCGATTTGTGCAGGAATCTCATACGCCGATTTGTGCAGGAATCCCATACGCCGATTACGCAAGAATCCCATGCGCCGATTTGTGCAGGAATCCCATACGCCGATTGCGCAGGAATCCCATGCGCCGATTTGTGCAGGAATCCCATGCGCCGATTTGTGCTCGAATCCCATGCATCAATTTGTGTAGGAATCCCATACGCCGATTTGCGCAGGAATCCCATGCGCCGATTTGTGCAGGAATCTCATGCGCCGATTGTGCAAGAATCCCATGCGCTGAAATTGCTCTATTTTGCTATTTTTGTCTGTTTAAGTTGTTTTGTAGCTAGAATCTTAAAAAACTCAAAACATGAAGGTTGTAGATTATTTCTTTGGCTTCAAGAATATGTCACTAGTTGTTTTATGCAAGTTTCTCTCATTCATGGTGAGGTAATAATAGAACACGATAGTGGCCCGCTGTGGCGCACTCTTGACAAGTAAACTAACATGATATACCTCGACATGCTGTTATGACAGGTAGCCTGATATGACAAGTATGAAGGACCTGGACACCGTGGACGATTGTGTTTGTACAAATAAACTGGTACTGTCTTGCATCATGTCTAGGATGGGGGTCCCTGAGTACCACGGTCAGGGATACCTTCTGAAATTGACTAAGGCTAATTAACTAGAATGATTCAGTAGTCATGAAGAGATTCCCAGCTACAGGTAATTCCGTTATCTGGGCGCATTCAGTGGACTTGTAGCATACCGACGAGTATGGCACATTTCCAGTACACAGTCACGTGTTGCATTTTCCATAAACGGACATTCGACCTGGATAACCGGAGGGTCTGCAGGGCTTGTGGCTGTTGGGATAATCTCATTGCATCTTGCTAGTGACTAGGCCTGTGATAACCCTAGTTAGTTAAAGTATCAAGCCGTACTTTTTGTTTGGCCGTGATTGATTGGGTGAAGTTTATTCTAGCTTAGTCTTATCCTGATCCCATACAAACTTGTATCATGACATGATTTCTTGTATCGATAAATGATGGGATACCAAGTTCTGTTCAGATGAAGGGTTACAACCCCGGTCCTTGTTTGGTTTAAGGGTTGTAACTTGGCTATCTGAATAGTTCCATGGTTATCTTATCATATATCGTCCTGCTTATTGTACCTGCCTTAACAATAAAGGTCAGGGGTCCAGTTATGTTCAGGCGAAGGGTTACAACCCCGGTCCTTGTTTGGTTTAAGGGTTGTAACCTGGCTCCCGAGAAGTTCTGTGTCCTCTCTTCGTTTATTGTCCTATTATAATCCCCTGTCATGCTCGTTATATTTTACCTTACTTCAATACCATGATTATTTATACTAGCCTTAACAATAAAGATCAGGGGTCAAGTTCTGTTCAGGCGAAGGGTTACAACCCCGGTCCTTGTTTGGTTTAAGGGTTGTAATCTGGCTCCCGGAGCAGTTCTGTGTCCTCTCTTCGTTTATTGTCTTCACTGTACCAATGGTATTTGAGACGGGTTTCTATTCAGGTGAAGGGCTGCAACCCCGGTCCTTGTTTGGTTTAAGCGTTGCAGTCTGGCTACTTGAATGGTTTCTCCGTGCTCAATATATTATTGTTATCTCAGTTATTATCAGTATCTTTTAATGACCTTTACTATTTATTTGTGATATGCTGGTTTTAGTTCCTAAGTGAAGCCTCCTTTGTGGCACTTGCTCTTTCTGGGGTCTGACCCAGCTGGTTTTGTATGGCCAGATATCGGAGCAGCACCACAGGATCTTCCTATCTTCCAGCCAGATGGTGAACACCAGGCGTAACCCTGACAACGAGTAGATTTCTTTTTGTTCTCCCACTTTATTGTAAAATTATTCTTTTGAGGCGTTTAGCCGACGAGCACATGTTAGCTCATATTGCATCCTCATTTACTGTCTGCCTATGGGCTGTAACATGATTGACAGATCCTAGGGTTGATCATGTATGACTGAACTCTTGCTAGTCCTGACATTTTGTACGACTAGCTTCATGATTATCCAATATATAATGTATGGGACGCCTTGCTATTATATATTTGGTGCTCTGGCATCTTGTAACTATTATTGCTTGCTTGAGATTGAGACAATAGGCTTGTTCATGACCTTAGGAGACTGTTGGCTTGTAGTTAAAAACCCTCATGTATATAGACAGCCGTGACCGTATAGCGAGGTGGGTTGTACTTCAATATACGTAGCTGGCTATGTACGCCCCCACTCTCCAGTATTTTGGTTCTGGGGCGTGACATCTTCTCCCTTCGGTCCAATATGGATACGGGCCTTTCCTCATACGAAAGGTTGGTACCAACAACCAATTCTGAATGAACAAGGATATGGCTCGGATCCGGGATGTACCGTCGCAATTGGGATACATAGAATACGTCATGTACCTCACGTAACGACGGTACAAGAGCGAGATGATAGGACACATCACCTACTCGCTCGAAAATATCAAACGATCCTATATACCTAGGACTAAGATTTCCCCGTACGCCGAATCGAATGATGCCACGGGTAGGCGAGATCCTAAGGAATACATGGTCGCCGATAGAAAACTCAAGAAGGCGCCGATGAGAATCGACCCAATGGCATTGACAATCTTGTGCAACTCGAAGATGATCTCTGACTTGTCTGACCACCTCGATTGTCTGTGTAATCATCTCTGGACCAAGCATCTGTCTTTTGCCGACATTATCCCATTCTAACGGGGATCTGCACTTCCTGCCATACAGTACTTCAAAGGGTGCCATCTGGATACTGGCCTGGAAACTGTTGTTATAGGAGAATTCTACGAGATGCAGGTGATCTTCCCATGAATCACCGAAGTCGAGTGTGTATGACAGCAACATATCTTCCAGAGTCTGAATTGTGCATTGTGACTGACCATCTGTCTGCGGATGATAAGCTGAACTGAACTTGAGATGAGTCCCCAAGCTCTCTTGAAGACTCCGCCAAAAGGGCAATATAAATCGTAAATCTCTGTCTGATATGATACTAACTGGTAGTCCATGCAATCTGACAATCTGCCTGAGGTACATCTCTGTAAGCTGATCCGTCGACTGACCAATCTTGAAAGGGAAAAAATGAGCTACTTTGGTGAGTCTGTCAACTATGACCCATATACCATCTCTCCAAGCTGGGGATTTAGGTAACCCAGTTACAAAATCTATGGTGATGTATGTAACGCCTGTAGTTCGTATTACGTATTTTGTTATACATGTACGCAATCTTGACCCGTAATTAGACTTGTTTTGCTTAGCTTAATCCTGGTTTAATCTTGCCTTGGTTTATTTTGGGTTCATCATAGATCGACTTGTCTTGACTGGCTAGCCTTGGGTTCTGCATTGGCATAAGTTAGTTAGCATTTTATGGTTCTGGCATGCAACGGGTTCGGTTGGGTTTGGCTTGGGTGGTTCGGTTTGGGTTGGAATGCAAACCCCTACCTACCACTCTCCATCGTTTATTAATCCCACCAACCCATTCTCTCTCTTCATTCACTTCTTCATTTATTCTTCTCCTTCCTCCATTAACTCTCTACCGACCAGAGAGAGGCATAGGTAAGTGCAACTTGCTTCATGGAGGAACTCAGATTTCGTTGTTCCATTGTCTTCCTCATGAGATTTTAAGTCACTTTAGTATTTAGCATTTTTGAATTCCATAGCTCATTTCTTGTAGATCTAAGTTTTAGCATTTTGATCTTCATGGTTTTGATCTTCTAAAACTTGGTTGTTTCCAAAATGGAGAGTTCCATGTAGTAGGAATTTCGATTTTATGCATGTTTGGCTCTTGAATGGTTGGATTTCATCGAGATTTGATCGAGATGGGGCTTACTTGAGTTCGTGGGCTTTTACGCCTGTTTGTATTGGCCATGGGGAGAAGATGAAGTTTTACGCACACGTTCTAACATGTTAGCGTAGTGTTTAGCCTTTACGCCCATGTTTTACGTGACAGCGTATTATTCAGCCTTTTACGCACACGTATTTGCGTGCCAGCGTACTCCGTTCTACGCCGAGTTCATTTGAATTTTACGCTTGGGGCCCTCCCGCTCGCGTAAAATCGTGCTCGCGTAGAACCTGGCTCGAGCAGACTCTCGCGTGCAAAAAGTCTTGCTCGAGTGTTTCCTCGCATAGAGCTTGCTCGCGTAGAGTTTCACTCGCGTAGAGCCTCGTTTGCCTACGGCTTGCTAGCGTAAAGCCCTGGCTCGCGTAAAACCCACCCGCATGCACCCTTGCTCGCATAGAGCTATCTCACCTTGTTCTTGCTAGCGTAAGCCACTTTACGCTTGAGGCCCCTTGGCCTAGCGTAGAGGTACGCGCGTAGAGACCTTGAGTCCCTATGGCGTACACCATTACCCTTTTATCCTTACGCCTTTTGTCATAAACTTGATAATCACGAATTTACTTAATATGTTTGAAATGATAATTGTACACGGCATGGTATGAAGTTAACATGACATAACATGACTCGACAAGCAAAAAATGATAGGAACTATTGAACGCTGTTACGACGGCTAGCATGACATGACAAGAATGAATGGCCCGGACATCATGGACGATTGTATTTGTACAAGTGAACTAGTATGGTCTTGCATCATGTCTAGGGCAGGGACCCCTGAGTACAACGGTCAGGGGTTCCTACTTAAACTGATTAAGGCTAATAACTAGAATAATCAGTAGCCATACAGAGAATTTCTAGCTACAGGCAATCACGTTATCTGGGCGCCCCATCATGGGATTTGTAGCCTGCCGTTGAGTAGGGCACATTTTCATCATACTGTCATGTGTTGCACCCTTCAAGCTATTTAAGGGTACATGTGTTCTTTGGAAGATGTACCCATATGAATTCAATCCCCAAATTGCGTCTGGATAACATGGATGGTCTATAGTGCTTGTGGCTGTTGGAATAATCTTATTGCATCTTGCTAGTAACTAGGCCTGTGATAACCCTAGTTAGTTAAAGTATCATGTCGTACTTGTTTGCTTGGCCGTTAATGTTGAATGGAGTCTAAGTCTTGCCCTGGTCTGGTACCTGATTACTTCAATAACATGATTATTTATGCTTACCTTAACGATAATGATCAGGGGCCAAGTTCTGTTCAGGCGAAGGATTACAACCCCGGTCCTTGTTTGGTTTAAGGGTTGTAACTGGCTCCCGGAGCAGTTCTGTGTCCTCTTCTCGTTTATTATCTTATTGCACTCCACGTCATGCTCGTCATGTTTTACCTTACCAACAAGAATTTGAGACGGATTTCTATTCAGGTGAAGGGTGACAACTACGGTCCTTGTTTGGTTTAAGGGTTGCGACCTGGCTACCTGAATGGTTTTTTCGTGCTCAATTCTCTGTTGTTGTCAATGTTATTATCAGATTCTTATATAATTATCTTTAATATCCATTTATTATATGCTGGTTTTAGTTCCTAAGTGAAGCCTCCTTTGTGGCACTTGCTCTTTCTGGGTCTGACCCAGCTGATTTTTTATGGCCAGATATCAGAGCAGCTCCAGAGGATCTACCTACCTTCCAGCCAGATGGTGACCACCAGGCGTAACCCTGGCAACGGGTGGGTTCCTTTTGTTCTCCCACTTTACTGTATAAATATTCTTTTGAGGCATTTAACCGGCGAGTAC
Organism: Iris pallida; assembly: GCA_029216955.1. NCBI lineage: Eukaryota > Viridiplantae > Streptophyta > Magnoliopsida > Asparagales > Iridaceae > Iris > Iris pallida. Next base: position 8,622,375 of record JANAVB010007397.1, on the reverse strand, counting down.
GTGTTAGCTCGTATTGCACCTTTATTTACTGTCTGCCTACGGGCTGTAACATGATTGACAAATCCTAGGGTTGATCATGTATGACTGAAACTCTTGCTAGTCTTGACATTTTGTACGACTAGCTTCATGATCATCCAAATATGTAATGTATGGGACGCCTTACTATTGTATTTTTGGGGCTCCGATATCTTGTAACTGTTATTACTTGCTTGAGATTGGGACAATAGGCTTGTTCATGACCTTAAGAGATTGTTGGCTCGCAATTAAACCTTCATGTATCTAGACAGTCGTGACCGTATAGCGAGGTAGGTTGCACTTCAATATACGTAGCTGGCTATGTTCGCCCCCGCTCTCCAGTATTCTGGTTCTGGGGCATTACAATATGCTCCCATTTCTATTCTGGGATCGGTAAAGGTTGAAGAAGTCTAGCTGGTCTCTGATGTTCAGCTTTAACTTGTTGGCAAACTAAACAACGAAAGACAAACCGGGCTATCTCCCTCTTCATGCCATTCTACCATAAATGCTGACGAATGTCTCGGTACATCTTCGTACCACCGGGATGAATTGAATACTATGAACTGTGAGCTTCTACCATGATCTCATGTCTGATATCACCACTAGGTACACAAAGATGCCTTCTATGTCAGAGAGTGCCATCTTCGTGAATACATAACTCTGGTCTTCGTCCTGCTTCACACTCTGCTCTAAGCCATTGAAGCTTAGAATCTGTTGATTGTGCCATCTTGATCCTCTCAACTATGCTGGACTGAACTTGCATGCTGGCCATCAATGCCACATTGGTAGGAAGAACTACTTCTATTCCCATCTTCTGAAGATCTGCTAATAACTTTGGCTGTGCTATTAAAAATTAAGCTCTTGCTCTTCTGCTCAATACATTGGCCTTCCCAGGATGATACTGCAGGTTGATGTCATAATCCACCAGTAACTCTAGCCATCTTCTCTGACGCATATTGAGATCCTTCTGGGTAAACACATACTTAAGACTCTTGTGGTCGGTAAAAATCTCCACCCGATCTCCATACAAATAATGCCTCCACAACTTGAGTACGAAAACCACTGCTGCTAATTCCAAGTCATGGGTTGGGTAATTCCTCTCATGATCACGAAGCTGACGTGACCCATAAGCTACTACCTTACCATGTTGCATCAAGACGCATCCCAATCCTCTACCGGAAGCATCACAATAAACTAAAAATCCTCCAGTCCCATCTGGAAGCGTAAGAATGGGAGCCATCATCAATCTTCGCTTCAACTTCTCGAAGGAACTCTGACACTCTGCTGTCCAAGAAAACTGCACGTCCTTACGGGTCAATTGCGTCAATGGTGCTAAAATTCGAGCAAAGTGTGAAATAAATCGTCGGTAATAGCTGGCCAATCCCAGGAAACTCTGAACTTCTACGACGGTGCTAGGTACTGGCCATGTCTCTATAGCCACTATCTTCTGGGAGTCAACATCTACACCACCTCTGGTGATAATATGACCTATGTACGAAATGCGATCAAGCAAAAATTTGTACTTACTGAACTTCGCGTACAACTGGTGCTCTTTGAGAATCTGAAGATTACACGAAGATGCTGCTCATGATCTGCCTTATTCTTGTTATAGACTAAGATGTCGTCTATGAACACTATCACGAACTGGTCCAAATAGGACATGAAGATACGATTTATGAGATCCATGAATACGGCCGGCGCATTGGTCGCTCCAAATGGCATAACAAGGAACTTCCAATGTCCATATCTTGATCTGAACGCTATCTATGAGATGTCATGCTCTCTGACTCTGATATGATGGTACCCTGATCGCAAGTCAATCTTTGAAAATATTGTTTCCCCGCTGAGTTGATCAAATAAATCATCTATCCTTGGTAAAGGATATCTGTTCTTGATTGTCACAGAGTTTAAGGTACGATAATCAATACATAATCTTGACGTACCATCCTTCTTTTTTATAAGAAGCATCGGGGTTCCCCAAGGTGATCCACTAGCACGAATGAATCCCTTGTTTCTGAGTTCTTCAATCATCTTGTATAAGATCTCTAATTCTGAAGGTGCCATCCTGTAGACTCTCTCTGACACTGGTGCCGTCCCTGGAATCAAGTCGATAGTGAACTTTATCTCTCTCTCTCTCTGGTGGCATACCTGGAAGCTCTTCGGGAAATACATCAGAAAACTCTTCTACTACTCTGGGAAATTGAACTGCTTCTGCTACTGCCATCCGCAATACTGATAAAGAAGGTTCTATTTTGCCTCTGGAAAATAAAAACTCTGGTTCGTCTGGAATACCAAAAATAATCCTGCCAATATGGCAGTCTATTCTTGCATATTGATCATTCAACCAATCCATTCCTAGGACCACATCATAGTCGGCCATCGGAAATTCTATCAATCTAGCAGGAAACTCTCTACCGTTAACTACGAATATACTATATCTACCCCCACAAGACCGTTACCAGTAAGTATATTCAGTCTTACTGATAATGACTCGGGCTCCAGTCCTATCCGTGTTGCGAATCGTGCAGACATAAATGAATATGATGCACCCGAATCAAATAATACTGATGCTGGAAAAGAGTTGACGAGAATGGTACCTGCCACCACCTCTCCTGATGCCAATTCTTCTGCTACGGTCAGAGCCATAGCCTGACCTTGTCCTCTTGGTGCTGGTCCCCTCTGCTGGTGACCTCTCTGCCTGCTCTAAATCTGAACCTGGGCAAAATGCTGAGCCTGAGGTGGCAATGGCCTCGGAGGCTGGTACTGTTCTGCACTGGTGCTGGACCCCTAACTGATGGACTGGTTAGGTTTGACGACGATGAACTGGCTCTATTCGGACAGGAGCCTATCTTGTGATCCGGTGTCCCATAAGCCAAGTACAACCCTGTGCTCTACGACACTCTGATACTACGTGCCCTGGCATTCCACAATGAGTGCAGCCCATTGCGGAAGACTGCTTCTGCTTCTGCTACTGAGGATACGTCGGTGTCGAATGTTGAACCGACGAAACTGTGGTCGCCCTCCTAGGAGCTCCAATTGTTAAAGCCCTAGCTGTCGGGGCTGGTGCTGATGACTGGGACAATTGCCTATGAGACCTCTTCCGTCCTCCGCTTCTATCTACAATCCTTTAAGAAGTATACTCATGCCTCTTCGTTGCTCGCAAGACGGCATCAAACGTCTGGTGCTCAAACGGCTCCACTGATATGATAATCTCTAGGTGGAGCCCCTGCTGGAATCGCTGGGCTCGATCCAATTCGGTTGCAACAAAGGTAGGAGCAAACCGACTGAGTCTAGAAAACTCGACCGCATATCCATCGACCGTCCTACCCATCTGCTTGAGATTTGTGAACCCCGTCTGTAGATCATACCGAGCTACTACGTCGAAGTACTTCGTCTGGAACTTGTTGTTGAACACCTCCCATGAGACAGGCATCGGTAATCCAACTGCTAACATCACACAGCTGCGGGCTAAGTCTAATAACCGCATACGCACAACGGCTACCTTCTCATTCTAAGGAATCCTAGCTGCTTCCAGGATAACTTCTGTGTCCTGAAGCCATGCATCAGCAGGAATAGCATCTTCAGTGCCGTCAAAGAAAGGAGGGTTCAGACGCTTGAAGCTGTTGGCCGCGTTGTTCCCTTGGTAACCAACTCTGCCCATGGCATCTTGTACTGTCTGGTGCAGGGCATCGCCCTGACAATTTTGAGATGCAAGCAATTCCATGATGAGACCCACCAGGGTTCCATTATCAGACTCTGTAGGCTGGACTGGCTGAACTGGGGGCTCTGGATCCCCGGAATGCATGACTCGGGAGGCCGCTCCAGAGTGCTGGGCTTGGTCTCTAGGTTGCTGCTGTGTAAAACCCCTAAATTTATACTATTTTTTATTAAATTTGGTACTGATTTAAAATTTTTGTATTGTACGTTGCGTAGTCGTATTGTACGTCGTGCGCGAAATTTCATTTTTTTTGAATTTGCTCGACTAGTGCGATTATGTACGAGCGTACATAATTTAGAAAAACATTTTTCTATTTTCAAAATAATATATATAATAATTATTTTTAGTTATCATATTGAAATTTCAATGATTGTTATTTTATTTATAAAGCCTTTCATTTACACAGTTATAATAATAAATATTTTTCCTATAAAATGGTATATTAGAAAAGTATATTTATGTGAATATTATTTGGACATACATATATAATTAGTAATTATTTATTTGTTTATTTTTAAATAATAATGAATTTTCAAAATTATTATTATTGGTATTTTTAGAAAATATATTTTGAAGTTTTGTGGCAATTTAAATCTTTGATTGGATTTGATTTTTAGTAGTTTAAAATTTAGGATAGCATTTATATTTAATTTGAGTTGATTACCTAGATTTAAATAAATTTAGATTGGATTTAAATTTATTAAATTGATTTAAGATATTAGATTGAATATTCTAATTGGGTTTGAATATTCCTAAACTTTATCCAATTGGGAATTCCCACATCCTATAAATAGGCAGGTACTCCTCCAATTTTTATCATTCATTATTTCTCCATAAATTTCCTCCATAAAGCTACATGCATTGTGTCTGTGTTAACCTCAGCCCATATCTTATTCCAATTTTACATATACATTATTCCTTTCGGTGTCGACAACTCTGACACGATAAATCCTTGCTATCCCCAGTCCTGACCCTAACCCCGTCCACCGACACCACGTCTAACTACCACGACAACAATAACCACGACCTTGCCACCATGGCCAGCCACCACCCAAACTCGTCGCAACTACCCCAACCGCAACCAACGCCACCACTTCCTCGACTCCTACAGCTAACACCACCACCACCACTGTGGCGGAACCCGTCTCCGCCATAAACGACCCTAAACTACAGCCGCTACATCCCAAATTACCACCACCACATGCAGAGGAAAGAGAAAAGAAAAACTCTAGAAAATCACCTGAGCTCCGCCATTGTCGCCATCTCTTCTGTCGAGCTCGCCACCACGCCCGGCCATGTCCCACGCCGCCAACCTTTCCTGGCTCCTCCACGTACGACCGGTGACCCATCGGCAGCCCCCACGAACTGTTCCGTAGCCGGACCGCGCCCTCCGTGCACTGGCCGAGCGGAACCTCTTCTGGTGGCCGCTGGAACCCCGCCACCGCTCTCTGCTTCCCCGGCCGAATCCCTTTCTCCGACTAGGCCAACCCTCTCCGCCGGCGTTTTCACCAAACGCCGCGTCGACCTCCGCCCAGCCGAGCCCCGACGAAACCCTCGCTCGTCCATCACGGCCCGATGACCGCCGCCTCCGCCGCTTTAGTCGAACCCGCTCCCCCGCCGTAGCCCTACGGCCGGCCGCCCGACCGTCTCCACCCAGCGCCCTCACCCGAACTCCGCCGGACGACCGAAAACCCCCTCCGACTTCTTCTCCTTCTCCATATCCTCACCACCGCCACGCCTAGCCGTGGCCACCCGCGCGAGCCGCTCCCCGCTCGCCATCCGCCCGATCAAAACCACCGCCGCCATCTTCCCTTTCCCTCTCCAGCCTCCGCCCTCATTTCTGCCGCACCATCGCACCTCTCCGCACCCTCCGCCCATCCTCTTTCATTCTTTCCTCCGACGCCGCGCCGCTTCCCGACCCCTCACCGAAGCCGCGCCGCCCCGAGCTCGTCTCCCCTCCGCTCTCCTCTTCTTCTGATCCTTCTTTATTTTATTTTTTTGTGAAGAACAGTAGCCTTTTTAATTATTATTATTATTATTATTAATATTATTATTATTTTTCTTTCTTTCTTTTTATCTGTTATATATTATTATTATTATTATTATTATTATTATTATTACTATTATTATTATTATTATTAATGTGATACTGTTATTATTATCATTATTTGACAGTATATAGGATTAATAATATTATTATTAGATGTTCTATTAACAAATTGCTTATTATGGTTATTATTATGTAAATAGTTATACAATATTTTTTTGTACTTAGACCTTACATGTAATTTCAAAAGGAGTTCAAAGGCCCTCAAATATTATTATATCATTTGTCTAATTTTAAAATATAGTCTTAACCAAAAAAATTATGTTGACAAAATTAGTTTTTAGCACTAAAAGGTTATTATATTTTTTTTGTAATTATCTAAAATATATAGTTTGTCCTTAAATATTTTTTTTGAATTCCAATGTATTTTCACTAATAAAGATATAGGTTCCTATCTACAAATTTATTTTGACTTAAAGTTTTTGCAAAGTAATTTTATGTTTTTAAATTATTTATCAAAAAACTATTTTAACTAGTATAATTATTTTCTTTCTTGAGCGTTATAAATAATTCTCTAAAAACCATATATATATATTATTCTTGATTTTTATCCTTTCCATGACCAATCCCATTCTTCCTATACCCTAGCCAACTCCGTACCTTCATTATGTCCACCCTAACTAAATTGACCGTCCTGGACCCGATGGAACTGTCCGTGCCACCATCAGAGGTCACCTTGTATAGTTGTTACATCGAAGTCGCAGATCGTGCCACCTTGATCATCGCAGCACACCAGGAGCCTTACCAGGCAAGATACCTTGCCATTTGCTGTTTATTCATTTTAGCTCATATTTCATGCATTATTTATTTTTTATGCAAAATAAACTGTGATACATGACATAACCTGTTAGAACATACTGTTCATTTATATTACTGCTATATATTATTTTTCTTACACATTAAACCTAGAATTAAGGGACCACCTTTGTGTGTTGCATTCATGGCTTTGACACGTTGTATCACGAAGTTGTGTGTCGCATGTAAAACACGAAAGTGCATGATTGGCTGGCCACCAGTACGTATAAGCCATGCGATAGGAATAACCGCTAATAGAATTGCATGCTAGTTTAACTTAGCGGTTATAGAGGTTAATGTTGTGGATACAACATAGTAGGCATTGGGCGGGGAGGACAACTCCTTAGCGTATGGGCTTCGATGCACTTCCCTTGTGACCCGAACTCTCCGCTGGAGATACGGGGTTGATGACCCATGATTATTGACGGCCACTGACGATTCTGCGGAACGTCATGCTCTTACTGATGGGGCCTCTCGTGCCCAAGGGGGGACCATGCCGATCCTATTCAGCCAGGGCCCATCCGTTGGAAGGATTGGTCTTAACTGCATTTCAATTAGAACGGTAGGCTACCTTATCCGTTAGGTACGAGTACTTTTGGTTTGGGTACTTGTATCTGACCGTGGCTTGGAACAATAACTTGTCGCGGATTAGTTTCTCACATCTTGTCCTTGTTTGGTTGTAGGTGTGACTTACTACTTTGATGAGAAGGTATTGAACCTTGTTGGGGTCCGGATACCATATTGGATTCTTAGCATGGAAAGATACGTCACCGTGAATTAGTTTACCATCTTCTGTCCTTGTTTGGTTGGGGGGATGGTACGCTCGTTCAGTAGGTGCGTATTGGACCATGTTATAATTTGATTGACTTATTTATTTGAGCAATATTTATTCAGTTTATATGGCATGATATTATGTGTCTTGTTACGTCCCTCTGAGGACCTGGTTATCTCTCCAGGTGTGTGTTATTTGTCTTTCGCAGGTGCTTTAGCTCTAGCCGTGACCATCTCCATTTCTTCGAGGATGATTGCACTTGGATCATCTTCGCTTCGCTCGCCAAAAATCATTTCTTTTCTGTATTTTTACTTTACTTGTTGGTAGTGGATTTGTCTCCTCCCAACATATTGTATAAAGACAATTCTTTCTCATTATATGACATCATTATTTTATTTATTTTGTGTGGATGAGATTATTTATGGTTCTACTGTATTTTACAGTTACGTATATTTATTATGGCTGGCATGTCTACGTTCCTAGTCCTACGTATTTTGGGACTGGGGCATTACATATTTTGTGGTGGCCCATACAGGTCAAGATAAATTGTTTGGTTACTTTACCATACCAAACAAGCCTGCGAATAGGATTAGAAGTCTAGGATCTCATCCACATACTTGACCTTTTTTTCGATTCCATATTCGATCGTCCCATCGATTGCATCTTGCTTGATTCCTCCTATTACTATTCTTATCTTCCCATCGTACTTGCTAGAGATTGACCCTACTAGTTAGATATTGTCCCAAAACACCCTTAGCTTAATTCTTTAAGTTGGGTAGAATACCCCATGACTTGACACACCCTTGATCATTAAGGGAATACAAATAGTATTAGACCATAGAGACTAGAGGAATTTAACTCATTTGGTCAACCAAGCCTTGGTAAATAAAACCATAGAATGATGATATAGGAATAAACAAGACTTAGATCCTTATGACTCTTAGACTATTCATATTTGTTCTTTATTTCGATCTTAATCTCGTGCCTATTTTTACTATCTAGACTAATGATGCTAATGTAGCCTAGTTTTTGCAAGCTCAAATCTTTATCAAGCTTGTTCATGACATATGTTATTGGAAGAATTCCTACTAACATATTGTCTAATCAGAACCGGTGCAGGATGGTCTGATCAACCGAGTGTACTTTGGTTCGCTTTTATCTATCGTTCTGCGTGGATAGGGACATAGCTAAACTTGTCCTTTAGAGTCCCATCTACGACTGCCTTGGCAATTCCTTTGAAATTTTCGGTCGTCCTTGAATCACGTACTCGTATTCGATAATATCGTCTTGAAACTCCTTATTGCTTCGCCCTCACCTATTTTAGGAGGACGAAAGCGTCATACTAGAACTTCCTCTAACCTTCCCATCGGCTATGACCATTCTCACTCGATGTTGCTATATTTTATCCCAAACTACTCGGCCCTATCAAGACCCTCTAATCGCTTAATTAAAGCGAATCTATTTCGTTCCTTAATCGTGACCCTCATTTATTACCCGTGACCATACCGTGTTGTTTTTTCTACGATCTAGATCGCGATTTCTTACGACATGATTTTATGAAAACATTATCATCGTTGAATCCCCATTGATACCCCCTTGTGTCCTCTCATTCCCCTACTAATTCTTAATTTCGAGGACGAAATTCTTTTAAGTTGGGTAGGATGTAAAACCCCTAAATTTCTACTATTTTTTATTAAATTTGGTACTGATTTAAAAATTTTGTATTGTATGTCGCGTAGTCGTGTTATACGTCGTGCGCGAAATTTCATTTTTTTGAATTTGCTCGACGAGTGCGATTATGTGCGAGCGTACATAATTTAGAAAAACATTTTTCTATTTTCAAAATAATATATATAATAATTATTTTTAGTTATATTGAAATTACAAAGATTGTTATTTTATTTATAAAGCCTTTCATTTACACAGTTATAATAATAAATATTTTTCCTATAAAATGGTATATTGGAAAAGTATATTTATGTGAATATTATTTGGACATACATATATAATTAGTAATTATTTATTTGTTTATTTTAAATAATAATGAATTTTCGAAATTATTATTATTGGTATTTTTAGAAAATATATTTGAAGTTTTGTGGCAATTTAAATCTTTGATTGGATTTGATTTTTAATAGTTTAAAATTTAGGATAGCATTTATATTTAATTTGAGTTGATTACCTAGATTTAAATAAATTTAGATTGGATTTAAATTTATTGAATTGATTTAAGATATTAGATTGAATGTTCTAATTGGGTTTGAATATTCCTAAACTTTATCCAATTGGGAATTTCCACATCCTATAAATAGGCAGGTACTCCTCCAATTTTTATCATTCATTATTTCTCCACAAATTTCCTCCACAAAGCTACGTGCATTGTGTCTGTGTTACCCTCAGCCCATATCTTATTCCAATTTTACATATACATTATTCCTTTCGGTGTCGACAACTCCGACACGACAAATCCTAGCTATCCCCAGTCCTGACCCTAACCACGTCCACCGACACCGCGTCTGACTACCACGACAGCAATAACCACGACCTTGCCACCAAGGCCAGCCACCACCCAAACTCGTCGCAACCACCCCAACCGCAACCAACGCCACCACTTCCTCGACTCCTACAGCTAACACCACCACCACCACCACCGTGGGGGAACCCATTTACGCCATAAACGACCCTAAACTACTGCCGCCACATCCCAAATTACCACCACCACATGCAGAGGAAAGAGAAAAGAAAAACTCTAGAAAATCATCTGAGCTGCGCCATCATCGCCATCTCTCCGTCGAGCTCGCCGTCGCGCCCGGCTATGTCCCACGCTGCCAACCTTTCCTGGCTCCTCCACGCACGACCGGTGACCCATCGGCAGCCCCTACGAACTGTTCCGTAGCCGGACCGCGCCCTCCGTGCACTGGCCGAGCGGAACCTATTCCGGTGGCCGCTGGAACCCCGCCACCGCTCTTGCTTCTCCGGCAGAATCCCTTTCTCCGACCAAGCCAACCCTCTCCGCTGACGTTTCTACCAAACGCCGCGTCGACCTCCGCCCAGCCGAGCCCCGATGAAACCCTCGCTTGCCCATCCCGGCCCGATGACCGCCGCCTTCGCCGCTTTAGTCGAACCCGCCCCCGTCCCTATGGCCGGCCGCCCGACCGTCTCCACCCAGCACCCTCACCCGAACTCCGCCGGACGATCGAAAACCCCTCCGACTTCTTCTCCTTCTCCATCTTCTCACCCCGCCACGCCTAGCCGTCGCCATCCACGCAGCCGCTCCCCGCTCGCCGTCCGCCCGATCAAAACCACCGCCGCCATCTTCCCTTTCCCTCTCCAGCCTCCGCCCCCATTTCTGCCGCACCACCGCACCTCTCCGCACCCTCCGCCCATCTCTTTCCTTCTTTCCCCCGATGCCGCGCCGCTTCCGACCCCTCACCGACGCTGTGCCGCCCGAGCTCGTCTCCCCTCCGCTCTCCTCTTCTTCTGATCCTTCTTTTTTTTGTGAAGAACAGTAGCCTTTATTATTATTATTATTATTATTTTATTTATTATTCTTTCTTTCTTTTATCTGTTATATATTATTATTATTATATTAATGTGATACTGTTATTATCATTATTTGACAGTATATAGGATTAAATATTATTATTAGATGTTCTATTAACAAATTATTATGGTTATTATTATGTAAATAGTTATACAATATTTTTTTGTACTTAGACCTTACATGTAATTTCAAAAGGAGTTCAAAGGCCCTCAAATATTATATATCATTTGTCTAATTTTAAAATATAGTCTTAACCAAAAAAAATTATGTCGACAAAATTAGTTTTTAGCACTAAAAGGTTTTTATATTTTTTTTGTAATTATCTAAAATATATAGTTTGTCCTTAAATTTTTTTTTGAATTCCAATGTATTTTGACTAATAAAGATATAGGTTCCTATCTACAAATTTATTTTGACTTAAAGTTTTTGCAAAGTAATTTTATGTTTTTAAATTATTTATCAAAAAACTATTTTAACTAGTATAATTATTTTCTTTCTCGAGTGTTATAAATAATTCTCTAAAAACCATATATATTATTCTTGATTTTTCTCCTTTCCATGACCAATCCCATTCTCCTATACCCTAGCCAACTATGTACCTTCATTATGTCCACCCTAACTAAATTGACCGTCCTGGACCCGATGGAACTGTCCGTACCACCATCAGAGGTCACCTTGTATAGTTGTTACACCGAAGTCGCAGATCGTGCCACCTTGATCATCGCAGCACACAGGAGCCTTACAGGCAAGACACCTTGCCATTTGCTGTTATTTATTTTAGCTCACATTTCATGCATTTTTTTTATGCAAAATAAACTGTGATACATGGCATAACCTGTTAGAACTTACTGTTCATTTCTATTCCTGCTATGTATTATTTTTCTTATACATTAAACCTAGAATTAAGGGACCACCTTTGTGTGTTGCATTCATGGCCTTGACACGTTGTACCACGAAGTTGTGTGTCGCATGTAGAACACGAAAGTGCGTGATTGGCTGGCCACCAGTACGTACAAGCCGTGCGATAGGAATAACCGCTAATAGAATTGTATGCTAGTTGACTTAACGGTTATAGAGGTTAATTGTGGATACAACATAGTAGGCATTGGGTGGGGAGGACAATTCCTTAGCGTATGGGCTCGATGCACTTCCCTTGTGACCCGGACTCTCCGTGGAGATACGGGGTTGATGACCCATGATTACTGACGGCCACTGACGATTCTGCGGAACGTTATGCTCTTACTGATGGAGCCTCTCGTACCCAAGGGGGGACCATGCCGATCCTATTTAGCCAGGGCCCATGCGTAGGAAGGATTGTTCTTAACTATATTTTACTTAGAATGGTAGGCTACCTTATCCGTTAGGTACGAGTACTTTTGGTTTGGGTACTTGTCTCTGACCGTGGCTTGGAACAATAACTTGTCACGGATTAGTTCGTCACATCTTGTCCTTGTTTGGTTGTAGGTGTGACTTACTACTTCGATGAGAAGGTATTGGACCTTGTTGGGGTCCGGATACCATATTGGATTCTTAGTATGGAAAGATACGTCACCGTGAATTAGTTTACCATCTCCTGTCCTTGTTTGGTTGGGGGGATGGTACGCTCGTTCAGTAGGTGCGTATTGGACCATGTTATAATTCGATTGACTTATTTATTTGAGCAACATTTATTCAGTTTATATGGCATGATTATGTGTCTTGTTACGTCCTCTGAGGACCTGGTTATCTCTCCAGGTGTGTGCTATTGTCTTTCGCAGGTGCTTTAGCTTTAGCCGTGACCATCTCCATTTCTTCGAGGATGATTGTACTTGGATCGTCTTCGTTTCGCTCGCCAAAAATCATTCTTTTCACATGTATTTTACTTTACTTGTTGGTAGCGGATTTGTCTCCTCCAACATATGTATCAAGACAATTCTTTCTCGTTATATGACATCCTTATTTCATTTATTTTTGTGTGGATGAGATTAGTTATGGTTCTACTGCATTTTACAGCCGTATATTTATTACGGGGCATATCTACGGTCTAGTCCTACGTATTT
>JANAVB010007397.1:8603448-8609372 GCA_029216955.1 Iris pallida | reverse complement strand
GGAAGGTAATATCTTATGCGTCATGCCAACTACATGATCATGAGAAGAATTACCCGACCCACGACTTAGAATTGGCGGCGGTAGTATTTGCTTTGAACGTTTGTGACACTACTTGTACGAGAGAGAGGGAGATCTTTACTGATCATAAGAGCCTGAAGTATGTTTTCACCCAGAAGGACCTTAATATGCGGTAGAGAAGATGGCTCGAGTTACTGGTGGACTATGATGAATTACAGTATCATCCCGGGAAGGCCAACGTTGTAGCAGATGCATTGAGTATGAGAGCCAGAGTTTATTTCCTGATGCGCAACAAGAATTATTGGCAGATCTTCAGAAGATGGGAATTGAAGTGGTTTCTTCCAACCAGTGTGGCATTGATGGCTAGCCTACAGTTCAGTCCAGCATAGTTGAGAGAATCCGGGTGGCGCAGTCAACAGATTCTAAGATCCAGTGACTCAGAGCAGAGTGTGAAGCAGGAAGAAGGCCAGAGTTATGTATCCATGAAGACGGTACCTTCGGCACGGCACTCTTCTTTGTGTATCCAGTGGAGATATCAACAGGAAGTCATGGCAGAAGCCCCAGTTCATAATATTCTATTCATCCGGGTGGTACGAAGATGTACCGTGATATTCGCCAGCATTTCTGGTGGAATGGCATGAAGAGATAGCCCGATTTGTCTCTCGGTGTTTGGTTTGCCAACAGGTTTAAAGCTGAACATCAGAGGTCCGCTGGACTTCTTCAACCCTTACCGATCCCGGAATGGAAATGGAACATATAACCATAGATTTTGTGACCGGATTGCCCAGATCTCCGGCCGACAGAGATGCTATTTGGGTAATTGTGGACAGGCTTACCAAGGTGGCACACTTTCTTCCATTCAGAGTTGGACAGTCAACGGCGCAGTTAGCAAGATGTATCTCAGGCAGATCGTCAGGCTTCACGGTGTGCCAGTCAGCATCACCTCGGACAGGGATTTAAGATTCACATCATACTTTTGTCGCAGCTTGCAGAAGAGTTTGGGGACTCGTCTTCAATTCAGCTCAGCTTATCACCCGCAGACGGATGGTCAATCAGAGCGCACAATCCACTCTTAAGATATGTTGAGATCCTGTACCCTTGACTTCGGTGGTTCATGGGAGAATCAACTGCACCTGGTGGAATTCTCGTACAACAACAGTTATCAGGCCAGTATCCAAATGGCACCTTTCGAGGCTCTTTATGGCAGAAAGTGCAGATCCCGATAGCATGGGACGATGTCGGGGAGAGGCAGCTGCTCGGACCCGAATTGATTTCCCAGACGGCTGAAGTGGTCAGGAAGGTCAGAGATCACCTTCGAGTTGCCCAAGACCGCCAGCGCCATGGGCCGATGCTCATCGGCGTCCCTTAGAATTTGCTGTCGGCGACCATATATTCCTTAGGATCTCGCCTAACCGCGGCGTCATTCGCTTTGGCGTGCGGGAAAAGCTTAGTCCTAGGTATATAGGCCGTTCGATATTCTAGAGCGAGTAGGAGATGTATCCTATCGTCACGCTCTTCCACCGTCCGCCGTCGCTAAGTGAGGTGCATGATGTATTCCATGTGTCCCAATTACGACGGTATATTTCGGACCCGAGCCACATCCTAGACCATTCGGAATTGGTTGTTGGTACCAACCTTTCGTATGAGGAGAGACCCGTGTTTATATTGGACCGGAGGGAGAAGACACTCAAAACCAGACTATTAAATTAGTCCGTGTTGCTTGGGGTCATCACTCTCTAGGTGAGTCAACGTGGGAGCGTGAGGATGACATTCGATCGCGATATCCCTACCTGTTTGACTCGTGAGGTATAATGTCTTTCTTATGCCTTACGTTTTCCCTTCCTTGCTTGCATTGTATGATTGTATGATTGAGCTGCTTAGTGTAACTTGCCTGTGCTTAATGTAGCTTGTCGTGACAATCTCTAGCTCCTTGATTAAATTCCGAGGACGGAATTCTTTTAAGGTGGGTAGAGTTGTCACCCTCATTTCCCGTATTTCTCGTATTTCGTATTTATACTCGTATCTGGATTTTGGCATGTATTTTTATTTTTCTCAACTTGTGGAATTTTGGTATTTCCCGTATTTTGGGTTTTGTCATGGCTCGGTTTAATTTGAATTGGGTTGGGTTGGTTTAGTTTGGTTTATGTGTATTGGAACACCTTAGCCTATGCTCCACCCTCAACACACCACATCCCACCCTCTTTAAAACTCCACCAACTTTTTCTTCTCTCCTCATAAACCTCTATTAATTTCTTCTTCTCCTTCTTCTACACAACACTCTTCTCCTTCCTCTCCACAACACCCACCCATAGGCAAGTGCACCTTGCCACCACATGAGATCCCTATTTTATTTGTCCATTTGCTAGATTAGGACATAGTGATCAATATTAGAACTTAGTATTTTGTGATTTGGAGTCTCCATTGTTCTAGATCTAAATTTTCTCCATTTTTGGTTTTACAAGGTTTTGATCTACTTAAGTTGGATTTTTATGGGTTTTGATGTTTCCATGTGGAAGAGAGTTCAATTCTACCCTGGTTGGAACTTTGGAAATCTGGATTTGGAGTTCGGATGGCCAAGTTGTGATGCCTTGAAGTTTTAGAGCTATTGGAGCTTCTTCTCAGCCATGGAGAAGAAGACCCAGACCCTGCGTGTGTTTTTTACGCGTACGCAGCTCTCTGCTTGCGTGCTTTTGCACGTATGCAGCTCTCTGGCGTGCGTGACTTTTCGCGTACGCCGTTCTCCTGTGTGCGTGACTTTTCGCGTACGCTGCTCTCCTGCGTGTGACTTTTCACGTATGCAGCTCTCCTGCGTGCGTGACTTTTCACTTATGCAGCTCTCTTGCGTGCGTGACTTTTCTCCTCTGCGTGCGTGACTTTCACGTACGCAGCTCTCCTGCGTGCGTACTTTTCACGTATACAGCTCTCCTGCGTGCGTGACTTTTCACGTATGCAGCTCTCCTGCGTGCGTGACTTTTCACGTATGCAGCTCTCCTACGTGCGTGTCTTGTGCATACGCTGCACCCTGAACCCCTGGCTTAACCCATTGGCCCTTGGAGTTTTGGTCTTATTTCTTTAAGCTTCGCTTTTCTATAGTCTTGTATATTGATATTTTATTAGATATTTTACGCCCATTTTATATCCTTACACCTTTTGTCATGAACTTGATTTTACTTAATATGTTTGGAATGATTATTGTACATGGCATGGTATGACAAGGAACTATCATAACACGACAGTGACCCGTAGTGGTGCACTCCTGACATGACCAACCTGACATGATAGTGGCCCGTCGTGGCGCACTCCCGACAAGTACCCTGACATAATTTATCTTGATAACTTAACTTGACCTGCCTTGACACCGTGGGTAGTTCTTTCTTGCTTGCTTGTAAAATCTACTTGTCTTGTCTTGCATCATGTCTAGGATGGGACTCCTGAGTACCACGGTCAGGAGTACCTACTAAAATGGATTAAGGTTAATAACTGGAAAAACTCAGTAGTCATGAAGAGATGACACAGCTACAGGCAATCCCGTTACCTGGGCGCTCTTGGGATTTGTAGCCTGCCGTCGAGTAGGGCATATTTCCAGCACACACCGTCGCGTGTTGCACCCTCTAAGTCACCTAAGGGTACATTTGTCTCCTGGACGATGTACCCACCTGAATTCAACCACCAATTTTCGACCTGGGTAACCTGGATGGTCTGCAGGGCTTGTGGCTGTGGAACAATCTCACTGCCTCTTGTTAGTAATTAGTCCTGTGATGACCCTAGTTAGTTAAAGTAGTAAGCCGTAGTATCTGCTTGGCCGTGATTGATTGAATGAGGTATAACCAGTCTAGCCATGTCTTGATTCAGTACAAGATTACTTTCTGTCTTGATTTCTTGCATTATTATCTTACCGATAAATGGTGGGAACCAAGTTCTGTTCAGATGAAGGGTTACAACCCCGGTCCTTGTTTGGTTTACGGGTTGTAACCTGGCTATCAGAATAGTTCCATGGTTATCTCGTCGTATATCACCCTACCATGTTTTCGTAAATTCTAGTTTTAATATTAGATTTTCTTGTGTGCTGATTGCTGGCTTTTGTTCTTATTTCGTGGCCCCCTTGTGGCACTTGCTCTTTCTGGGGTTGACCCAGCTGGTTTTGTGTGGCCAGATTTCGGAGCAGCTCTCGAGGATCTTCCGAACCTCCAGCCCGATGTGGCGACTAGAAGGAACCCGGGCTACGAGTGGTTTTTCTATTTGTTTCGCTCACTCTATTGTAAAGTTATTCTTTTGAGGCGTTTAGCCGACGAGCACCTGTTAGCTCGATGTTTTTTACTTACTGTCTGCCTACGGGCTGTAAACATGATTAACAAATTCTATGGTTGATCATGTATGACTTAACTCTTGCTAGTCCCCCTTTTGTACGACTAGCTCATGATCAGCTGAATATGTAATATTTGGGACGCCTTATTATTGTATATTTAATGATCATACATCTTGCGACCTTACTTACTTGCTTGTGATTGAGACACTAGGCTTGTTCATGACCATAAGAGACTGTTGGCTTGTAGTAAACCCTCATATATCTAGACAGCCGTGACCGTATATCGAGGTGGTTTCCATTTCAATATACGTAGCTGGCTATGTCTGCCCCCGCTCTCCAGTATTCTGGTTCTGGGGCGTGACAGTTAGGTCTTTGGCGGGACTCCTCGGACGGAACTTTTGATCCGTGCTATATATATATATATATATATCTATATATATAATATATATATATATATATATATATATATATATTTTTATTTTTATTTATATATATATATTGAATAAATAAAATAAAAAAAAAATAAATATATATATATATATATATATATATATATATATATATATATATATATATATATATATATATATATAAATAAAATAAAATAATATATAATATATATATATATATATATATATATATTTATATTTTATTTTTATTTTATTTATATAAATATATATATATAAAATAAATAAAATAAATATATATATATATATATATAATCTATATAATATATATATATATATATATATATATATTATATATATATATATATATATATCGGGCTGTCCGGCTCAAGTTGCACCTTGACATGCATCACCACTACCACTAGACTAGAGCATCATTGGCATATATTATATATATATATAAATATATATATATATATATATATATATATAATATATATATATATATATATAATATATATATATATATATATATATATATATATATATATATATATATCATGGGGATATATATATATCATGGGGATAATAAGAAGGAAGGACGCAGGTTATTATAGGAAAGGTTACTGGAGTTTCAATGCTCGCATAGATTGCCATGGATAGTTGGTGGGGATTTTAATGCTGTGCTTAAAATAGAGGAAAAATTGGGGGCAGACGAGCTGATACGGTGTCCATACAGGAATTTGCCAATTTTTAGTTGGCGGCTGGTATTTTTGAGCTGCCTTTCACTGGGAGCTCCTATACTTGGGTGAAGTCCGATAAATCCGATCGTCGTGCATCACATTTAGATCGGGTGTTCATGGACACTAGGTGGCACCAACTGGCCCCTTGCACGATTGAGGAATATTTGAACCGAACTGAATCGGACCATGCACCAATTCTTGTTCGATTGTTAGCTCAACAGCAAGGTGGATATAAGCAATTTTGGTTTTTAGATTTCTGGACAAAGTCACAAGAGTTTCAACAGCTGATTTTTGATGCTTGGCACTCAGTGGATCATCGTCATGGCCTTAATAAGGTTGCGCTTCGACTGGATGCATGCAGGAAGGCGTTATCGAAGTGGAGTCGGGCAACCTAAGGGATTTATTTCAAGCGGTTCGGGAAGCAGAGATAAGGTGTTAGCAGCAGCTTGT